>CM035091.1:67236499-67578999 GCA_020205505.1 Panax japonicus
TTGAAGATTCTGGGTTACCCCGAATCTCCTTTCGGGGAGATGGTCAACGCAGGTTTGACTGCTCACAGATTTGATTATATGTCATATTTGGGTGATCTAAGGCCTCTAACATGTAGTCGTCATGTCAGGCTACAACAAAAACACAATAACTTGACCAAAGGTATTAACAGTAGCAAGATCCATGACCTTGAACATCTTGTCAGAAATTCTAGAAAATTTCTGGGTTGCCTAGAAGTCAGCTTCGTGATCGGTCAACGAGGTTTGACCGCCTATAACATGATATCTAGATATGATATGACTTTGATTACAGTTCGAGATCGAAGCATACATGGCATAGAACAAATCCATAACTTAAAATATAACAAATCATTAACTGGTTGAGATCTATGATCTCTAACATTGGCTTGTCAGACAACAAAATTAGGGTTCTAAGTCAGTTTGAAAAATTGATTTTCTGGCTTCTAAATGTTATGCATCCTTGATGTTACGTCTTGGATCAATAAATAAAATCTCTTAACACAACTTTAACCAACAAACAACAACATTTAACATAAAATCTAAAGATTTCGAATTTTGAAGGTTTATTCCTTTCTAGCTTGGATCTTGGAATCTGACTTTGATGATTTGTTATTGGTAATCTAGAATATGATCATAACCTATCTTATCACTCTCTTTTACTTTCAAATCTCGAATTTTTAGAGAGAGAAGGAGGTTGACTAATATGGTCAGTAAAGTGAACTTTCTTTCACTTTAATCTATATAATTCTTGTATGTAATGTATGTTGGCTGATTTTGCTAGAGATCTCAGTCACATGGCTGGTCAATAATAGGTCACCCACTCCAAATATGGCAAGATATACAAGCAACCTTCAATAATGCAACAAAGAGCATTTTGGTAATTTTTCTTTTTATTTTAATGGCATACTTGTCAATTGTTCTAACCCTTATGGTTTAGGGTTTGAACCCTTAGGGTTTAGGGTTTGAACCCTTAGGTTTTAAAAATAAATTTTAGAATTTCCAAATTAGGTTTTAAAAATAGAAAATTAATATTTCTAAATTATATTAAAATTTTCTAATTATATTAAAATTTTAATCATAAATTAAATCTTGCTAATTAGGATTAGTGTTTCCTAATTAAAATTGCTAATTGAGTAATTAGGGTCAAAATCATGCATTAGGGTTTACAACCCAAAAATTAGGGTTTCTAATAGAAAAATAATTTTCTCAAATAGAAATTAGATTTCGTAATTAGGTTAGGATTTTCTAATTACTTATAACTTTAAAATTAGTATTAATATTTCCTAATTATCATTAAAAGTATTAAATTAACACTTAGGTTTTCCCTATTTATAAATTAGGGTTTAAAATTTTGAAATTAGGGTTTGCTAATTAATTAAGCTTTACCCTAATTAATATTATAATTATTATCACTTAAACGTTATAATTATCCTTTAAATTCCCAGATTAGGGTTTCAATTTTCTCGAAAATCTAAAATTAAAGTTTTCATATCAGGTATTAGGGTTTTCTAATAATCAATTAGGGTTTCCAGTAAATCTTTAAGGTTTTCCCTTATTAGATTATAAAGTTAAACCTTATACTAACATCCGCCTTCCAAAATTAGGGTTTCATACACCGTATTATGGTTTCAAATTCACGGAACTAAAATTAGGGTTTCTAGAACCGGTTTTTAGGGTTTCTTATCAATCGCTAGGATTTTCTAACCGAACGTTGACGTTCTTAATATATACCTAGGATTTGTTACAAATATCGTTTATCTGGTCAACCCTTGACCCTTAACCACATTCTGTACACATATAATATATTATACACAGAACATATTCACGTATACCCTTAATCCTGAATAATTCACCTAAATCCTTCACAGAATTTTGAAATCCTCAAATTCCATCTTAAAAATATTAAACGCATACACTTATTTTCTGTCTAGGTTCTAATATTGAACCTTAAATCAATTAATTAAAATTAAAAAAAATGAAATTCTCGGGTTGTCACATTCACCCCTTCTTCTAAATGTTTTCTCCCCGAAATTTACCTTACACCTTACACCATACACTATACACCATACACCGTTCATTATCATCATCACATGATACCCAATACATTCCTTACCAAAAAAATTAAAATTGTACTGAGGGGTTTTACAGACTATTGTCTGTCATTTTCGCAAAGGTTATATGGAAATTCATCCGCAAACCGTCTTACCCTGAAGGCACAGAGGGTGATTTACCCAGTATGCCCAGGACTGGCCCAGTAATACTGGTTTTATCTTTTTCTCGTATCCGCCTTGGGCGCATAAACTTTTACCTTAGTCTTATTGGAATCCGCACCAAAACAATTGGTTCGGGAAAGTTTTCAAAGAACTCTTACAGTTTTCATAAACATTAGTCTAGCTGAATCGAATAGTGTAGACTCATATAAATAATTCAATTCAATAGAATTATTTAAGTGTAGCCAAACCCTGTTGGCATATTAAAACTTTTGAAATAGTTTAAAAATAATGCCATGATGTCGTACTATATTAACAGTCCGTTTGAGGATGCCTTCATCGAGTGACTTTGTCATAACACATCATACAATAGTGGAACAATAATTTTCAGATCGAATTCACACTAAGTATTCATGTATTTACAACTCTATCAACTTTTATCATCTCTGCACCAGGTTACATGGTACATGACTGATAAATAAAAATATTTTAAATATTTTAAATATTCTTCGTCTAGATGAAACAAGTAACATAGACTATACTTTAAACCATTTTAAAAATGATTACAAGTCTACATTTTTTTTCAAAAGCACATAGTGCGTATTTAGATTGATGTCAAAATTTTGAAGTCTAGCATAGCTAGGATTTTTGGAAAACTTATGTCTCCACTAATAATCATTTTCTTAAACAGTTTATCTATTCTTATTATCCTTAATACTCCTATTACACACAATTATACCCAATTCGTCAAACCACACTTATGAGTTCATTTACTTGCCACAATCATATGAGTTTAAGAACTTGTCCTAGTCAGACCTTTGGCATCCATTCGCTAAGGGGTTCATAAGCATTTCATATAACTATGAATCAAGAATGACACGTAAGTATGAGTTTTAAGAACTCGTACTTAACCTTGTATTCTCTACATATAACCTATCTATCTGTTATACACATGAGAAAGGAATCACCTTCTTAACATGCATATAGCAAATAGCGTGACACAAACATTTCAATGATTATCATTGCCAGAACTAAGTAGTTTTTTACACCAAGTACAATTTCCCACCCACACAAGGAATCATACAACTCAGCTGCTAACACGAGTTCTCAATTAAAATCCCCACCTAATCTTAACTCCCTTCTCAATACGAATTTCATTCGACTCGTATTCATAATCCTTTCCTAAAATTATACCAATTCATAGTACAACTGACACCCATCAATCTTGCTGTAAACTTTTCAATCATTCGCTTGATCCTTCTCCATACTATAACTTTATCCGATCACGGGGTGATCTCTTCGTATATATTACGATTCATTTCTATTCTATGATCATTTTTTTATCTTCTATCACTGCACTTTTAGTCTTTTCAGTCTTTTAGACTTATCTATTCACCACTACTGTTCAACTTTATTATCAGAGTTAGGGAACTATATATCTTATAACTCGCCGAGATTCGTCTTTGAATCTTACCGACCAACTAACTCTATGTGAGTTAGTACTTATCCTAATCACTACGGTTATTAGTCTCAGGTATTACTACCTAAGGTTCATAACCTACATCTTTGATACCAACTATGAGGGCCCTGAATCCAAGGTCCCGAATCACCACGGATCTGGTTCGATCATTCTATCACTATTACTATATTTGCGAAAGATATAAACATAAATTATTTATACAATACATTTTACACACTATTCCCCAAGGTCAATTAACCTTAACTTATACACAATTCATAACTTACTTGACTTACAATAACATTAATATCATGCAATACTATTACAACTCTAATCGCACACATTAACTTTACGTTGGAACTGTCTTTAACATTTCCTTGTATCCAACGCGTTCATCTTAATCTGCAATGTTTATCATGATATACCAAGGATGAGCATAAGATTGTCAAGCAAGTTTAAGTTCAATAATTTTACGATATATCATGATTGAAAGAATCTGAATAATAAGCTGGCTATAATTCAAAAATATAATTGTGAACTAGCAGGAACAAAATTTGACTGAACAAGTATATAACATGAACAAATATATCTGAACCGAAGGGTAATGAAGGTGATCAGCCTTTCATACCTGACTTATACATGCAATATGTACAGATTACAATTCTACAATGGCAATCAGCAATGATTAACAATAAGCATATCTGAATGAAACAACTCTTAGTAGAGTTAAGTAAAAACAAACTTGCCTGAACCATTGATTACCGCTACGCAATTTATAACGCTTTATCCGAAGACCTAATATTAGTAATATAGATATCCAATATTAGAATAATATCATCACAATATAATACTATTATATATATAGATATACGTAGAATAACCTAAGCACATAACACATAACCCTATCAGTCTATAACACATATAGGACTCGGTATTAAGTCAAACTATTGTAGTCTGAGTTGAACCCAGCACAAATCTGACATCCCGACGGTCTAGTCGGACAATTCACGAGTTTAAGTTCAATTAAACTCTGTATAAACGCTTAACCATTATCTAAGATAATTTATTAACAGTCGAAATATTTTTCGTAAGCTCGTAATAATTTTTAAATAATTATGACTATTTATAATAAATTTTCCATTATTAATATCGTATTTAAATGAATTAAATACCACATAATTATTTTATTATTAATATTTATTTATTATCAAATTTTAATGAAATAGATGTCATAATATTATAATATATTTATAATATCAAAAAGTATTTCTAATACTTTAAAATCACCTTTATATGATTTTTAAACAATTAAATTCATTATCCGATAATTGATTTTAAAATTAAAATATTAATATTTTCATGACAAAATATCAAAAGTTATATTTTATAACTAAAAATATTTTTCTAACACTTAAATCATTTTTATATGATTTTTAAATCATTAATTCTATTTTTCTATAATTTATTTAATATATTTATTAAATAAACTAATTATCATTAATATTAATTAATTAGTAAAATTCATCACAAAATATTAAAAGTCACTGAAAATATCTTTAAATATTTTCTTATACCATAATATTATTTTTCATGATTTTTCATGTATTAAAATCATTTTTAAATAATTTATTTAATATTATAATTAAATAAATTAAATACCATTTATGAAATATACTCTAAATAATTAAAAACTATTTTTCAGACTTTAAAATAATTTTTTAGAATTTATTTTTATTTTTAATAATTAAAAACCATTTAATTCGATTTATTTAATTAAAATAAGTATTTTCCGAAAATAAGTGTCGGTAAAGGGCCTTATAGGGACAGACCCGTCGCTATAGGTGTTCTTGAGCCTGTTCTTGAGCTGCCCAGAACTTCAAGTCAGTGTTCGAGGTTAGTACTTTGACCAGTAATTGATGTAAGTTCGTGTTGTTTCTGGGCTACTAACTTGTATTTAGATTGTAGTATAAGTGTAGAACTACAACTAGAATTAGGTTTCATGGCTAATACATAACATCACAGCAAGATCTAAGCTAGCAAACATCTTGTCAGATGTGTTCTTGAGTTTCTGGGATGCCCAGAAACTCAAGCAGTAATAAGGGTCCTATTTTGCAGTCTTATAACTTTGATTCTATGAATGTTTTAGGTGATCTATGAACTCAAACCTGTAGTAGAGGTGTCAGGGTATAATAACATAGCATTAAATCCATCTTACAACATCATAAGAAGTAGATCTAGGCCGGTCAAACAACCTGACTGGATCTGGTCAACGCAGGTTTGACTACTCATGGATTTGATTATATGTCATATTTGGGTGATCTAAGCCTCTAACATGTAGTCGTCATGTCATGCTACAACAAAAACATAATAACTTGGCCAAAGGTATTAACAGTAGCAAGATCCATGACCTTGAACATCTTGTCAGAAATTCTAGAAAATTTCTGGGTTGCCCAGAAGTCAACTTCGTGATCGGTCAACGAGGTTTGGCCGCCTATAACATGATATCTAGATATGATATGACTTTGATTACAGTTCGAGATCGAAGCATACATGGCATAGAACAAATCCATAACTTAAAATATAACAAATCATTAATTTGTTGAGATCTATGATCTCTAACATTGGCTTATCAGACAACAAAATTAGGGTTCTAAGTCTGTTTGAAAAATTGATTTTCTGGCTTCTAGATGTTATGCATCCTTGATGATACACCTTGGATCAATAAATAACATCTCTTAACACAACTTTAACCAACAAACAACAACATTTAACATAAAATCTAAAGATTTCGAATTTTGAAGGTTTTTACCTTTCTAGCTTGGATCTTTGAATCTGACTTTGATGATCTGTTATTGGTAATCTAGAATATGATCATAACCTATCTTATCACTCTCCTTTACTTTCAAATCTCGAATTTTTAGAGAGAGAAGGAGGTTGACTAATATGGTGAGTGAAGTGAACTTTCTCTCACTTTAATCTATATAATTTTTGTATGTAATGTATGTTGGCTGATTTTTCTAGAGATCTCAGTCACATGGTTGGTCAATAATAGGTAACCCACTCCAAATATGGCAAGATATACAAGCAAACTTCAATAATACAACAAAGGGCATTTTGGTCATTTTACTTTTAATTTTAATGGCATACTTGTCAATTGTTCTAACCCTTAGGGTTTAGGGTTTGAACCCTTAGGGGTTAAAAATAAATTTTAGAATTTCTAAATTAGGTTTTAAGAATAGAAAATTAATACTCCCTCCTATTCAGATTAAATGATGTTTTAAGAAGTTTTATTTTATTCTATATAAGTGTCGTTTTGGAATCTCTATGCAATATTGTACTATTTTTTCCTAATTTACCCTTCTATTTAATATGCTTAGTAGATGCAATTGTGGAGAGAGAAATAATTAATTAGGGACAATTGTGGAGAGAGAAATAATTAATTAGGGACACAAAAGACATTTTGTGTTATTTCTTAATAAGTGTGCTTAACTCTAAAATGACATTTAATATGAATAGGAGGGAGTATTTCTAAATTATAATTAGAATTTTCTAATTATATTAAAAAAAATTAATCATAAGTTAAATCTTGCTAATTAGAATTAGTATTTCCTAATTAAAATTGCTAATTGAGTAATTAGGGTCAAAATCATGCTTTAGGGTTTACAACCCAAAAATTAGGATTTCTAATAAAAAAATAATTTTCTAAATTAGAAATTAGATTTCGTAATTAGATTAGGATTAATATTTCCTAATTATCATTAAAAGTATTAAATTAACACTTAGGTTTTTCCTATTTATAAATTAGGATTTCAAATCCATAAATTAGGGTTTAAAATTTGAAATTAGGGTTTGCTAATTAATTAAGCTTTACCCTAATTAATATTATAATTAATATCACTTAAACATTATAATTATCCTTTAAATTCCCATATTAGGGTTTCAATTTTCCCGAAAATCTAAAATTAGAGTTTCCAGATCGGGTATTAGGGTTTTCTAATAATCAATTAAGGTTTCCAGTAAATCTTTAGGGTTTTCCCTAATTAGATTATAACGTAAAACGTTATACTAACATCTGTATTCCCAAATTAGGGTTTCATACACCGTATTAGGGTTTCGAATTCACGGAACTGAAATTAGGGTTTCTAGAACCGGTTTCTAGGGTTTCTTATCAATCGTTAGGGTTTTCTAACCGAACGTTGACGTTCTTAATATATACCTAGTGTTTGTTATATATATCGTTTATCTGGTCAACCCTTTACCCTTAACCACATTCTGTACAAATATAATATATTATACACAGAACATATTCACGTATAGCCTTAATCCTGAATAATTCACCTAAATCCTTCACAGAATTTTAAAATCCTCAAAATTCCTTCTTAAAAATATTAAACGCGTACACTTATTTTCTGTATAGCTTCTAATATTGAACCTTAAATCAATTAATTGAAATTAAAATATTTTCTAAATTCTCAGGTTGTCACATTCACCCCTTCTTCTAAAAGTTTTGTCCCCAAAATTTTCCTTACACCTTACACCATACACCATACACCGTTCATTATCGTCATCATATGCTACCCAATACATTCCTCACATGCTACCCAATATATCCCTAAGCTTTGATACCAACTGTGACGCCCCCAAAATAGGTATACATCACCCATCTCGAGTCGCCAGATACATGGTACAGAATTCAAATACAACTTAATAATACAACTGTCGTGTATAATATGACAAAAAATAAACTGTGAGTTAGAATACAAATATTGTCTACTAGAGATTATACAAACTCAAAAGGAGTCCACATTACAATTATTATCACACTATTTCACAGAATGGTTAGGACTACTAATGCACCATCTAGGACCATCACTCGGTTCCCCGACTAGTCCCAGCTACGTTCTCATTTCCTGAAGAGAACAGTGAAAGAAAGGGTGAGCTCAACTAGCCCAGTATGAAATATTAAGACTAAGATAATGCAGAATAATTTATCGTTAGCCTTCAACAGTGTTAAACTGATAAAATATAACAAACATCAAGTTTAACTGCAGCGGAACAAGCAATCCATAAGAAGAATCAGGTAGGGAATAAAATCTACTATCTTCTATGATTTAAAAGGTTTTTCATCACTTTTATCACTAGGACTCTGCTTAATAAATAATCCACATCATTGAATCACCCCTGCACTACGGCCAAGGATATTCTTTAGTATCACGACCACAAATTATCCATGCACTACGACTTAAGATAATCATGTTTTTATCAACGGTCCTGATCATGCCATAAAACAATTCATATTTGCACTACGGCCAAAGAGAATCCATAGCCATAATAATACCAAAAACTGTCCATCAATGCACTACGGGCCAATGAGAACTTTTTCCACATCATTTGTAACATTACGGTTATGATTATACCAAATAATTCATGGTCATAAACATACCAAGTCCATCTATGCACTACAGGCAACAGATGACTTTCAACATAATATAAACATAAGGATGATGACAATGATATAACAATTCAATAAAACAAGTTTAAGAATTAGTTTATCCAAGAACTGATAACGTTCAAATTGTCAATATGATACTGCTTTGTAGAGTAAAATTCAAGAATGTTTAGAAGAATTTTTCCATGAAAAGATACTGGATGAAACGCAAATATCAAGGATATTCCACTAATTTCATGGATTATAGAAGTCAACACTTTAACCAACTGAGTATAATAACAAATGGAATGACAAAAGAAATCACCATGAATGCAGTACTTCGCATAGACAGGTTATTCCAACAGAATAATAAGTAACGGAATCAGGTCAGGCGTAATCGCACCAACAGGATGTTCCAAGAGAATAATAAGGACGGAACCAGGTCCGGCGTAAATGCACAGACAAGATATTCTAACAGAATAATAATAAAGATGGAACCAGTTCCGGTGTAAACATACAGACAGGATATTCCAACAGAATAATAAAGACGGAATCAAGTCCGGCGTAAAACGCACAGACGGGATATTCCAACAGAATAATAAAGACGGAATAATAGAAGAATGTCACCAAGTATAGGGTAGCCCGCGTATACAGGTTATTCCAATAGAATAATAAAGAATGGAATAACAGAAGTTCTCTTCTTGACTACAAAAGAAATAACACCCCATACCGTAAAAGAAACTGGATATAGGAGTAGTGAAGTAGCAGGCTTCTCTTCTTCTATAGATTTTCTCTCTATAGCTTCTCTCTATAATAAGTGCTCTATGACTTTAGTGAATTGGTGAGAAATGAAGGAAAAATGAGCTTCTATTTATAGAAAAATATAGTTTCGATAATTACACATTTTGGGGCTCGGAAAATTACATAACAATACCTCCAACTTTTCTTTCATTTTTAATTTAGTCTTGCAAGTATTATCAAACTTACACCACTTCCCCTAATAGTAAATCATGTGAATCAATAGTTCTAGACATGTGAAAATACGAATTACAGTATAGTACCTCCATCTATACCTCCATTTTTAACTTAGTCATGTAAGTATTATCAATCTTGCACCAACTCCCCTAATAGTAACAAGAATGTGAAACAATAGTATACACATGTGAACAAATAGTTATAATCATGTGAAATAATAGCAATCAATTGCTCATTTATCCGATTAAATACCTAATTGGTCAAAATAACCTCCATACATCAATTTTTATCGAAATAAATGTCGATTTTCACTAACACAAATAATTCCAACATAATGAAACTAATTTTATCAAAAATATAAATTTTGAAATTTCGAAATTTGACTTTTCCTGAAAAAGTCAACTGTTGACTTTTTGACTAAATAGTAAAAATCGGCAAATTTTGTGTTTATAGTCTATTTTTACTAATTTCATCGCTCCGGACTCAAATATCACGTCCGGGTCTCCAAATTCAACTCAAAGCACAACTTCAATATTAATAACATTCATCATTAATATTATAACTCATAATATTTATCAACCAGGTCGTTCCCAGGAAAGATGGGGCCTTCTAATAAGGATTTCTCCCTATTGGCGCGCAATTAGGTGACCAAACCTCTCCTTGACAGAACTTCTAGACATTATAAATATTGCAATTTAATAATATGAATAACTTTGTCATCTCAATTATTGACTTAATAATATATCATATAATGCAGATGATACTGTGACAATAATCGAATCAATAATATGAGAGATATGATGCAACAATTACTATAGCAATAATTGAGTATAACTAAGTGACTTCTCACGTAAGCATCAATAATCAATACAGTGTGCTACTATGCAACCACGTGTATTACTGTACTTTTACTACCGAGTAGTTCAACATTATTAACGGTAAAACTTCCACCGTTATTTTTAATAAAATATTTTTGTCATTTTCTCAATCCGACAATAATTCCGTTGTGAGGTCCATCAATGATTGTACCGTCGTACGGATATTCTCTGACAAAAAGAATATTCTCCGACCAATCAAATATTATATAACAACTTGCATACTTTACAAAATTTATAAATACTACCCCCAACTATAATATTATCTCAAATTCACACCATAATATTAAAAAAAATTCAAAAAAATTAAATATTTATTCATAAAATCTGGGGTCTCACAATCTCCTCTCCTTATGGAATTTCTCCCTTGAAATTTATGTACGTACCTGGTATGCCGAACAGGTGAGGATACCTTGACTAAACTTAAAATTCTAACTCTTGAGGTATAACCTTTGAGCGTCGAATATAATCCTTCTTATCCAAGATGTTAACATGTATCTTCTCATACGTTAAATCTTCTGTTATCTCGTCCGGTTCTAAATTAATAATGTGGTTCGGGTCATCCACATATTTACGTAACATCGATACGTTAAAAATGTTATGAACACGCGACATACTTGGCGGTAAAAGGAATCTATAGGCCACAGTTCCTACTCGATTGAGAATTTCAAATGGGCCAATTAAATCGAGGGTTGAGATTTCCTCTCTTCATCGATTTTTGCTTCTAGAATAACGCCCTCTTGAACCTTCTTCTTCACATTCATCAGCTCCGAGTATGTAGCCTGTACGGCTTTAACTTTATCGATTAAAGTCGATTCTACTCGTATATTTGTTATCTTCACGTGGATTCCTAGAGTCTTTAACTCTATCTTCATCATTTGTAAGTCGTACGAAATGGGCCTTTGTGTTAACAACATCGCACTCGTAAACGCATACGATCTTCTACTCAACGCATTAGCTACTACGTTTGCTCTTCCACGATGATATTGAATGGTACGATCGTAATCTTCAACAGCTCGAGCCAACGTCTTTGGCGCATGTTACGTTCATTTTAGTTGAAGAAATATTTGAGGGTTTAAGAAATGGGTTTTGTACTGGGGTCAATACAAAATTTGATTTCACGCTCTAGGGTAGGCTAATAAGTCTTCATGAATACGTAAGGAAATTTATTAACAATAGAAATATCATTCAAAACTGTTACTCTCATCCAAGACTTGGATAACATGTCACGTTGATACCTATCAACTTGCCATCATCATTCACGACGTTGCCTATAGAAAGTCTGGCTTCGGTGCATTCCACACAAGAAAGTAAACAACGAAAGGATCGGGGCTCTTTACTTATGGCTTTATATGACAATGATTGACTTTAGTGGTTTGGTTTCTTGAATTCGCATAACAGGTTGGTTAGGAATATGAAAGCTAACAACCTTACGAAAAGTATGATGAGTAGTTAACTAATCGATTTCTAAAAATTGCATCAAAGGCAAGTATTTTCAAAGAGATAAGATTGACAGGAAACGTGAAAGTGTCGATTTGAATCAACAAGATTTATAAATAGTGGAGGTAACGAAGGTTTCTACTAACGAAGTTTCAACCAATAAGTCAAAGTCTAACTTCTCCGGAGTTAAATTTAAACGTTGAGCACAAGCAAGAGAGATAAAAGATTAGGTAGAACCGGTATCGAATAAGGTATAGACTTCGCAAAAGTTTATGATTAACTTACCCGTGATAATTTTATTCAGGTTCCTCGTTACGAAAAAAAATGCTCTCTCTTAAACTACCGATTTTGGCTTGTCTGGGACATCCTTTGGCATCACTATCCCAGCTGGACTTGACTTCACCATATGAAAAAATTGAGCTAGGTGACCTTCTCTTCCGCAATTGAAACACGCTTTGGATTTCTACGTACAGTTTGGACGGATGTGTCCCTCCTATCCGCATTTGAAACATACGACCGATGAACGTTCTTTTTCCTTTGAAACGGGTGCTGGTGCTGCTGTCTTTCCATCATTATTGAACCTTCTCTTCTTGAAATTTCCACTTCTATTATTTTAGCCATGATTACCACCGAAGTGGTTATCATTCTTGGCATGATAATTACCCTCACGATGGTTATCATTGTTTCGATGGCCGTTTCCACCGGTACGATTATTATCGTGTTGTTGCTTGTTACCTTTTTGTTGAGCAGACCTAACGGTCGCATGTGCTTCATTGCTTATCTCAGCATTTTCATATGTCATTTTTAAATACTACCACAAAACAAGGGTTAATTAAACAAATTAACATATCACATATTATCCCTATATTCTGACCAACCAATTAAATACCAATTAAACTTAGGTAGATCATACTAGCGAAGGAATTCCCCATCTCTCCCCTCCTAGTTCTTATCTCACATCTCAGCCCGGGACCATATCCCTAAGCTTTGATACCAACTGTGACGCCCCCAAAATAGGTATACATCACCCATCTTGAGTCGCCAGATACATGGTACAGAATTCAAATACAACTTAATAATACAACTGTCGTGTATAATACGACAAAACATAAACTGTGAGTTTGAATACAAATATTGTCTACTAGAGATTATACAAACTCGAAAGGAGTCCACATTACAATTATTATAACATTGTTTCACAGAATGGTGAGGACTACTAATGCACCATCTAGGACCATCACTCTGTTCCCCGACTAGTCCCAGCTACGTTCTCATTTCTTGAAGAGAACAGTGAAAGAAAGGATGAGCTCAACTAGCCCAGTAAGAAATATTAAGACTAAGATAATGCAGAATAATTTATCGTTAGCCTTCAACAGTGTTAAACTAATAAAATATAACAAACATCAATTTTAACTGCAGCGGAACAAGCAATCCATTAGAAGAGTCAAGTAGGGAATAAAATCTACTATCTTCTATGATTTAAAAGGTTTTTCATCACTTTTATCGCTGGGACTCAGCTTAATAAATATTCCACATCATCGAATCACCCCTGCACTACGGCCAAGGATATTCTTTAGTATCACGACCATGAATTATCCATACACTACGGCTTAAGATAATCATGTTTTCATCAACGGTCCTGATCATGCCATAAAACAATTCATCTTTGCACTACGGCCAAAGAGAATCCATAGCCATAATCATACCAAAAACTGTCCATCAATGCACTACGGGCCAATGAGGACTTTTTCCACATCATTTGTAACACTACGGTTATGATTATACCGAATAATCCCTGGTCATAATCATACCAAGTCCATCTATGCACTACAGGACACAGATGACTTTCAACATAATATAAACATGAGGATGATGACAATGATATAAGAATTCAATAAAACTAGTTCAAGAATTAGTTTATCTAGGAACTGATAACGTTCAAATTGCCAACATGATACTGTTTTGTAGAGTAAAATTCAAGAATGCTCAGAGGAATATTTCCATGAAAAGATACTGGATGAATCGCAAATATCAAGGAAATTCCACTAATTTCATGGAGTATAGAAGTCAAAACTATAACCAACTGAGCTTAATAACAAATGGAATAACAAAAGAAATCACCATGCATGTGGTACTTCGCATAGACAGGTTATTCTAACAGAATAATAAGTAACGGAATCAGGACAGGCAAAATTCGCACTGACAGGATGTTTCAACAGAATAATAAGGACGGAACCAGGTCAGGCGTAAACTCACAGACGGGATATTCCAATAGAATAATAATAAAGATGGAACCAGGTCCGGGGTAAACGCATAGACATGATTTTCCAACATAATAATAAAGACGGAATCAGGTCCGGCGTAAAACGCACAGACAGGATATTCCAACAGAATAATAAAGACGGAATAATAGAAGAATGTCACCATATATAGGGTAGCCCGCGTATACAGGTTATTCCAATAGAATAATAAAGAATGGAATAACAGAAGTTCTCTTCTTGAATACAAAAGAAATAACACCCTTACCGTAAAAGAAATTGGATATAGGAGTAGTGAAGTAGCAGACTTCTCTTCTTCTATAGATTTTCTCTCTATAGCTTCTCTCTATAATAAGTGCTCTATAGCTTTAGTGAATTGGTGAGAAATGAAGGAAGAATGAGATTCTATTTATAGAAAAATATAGTTTCGACAATTGCACGTTTTGGGGCTCGAAAAATTACAGAACAATACCTCCAACTTTTCTTTCATTTTTAATTTAGTCCTACAAGTATTATCAAACTTACATCACCTCCCCTACTAGTAAATAATATGAATCAATAGTAAATCATGTGAATCAATAGTTCTAGACATGTGAAAATACGAATCACAGTATAGTACCTCTATCTATACCTCCATTTTTAACTTAGTCATGTAAGTATTATCAATCTTGCACCAACTCCCTTAATAGTAACAAGAATTTGAAATAATAGTATACACATATGAACAAATAGTTATAATCATGTGAAATAATAGCAATCAATTGCTCATTTATCCGGTTAAATACCCGATTGGTCAAAATAACCTCCAGACATCATTTTTTATCGAAATAAATGTCGATTTTCACTAACACAAATAATTCCAACATAATGAAACTATTTTTATCAAAGATATAAATTTTGAAATTTCAAAGTGTGACTTTTCCCAAAAAAGTCAACTGTTGAATTTTTGACCAAATAGTAAAAACTGGCAAAATTTGTGTTTATAGTCTATTTTTACTAATTTTATCGCTCCGGACTCAAATATCACGTCCGCGTCTCCAAATTCAACTCAAAGCACAACTTCAGTATTAATAACATTCATCATTAATATTAGAACTCATAATATTTATCAACTAGGTCGTTCCAGGAAAGATGGGGACTTCCAATAAGGATTTCTCCCTATTGGCGCGCAATTAGGTGACCAAACCTCTCCTTGACAGAACTTCTATTCATTATAAATATTGCAATTTAATAATATGAATAACTTTGTCATCTCAATTATTGACTTAATAATATATCATATAATGCAGATGATACTGTGACAATAATCGAATCAATAATATAAGAGATTTGATGCAATAATTACTATAGCAATAATTGAGTATAACTGAGTGACTTCTCATGTAAGCATCAATAATCAATACCGTGTGCTACTATGTAACCACGCGTATTACTGTACTTTTACTACCGAGTAGTTCAACCGTATTAACGGTAAAACTTCTGCCGTTATTTTCAATAAAATACTTTTGTCGTTTTCTCAATCCGACAATAATTCTGTTGTGGGGTCCACCAATGATTGTACCATCGTATGGATATTCTCCGACAAAAAAAATATTCCCCGACCAATCGAATATTATATAACAACTTGCATACTTTGCAAAATTTATAAATACTACACACAACTATAATATTATCTAAAATTCACACCATAATATTAAAAAAAATATTTCGAGAAAATTAAATATTTATTCGTAAAATCTGGGGTCTCATACTAAGTGTAGGATTGGAGCGTGTAAGACATGTGGAAAGACTCATCTTGGAGTCTGTCTGAAAGGGAGTATAAGTACCTTTAAACATTAAGATAAAGGAGGAGGAAATAACTTTCGTTAATTATATTCGTGGAAATTATTTCATGAATAATAAGAGGTAAGTACGTGTCGGTAGATATGTACTGTTAATGTTGAGAGAATTGAAGAAATTCTCGATATGAATGGGTTGATTAACCATAGACCTTTAATAAATAGTTATAAGAAAAGTGTGAATCTTAAGTTTTCTCAGAAAATTAAAGGTATTAATTTACAGTAATAAAATACCATGACGCAAGTCAAGAGGATGTTAATGAAGAAGATGAGTTGTTTGTATATAGACTATCGTAGGAGGAGTAAGTTAGCGGTTAAGAATAAATACCCATGGCCCAGGATCGATGATCTATTTGATCAGTTGAAAGGGGCAAAGAATTTTTCTAAGATAGATTTGCGTTTGGGGCATAGTCAGTTGAGAGTAAGAAATAATGAGGAGGTACCTAAGATGACGTTCAGAACTCGTTATTGTTATGACAAGTTTCTGGTTATGTCATTTGGGTCGACTAATGTGAGGAAGTTAGATTTTCCATAAGGGGCACCGAGCAAGTCTGTGATAAACAGATAGGTTCCCATGTGAGGTACTATGATAGAAGGTACCATTAACGTCACAGGATTTAATAGAAAGGTTAAGTAAGGCACCTGTATTATCTTTATCAGATGATACGAGGAATTTTGTAGTGTATCTCGATGTTTCACATAATTGACATGATTGCGTGCTCTTATAGTATGGCAATGGCATTGTGTATGCATCACTCCAGTTAAAGGATTATGAGAAGGTCTATCCTACTTATGATCTAGAATTTGTAGTTGTAGTTTTTGAATTAAAAATCTGAAGATAGTATTTATACGGGGAGAAGTGTGAGATATACACGGACTCTAAGAGTCTGAAATATATCTCAACACAAAAGAAATTGAATATGAGGTAGAGAAGGTGTGAGGTCCCCGAACCCGGATACTTGAAACCCGAACTCGGTACTTCACGATACAATTTCTATGAGCGAAAATATTACTAATAATAATAACACTAATATAAATTATAAACTTATCTTACCTTCATCAGATTTTAATCCCAAGTACGCAACCTTTACTAAATGACACCGTAAACCTAATCTATTTGTTTTCCTTTTCACTTGATCTTGACCGATCCTTCTGATTGTTTACACTTATCTGAAAACATTTAAATTAAGCAAGGATGAGCATTTGAGTGCCCAGCAAGTATTATATATATATAAGTTGAAAGAATTTGAATGTTTTCTTTATAATATCCATCTACAACAAGCCAATAGTTGTGAAGTATTTTGAACTGATATTAATAACATAACAACCCTCTTTCAAATTTTGAAACTACGTACTGACTATAAATAAGGTTTAAGTGACATTTTATGAACATTGTTTTTATTTTCGAAAAGGTTTAGCAGAACTTCATTTGCAAGCCGTCATAACTTACAGACACTGGGGTGATCAGCCCGTTGTGCCCTGTATTGATCAATACTACATTACAAGAACGATGTTATCATTTACTTGATCCGCCTTGGGCGCATAAAAGTTTTCCCGTGAACGGGATGTTCATATTTGTCAGGGTTCCAGCCAAAAAGTTTTATTTTATTCAACAATAATCTATAATTCAACATATATGTATAACAAAGGTGTATCAACATGTGATTAAATACAATGATTATTCAAGTGGGGACATTTGTATAATCATTTCTAGAAATTAACGAACAGAATATATATCCGAATTATCATATACTAACATGTTGATAATCAAAGGGTGTATATAATATAGGTTTAACCATCTGTACATTAATAATAATAATTCTAAACTTCTCACTTCTGTCCATTGCATAAAGAAAATGCAAAGTTAGGATACTTGCCTGATGCGCTGCTTACAATTCTCAACTTAGTTCTATCTTTCTATCACGACCTATCATTAATCAAATCAATCGTTCGATTAGAACAACATACCATAACACATAGTACTGCATTTCGCAGTCAGCACATAACCTAATCATCTTATCACACATGTTCTACAATCATGGCATCACAAACAAACATCAACACATTCCTAATCACATTGTCACACAACCTTAATAACCATTGAATCATAATTAAACAGTTAACTAATCACATTATCTAAGTCCAGATCAATTTCTGAAATATATCGGTCTACCGACATCTTTATCGGGTAATTATCGAGTCTAAGACTTTAAACAGTTGTCCAATATCCATTTAGACTAATTAAATAACAGTTGCACTATTTTTCATGACCATATAATAATTTTAAAATTATTATTACCACTTATCATAATTTTTGAAATATCAGAATCATTATTAAATGATTTAAATATCAAACAATTCTATTATTATTAATATTTAATTAATATTAAACTATTAATGAAACCATTTCTAAAATATTAAAGTTATTAATAACTTAAAATATTTTTAAAACATTTATATTACCCTTAAATGATTTTTAAAACATTTAAAATCATCATTAAATAATCACCATTAATATTTCAAAATTAATGAACTATTATCTAAATATTAAAAGTTATTAATTATAACTTAAAATATTTTTAATTCATTTATATCCTTTTTAAATGATTTTTAAATAAATAAAACCATTTTTTAAACTATTTATTTAATATAATTATTAAATAAATTTAATATCATTAATATATCATTAATATTAAATTATTAATGAAATTATCCTTTAAATATTAAAAGTTATAGTTTATAACTTAAAATATCTTTAAACACTTTATTTTCATTTAAAATAATTATTATAATGTTAAAATCATTTTTAAACTAATTTATTTAATATAATTATTAAATAACTTTAATATCATTAATAATCATTAACTAATGAAATTAACCATTAAATATTAAAAGTTATATTTTATAACTTAAAATATTCTTAAATACCTTATTATTATTTAAAATGATTTTTAATATAATAAAATCATTTTTAATTCATTTATTTAATTCATTTAATAAATAACATAACTGTCATTAATATTAATTTATTAATGAAAATTATCACAAAATATTAAAAGTTATCAAAAATAACTCAAAATTATTTTCTAACACAATAATATAATTTTTCATGATTTTTCATGAATTAAAACCATTTTTAAATAATTTATCTAATATTGTAATTAAATAAATAAATATCATTTACATTCCAAAATTATTAAATATTTTTGAAATATACCCAAAATAATTAAAATATAATTTTCGGACATTAAAATAATTTTTAAGAATTTATTATGTATTTTTAATAATTAAAAACCAATTTTATCAATTTTTTTATTAATTTCCAGAAATTATAATTAAAATCGTCGCTAAAGGGCTATAGCGACACTTTCTGTCGCTATAGCTGTTCTTGAGGATTTCCAGAAAATCTTGACAGTGTGCTAGGGGGGTGGTTTGACCGGTTATATCTCTTAGGATAATGCGTTTCTGGGCTTTAAATTGATTTCATGCTGTAGTACTCATGTAATACTACAAGTACATAACAAGATTCATGGCTAAACAACATCAAATCAGAGAGATTTAAGCTCTCCAAAAACCTGACAACGCTGTTCTTCGGCTTGTCAGAGTTTAACAGATTTGAGATACCTACTTTGAGTCCTTATAACTTGATGTTCGTATAATGTTTATATGATCTATCAACTCCAGTTTGTAGATAACATGTAGGTCTACCATTACAAAGTATCATAACACAAAAACATCAAAACATAAGCAAGATCTGGCCGGTCAAAGTTGGTCACGGACACTGCTAAAAAAAATTTCTGGGTTCGGTAATTGGACAGTTTCAGTCAACAGGTTTTGACCGTTTATATCTTCCGATCTACCAATGATCTGACCTTGATTCTTTTTGCATCTTAAAGATCACATTACAGACTACATGTTACAAGTTTTAAACATCAAAAACACTTAATATACACGGAGTTATAAGATCAAACATTTGGCTGTAAAATACAAATTTTCATATTTCCAGATTTATTAAAAACTCAAAATCATGAACTTTGATGTTATAGGTCATGGATTTAACAACCCAGAACTTCAATTGACACCTTATAACACATCTTTAAACAATCAATTACAACATTTTACAATAAATCGAAGGATTTCTAAAATTAGGGTTTTTATACCTTTATGCTTTGATTTCTTGATTTCTGATTTTTTGATGCTTCTGATTTGTTGTTTGTGACCGTGGGGCTTGATAAAGGGACTGATATACTACTAAATTTCGTTAGCTTGGCTTGAGAGAAAAGGTTGGAGTGTCATGAACAATAATGGCTAGCAAAAGTAAACTTTTCTTTCTCCAATCTTTATATAGTGATGTTAAATGCATGTATGGCTGGACTTAGGTTGATTTAGAGGCTGTGTGTTGTCATCTTAGAGTCAAGGTGGTGGTTGGAGTTGTTAAACAACTCCAGATATAGAAGGATTTGCAAGCAAACTAAAAAAAATGTGACAAAAGGGCTTTTTGGTCATTTTGGTTCCAAATTAAATTCTAAAATTTTCAATTGATGAAACCCTTTGGGTTTAGGGTTTGGTTTAGATTTAGGGTTTGAGAAAATTTAGGTTTTATAAACAAACCAAATCTAGATTCCCAATTTAGGGTTTACATAAAAATTAAATAAATAAAATTAAATAACTTTTAGTTTCTAAAATTTTGAAAATAATAACTTTATTAATTATCTTATACATGAACATTAGAGTTTATTATCTTTAATCACAATTAACTTTGCTAATAAAGCAATTAGGGTTTCTAACTTTTGAAATTAGGGTTTATAATACAAAAAATTAATAAGGATTTTGAATAATCGCAATTCTCCCTAATTAGGGTTAATACATATATCATCGATTATAAATCACATTATCGTGATTACATAACGACTTAACCAATTCTCAAAGTCGTGAATGACTTTCGCATTAAGGTTTCAAATCAATTAGGGTTTCAAGAAATTAATTTAGGGTTCTAGATTTTAGGGTTTTAATTTACTAATTAGATTCACCTTAACTAGTAATTAAAGTCTATCATACTTGATATTAAGCATAGTTACACTATTTCTGACTGATCAAACCTCCGGTTTAGGTTTCCGGATTAGGGTTTTCATTCATAGTTAGGGTTTTCTAATATCTAGAAAATATAAATATAAACTAAGGTTTTAAAATTTATAATTAGGGTTTCCTAATTAGCATAACACTAAGTAACACATAACACATATCACATAACACAGTTATATAATAGCCTTAAACTCACAATTGAATTTCAAAATTAGGGTTTTCCCACAGTAAAACTAGGGTTTTCAAATACTGCACCACAATTACTCAATCATTACTAGCTCACATACATACAGTACATATCTATAGCACTGAAAAATCAAAATATAAATAATATTATATTTTTATCACCATTCCTTATTCCAGAACCAGAAATAGGATTTGTAAAATATTATTAAGGTTTGATCGTAATATAATAAAACTGTTCCACACATTAACATTGCACACCTAACCATACATATCTATAACACTGACAAATAATAATATTATATTATTATTCTCATTCCTTGATCAAAACCCAGAATTAAGGTTTGGATTCCATATCTGATTTATCTGTCATAATTAAGTCAAAATAATTAACTTAATATCCTGAACAAAATTTATTTAATAAAATAATTATTATAAATATTCTAAAATCATTTCACAGATTATTTAAATAATATTTAATTTTATTTTCCTAGAAAATAATTGATAAAAACATTTCCAATATGGAATTAATTAATATAAAAATTATAATTGATAATAATCAATAATTCTAAATATAAATTTATCTGCAATACTTAATGTAATAAATAAATTTTATTTATCACACATATAATTATAATTACACATTACCTTGACACATATCATTCATATTTATTTTAATAAATAATAAAAAAAAATATACGCAAAATTTTATGATTTATTTATATAGAAAATATCGGGTTGTCACAGAAGGTGATTAGAATGGATAAAGGATTACGACTGTGATATGTTATATCATACAGGGAAAGTTAACGTAGAAGCCGACGCGTTAAGTAGAAAGGGTAGGGAAAACTATCAATGTTAATGACTCAGAATGAATTAATAACGGAGATGGCAAGATCAGAGTTAGAAGTTAAATTACGGAATGAAGGGGTAGAAATGTTATTCACAATATAGACTTAATCCACAATAACGGAACGAGTTAAGTAAGTACTACTAGGTAACGAAGAATGCAAGCGAATGAAGAAGAGGACACAGGATAAATAGAAGACTAAGTATAGTCTTATTTTGAAGGAGGAATTTGAGTTTCAAATAATTCCAAGTTAAAAGAAGGACTAATAAAAGGAAAAAGTGTAATATGTTAGTAAGTGTTTAACTTCGAACTCAAATTATTGATAGGAAGTAATAAGTCATATAAAATAAGATAATACCTTTGTTGAAGGTGAAATGAAAGAACCCCAATGTCGAAGAAGCATTTTGGGAATTCGAGATTAAATTGAAGGAAACTTTTCCTCATTTGTTTATATAATAATTAGCGAGATTTTGGGGACATAATCCTTATAAGGAGGGAAGAATGTAACGCCCGAGAAAATCGAATTTTTAGGAGAATTAAAATTTTATTTAATTATGTGGATTAAATGAATTTAATTGATTATTTATATGAGCAAGCTAATTGAAGGTTGTTCTATGACCTGAACATATCAGAACGTCGTAGGATTTTGGCTACGTGATAGAATTAAAGTGTTTGAATTTCCAAGAGGAAAATAAAATCTTTTCGAGAAATTTTCTGAAAAACACTATTCACGCATTTTTGCTCGGGAATTATTTTTGAACTTCCGAGAAATACGTAACGATAGAATATCAAGGTAAGAAGGAATATCCTATAATATTTCAGTTATGGAAAACGTAATATTTCTCTTGTGGACTTAAAACATAACGGTTATAAGAAAGGGATTTGCGAGAAGGAATTTAAATGTGTATAGTAAATTAAAGCGATGATCGTATAATACGTAGGTATTATACAAGGTAATGAATACGAGTATAATACGATGTATTAAATGAGTATGTATGAATGATGGTATGTCATATATCATGAATTAGTATACGAGTTAGAATACGAGATGAATACGTAAATAAATATGTCCTAAGGCTTTAAGCCATTTGTGAATGGATTTGTGGATTGTGTAGGAAATATTAAAGTCTAATATGAATTAATATGCAAGCCCAAGAGTTTGTAATGGGATGCCCAAAGTAATTTAATGCAATTCCAAATGATTAAGTTAAGTTAATTAAAACTAAGCCCAAGATAAGATCCAATGAGTTAAGGTGATCCATGGAGCAACCCATGATCATGTGGTAAATCTTGGTGACCAAGATATTAGTGTGATGGCCAAGTAAGAGTTGTGGTTAGCAAGTAGACTTAAGGATTAATTAAAGGATAAGTTAAGAAAACTTAATGGCTAAGTGTTGTGATGGCCAAGTATATGTGGGGAACAAGTTTATTTAGGGGCAAAGTATGGAATAGTAAGGATGTAACACCCCAGTCCCACGTCGAAATATAAGGGAAAATTTGTCTGCATATAAGGAAATAAGTTACTACCAATAGTACCTTCAAGTCATGACCTTTTGGGAGCCTGTGGTGGGCAAAGATGACCCAAGAAGATACTATTGGGCTAGTAGTTTGAGGGCTTATTTTGATGGATTTGATTCGATTCGGACTTGGGATTTGAATCGATTCGGACTTGGGATTTGACCCGGGATTTATTCCAGACTCGGGATTTGACCTGTGTTGTTTCATAATTTTTCCCCCTATCTTTCGACTCCCTTCCGGTTTAGAAGACCGAAAGTCCTGTCTCTCCGTCTCAATATTCTTGGCAGCATTGGCCACTGCTGACACATCTACAAACTTGGTGCTAATAAGATGTTGTCGATACCTGTAATGGATCCTCCAGTTGAACTTCTCTGCATGTTCTGCTGCAGTCCCTGCTGAGTTTCTGGCAAAGCCTGCCAACCTGGTGAACCTCGTCATAAAATTTGTAATGAACTCGTCATCTTTCTATTGAATAGACAGATAGTCTCTAGCATAAGCCTCTTTATCAGCAGCTGGGAAGTACTGCTGATAAAAGATCTCACAAAATTCTTCCCAATTAAGTGTCTCAGCATAATTTTCACCTTTTGTTGTTTTCATCGCTTTCCACCACCTCTGTGCATCCCCTTCCAGCTTATAAGCAGCAAGCAGCACTCTCTGATTATCTGAACACCCTAACACATCAAAAATCTTCTCCAGGTGGGCAATACAATTCTCTGCCTCAATTGGAGTCGGTGCTAAATTGAATGATTGTGGTTTCTGCTTCTGAAACCTTTCTAACAATACATACATTGCAACCCCCTACTGATCATGACCATCCGCATTCCATTCCTCAATATTTGCATGCTGACCATTATTCCATGGATTCTCTTGTTCAAGAATTTCTGGTGGCGGCTGCTGCATTGCATGTACAACCTGTGCCACCAACTGAGGTAAAGCCTGATTCACCGCTTGATTTACCAAGTTAGCCAGTTAAGCATTAATCTGATCATTAGGTCGTTCATTGGGCTGACCCTCACCACTTCCCCTATTATTACATTTCCTCCCAGCAACTCTAGTTGATCTACAAGCCATCTAAGAAAGGGATCACAAATAGATAACAAAGCAGATTAGGGATAGATTTGAATATAGTTGATATGATAGCTGAACAGAAAATCAAACAAAACAAAATCTAACCCAGAAGTCTACTCATAACTCATAGGTCAAACCTAAATAGGGTTTCTACAGAAGAAACAACTCGGGTCAAATCCCGAGTCTGAAATAAATCTCGGGTCAAATCCCAAGTCCGAATCGAATCAAATCCTTCAAAATAAGGCCTCAAACTACTGGCCCAATAGTATCTTCTTGGGTCATCTTAGCCCACCATGGGCTCCCAAAAAGTCATGACTTGAAGGTATTATTTGGTAGTAACTTATTTCCTTATATGCAGACAAATTTTTCCCCTATCTTTCGATATGGGACTGGGGTGTTACAAACTCCCCCACTTAAATTTCTGACATCCCCATCAGAACTGATCACACACACGGTCCAAAGATCTTTGCCTCTCTAGCCATTGTGGGATAATATCGGCTGGCTTCGTGTCCCACCTCCGGACCTCCATCTCTCTATCGTGGGATAATACCACCAGCCTTCGTGTACCCACCTCCAGCAACCTGATCGGATGACCGTCGAGCTTTCGAGAGTCGGCTTTGATACCATATGAAACAACTCAGGTCAAATCCTGAGTCCGGAATAAATCTCGGGTCAAATTCCAAGTCTGAATCGAATCAAATCCTTCAAAATAAGGCCTCAAACTACTGGCAAAATATTATCTTCTTGGGTCATCTTAGCCCACCACGGGCTCCCAAAAGGATATGACTTGAAAGTACTATTTGGTAGTAACATATTTCCTTATATGCAGACAAATTTTTCCCCTATCTTTCGATGTGGGACTGGGGTGTTACAAAGGAAGTGGATTAAGGAGGTGGAATGGCCTAAAAGACTATACTAACCTAATCTTAGAAATCCTATAAATAGTGGACTTGTTAGCTCATTTGTGGTTTGTTAATTTCATCCAACAAGTGAAGTGCTTATTTGGTAGAGAGAATAAGCACATATAAGTTAGACTTCCTTTGTTAGACTTTCAAGAAGCAAGAAGGAGATTAAGTCTTAGCAAGTGATCATCATAGGGTAAGCCATCTTGAACCATGATTCTCTTTCTCTTCCATTGTTAGAGAAGTGGGTAGTGGTAGGATGTGTATGCTAAAGAATGAAGAAAATGAACAACTCAATGAACTTAAGCCGTGTAAGTCATGAATGAGTAAATCAAACCTAAATAAGTTTTGGACTTATAATGAACGTATATGAACTTGTAACATGATTACACAAATGAAGTTAGTATGTTAACAAGAAGTAAGAATAATGGTTAGAAGTCATAAACTATCCTTATTCATGAGAAATGGAAACATAAGTAGTTTATATTTTTATAAGTTACAAACTCACAAAGAATAAGTAATAACTTATCATGTATGTAAGTTAATTAAGTATGTTTGTCAAGAAGTTAGTATGATTAATGAGATGTAAGAATAGTGATTAAAGGACTTGACTCGTTAATAAGTCATAAGCAATGAAAACAAGTATGTTATACTTTAATAAGTAAATAAGTTCATGAAGAACATGTAATGACTTCACATGAAAATAAGATGTTGTAATAAGTAGGTGGAGATGTCTATATAATGAATTGAATTCATTTAGAACGATGAACAAATCTTAAGTAACGAAGTTTTGTAGGAATTCACACAATTAGACGACAATCGTCGAATACGTGAAATTCTCGGAATGGAAGTCGAATTTTGATATTGAGCTTGAAAAAATTGGTTTTTAATGGAGACAAGTCTTATTTGGCAATATAGAGTTGCGGACTCGAAAATGACCGGATTATGACTTAGAAAGAAGAAACGAACATTGAACGTTCACGAACGTTTATCGTTTTCGTTAAAAATGGACTAATAGGTGAAATTTTAGCAAACAAAGTCGAATAGATAAAATTCTTGAATGAACACGTAGAATATGTAATTTGTGAACCGTAGGCTCTTGAATGAGCCAATTTGAACTTATTACGAAGAAGTTACGAGTCCGGGAATCTCACAAGTTTAAAAATCTGTCAAAAATTTATGTGGCTCAGAGTCCGCGTCGCGACGCGACTCCAAGCCAATTATTCGGCGCCGCAGCACCAAAGTGAGCCTCAGCCCCTGTAAACTCGCGTCGTAGCGCGATAAGTAACAAAGGGACTCACGCCGCAGCGCCGAGTCCAGTTTTTGGGCACTAATCTGTGACGCCGCAGTGCGACACCAAGAGTAATAGTTGGCGCCGCAGCGCCAGCCTTAAAACCTAGACAGTAAAGAATGGTTACAAGTAGAACTTGAATGGAAATTGTTTAAACAATGAACTAACGGACTTAATAAAACATTGTTGATGTGACATCTCAAATTTTTAGAATTTATAAATGAGAATTTTATAAATAAAAGTATTATTTATGAGATATGTTGGGTGTGGGTATGTGTATGTCATATATTGTAGAATATGTGAATTGATGTGAAGAGAATGTTATATATTAATTTTAATATATATAAATATTTAATTTAATTATTTATTGAGTTAAATAAATAAATTTTGTTTTGATTATAGAGTAATGTAATTAAGTGTAGTAGATTAATTAAATGAATATTTAGTATTAAATTTAATTAATATAATAATTTTATGTTATAGTTCTAATTTAATTGAGATAATTAAATTAGATGAGTTATGTGATGATTGTTATACAAAATTATAATTAACAAGTAAATATAATTATGTGGCAATTTAATGAGATTGATTGATGTTAAACCATTGATTAATTAAAATAATGAGTATTTGCCAAACATGGTCTAGGCTTTTCAAGTTCAAGTTGGTGTAACCTATGTATTAACTAGTAATTAGTATATATAATAATTACTAAGAGTTACATATATTATATATTACTGGTATTGTATATTATATGTATATACTACAAGTTAGTACGTTAGTTTTAGAAAACAAACCAAAGAAAGAAGAAGAGAGTTAGAGAGAGTTGTAGGAGAAGAAGAAGAGGAAGAAGAAAAAGAAGAAGAAGGGAAAGCTTTGAGAAGATAAAACAAGCCCCATCATCATTATCTCCATCTCTATCTTAAATTCATACTAATAAGGTTATAATCTAAATTCCTTGTTTTAATTATATTTTTATGTTCTTCATAATGTAGTTCTCTGATCATTGGTATATAGAAGTTGTATTGAGAAATTGATAGAGATAGAGAGAAATAGAGGAATTGAGATGAGCTAGAAGAAGAAGAAAAAAAAAGCTAGAAAAAGGTAACTTCTAAACTCTTATTTAATCTTTGATTTTTTTTGGTAGATTTATGTTCTAGGGTAGTAGATCATGCTTAATCTTGTTTTTATAGGTTTAATCTTGGATTATCAAGAATCAAACAAAAGGATTCAATAAAGAAAATGAAATGGAAAGAAAAGAAAAGAAAAAAAAATTTAAAGAACAAAATTCGTAGGTTTTGAGTAATTGTGGACAAATCTTGTGAAATTCATACCTCTTTGGGTATAATGAGTTAGAACGTGAGCCTTATATCAAATCGAAGATATGGAAGTAAGCTATATTTTGAAAGTGGAATCACATGAAAACTCTTTGTAGATTTCTTACAATGTTTGTTTTAGTAAGGCTGGTCTGAAGGGAAAATAATCTGCCCAGAAAATCAAAACTGTTACGGTTTCTGACTTTGAACAATTCATATAAATTCGTGTGTTTTGAATTTGAAGAAACTTTAAACTGTAAAGTTGTAGATATGTACGTTTACTAGACAGACACCCGAGATTGAGCCATTTTATGGACCGGATCATGTCCGAAATAAATTTTTTAGTAAAGATGTCTAGAAAATGAAATTTTCTAGACTAGTTGATGAATTACAGAATCTGGTATAGATGGATAAGGGTCTGAATTTAAGGCCTAGATGAGGTTGTAGTACACTGAGTAAGGGTTAATTCTATATAAGAATGAACAAAAACGGACATGTAATGAAAGAGTTATGTTAAAAACAAAAACAATGTTTTGTTAAAGAAATTGTGAAGATGAGTTTTATAATTCTGTTTGAATTAAGATTTTGGGTGATAGTATATTTTGATGATTAAAAATATGTTTTGACATATGTAATGAGTATAGATATGTGTTATCATATTCTATGCATACTTAACCATTTATGATCAAGAGTTGAGATAAGTTAATGTGTGCACATAACGTGCTCGATAAAATGCCTAAGAGTAATAGTGTTTCTAAACTTTGGTATACAAAGTATCTATCTAATGACTAATATTGGATGTTATGTGCATCTGAGTATGAAAAGATGATAATAGAAGAATAATAATGGAAAGTAATCAAAAAGGGCAATTTTTAATTTTTGAAGGAAAATTAAACATGTAAATAATGTGTTGAATATGCATTTTTGAAACCAAAGTGGTATAAGAAAATGGTGTGATATACGCACATTAAACTACAAGTGTGATAGTCTAGCATGTGCGGTGATGAAAATAAAAATAAAATCGAGTTGCATATAAAACACAGGTAGATGTCTATAAAGATATTATAAAGGATAATAAGATAAAGTAAGGTCTTAGAATAAATTTGACCATGAGATCAAGTATTGATTTTGTTTATTATCAATCTCACATACAGTGTAGGTTGTGCAAGGACTCAAAGTATTAGCGTGTTGGTAAAACGTCGGTAAAGGTAAGTCTTTCAGTTCCTTTTTGCTATGTGAACTTGATGATGAACTGCTTTAAAATTTTAGTGTATGATGTATTATATATGTCAAAAGTATGAAATGTGAAAGTCAATCTATGACTATGATGATTGAGCTATGAATGTTGATTGAGTAAGGAACTCAATCTTTATAGTTGTTATGTGAACTACAACATGTATGCTATGTTTGTTTTATGATTATTCGTGTATGTTGAGCATGTTATTATGTTCTACGTGATGCATGAAAACTGTTAGATTTTGTTGAGCTGTCGAGCTCATTCTTGCAAATAACCATTTTTGCATATTCAAGAATTGAAGGTAACGCTATGTGCTACTTGATTGTTATGGATCAAAAGCTATATATGAAGATTTAATATCCTAGCTAAGTTGTTATTCTTGTAAACCATGTCTAATGTTTCAGTAAATGTATTAATGTTGTATTGTTATATCATTTTGCGATGTAAACTCTTGTAGTATTAAAATGATTCTAAGATATTTAGATGTAAAGGTTGAAAGTTTTGGGAACGAGAATAGTTTGTAATAGAAAATTTTAATTATTCCGCAAATTTTAATAGTTGTATTATTGTTTAATGATGTAAAATTAGAGGTTGAATGTATTATTAACGACTGAAATCAAGAACTAAATTGTATAAATTTTGGGGTCGTTACAGTTAAGTCATAACTAAACCTCAAGTGTGATCACTTAGAGTTAAAGAAATTTAATTGAATGTAAACAGGAACGGTGTACAATAAGTGTACATAACCAATTACGATTAAGTGTCAATTAATAACGTAAGGACGTTAGTAAACTGTGAGGAAGGATAATTATCTCAAACCGAGTTGTATTAATGAAATAATTTCAGTTAAGTTATTGAATAAAATGAAGTTAGTAAGAACGGTGTAAAAGAACGACGGCAAGCCGGAACCAATAATAACAAATCTAATACATGATTAGATTGAGAAGAAGGGTAAGATTGTTTAAGAACTAAGTATGTTCTTTTATGACCTAATGTGGTATGTTATGTGATTATGTAATTGTAGAGACCATAAAGACTCAAAATGAAACGTAATTATACTATAGCAGACGCTGAAGGCAAGTTTTTCTAAACGCTTGTCTAACCTTCGTGTTAGCCAGGTTTTCAAATGATTCAAGTTATGATATGCATGTATGGTTTTAAAGAAAGAGTCGATGCCAGTTTTAACTCGGCTAGACTAATCTTGATAAGTTGATTGATTTATTTACAAGTCTTTTCAATATAGAATTGCTAACGTTATCCTACGCCAATTGTTTAGTACAGATTCAAGGTAAGCCTGAATATGAATAATCAAATGTATTTTTCATCGAGTATTCGATGGGCACGTGAGGTTGCCACAACTTAAACGTACACACGTTTAATGGATGTAGTGTTGATCAACATAGAGTACTATAGGCTGATCACCTAGAAGTGCTCGTAAGATATGTCGAACTTACGGACTTCGTACCAGTTGTCCTTTCCAAAGAAATTATGAAACACTCATGGTCTTGGACCAGAATTGGTGTTTTACTGAATATTGTTATGATAAAATGTTTTGAAGGAAAAAGAACGCTATTTTGAATTATTGATAGTACTTCATAACTATTATCCAGTTATTGAAGATATACGATTCCTATGTTTCAAGCATGCTTTTTAAATGAAATTGTTGTACTTACTGAGCTTGTTATGCTCACTCTTGGTTGAACCATATGAATGCAGCTTAGACCGAATGGATCGAAGGATTCGACAAGGATAAAGTGAAGGCTAAAGCGAACTTGTAGTTAACCTATGTAATAGTATAGGTTTGTAATGATAATATTTGATATTATGACAAGAACAAATGTAATAGTTATAAAGAACCTTGGGAATGGTAGTATTATTTTGGAATATATATAAGACATACTCGTTCTTTTGAGGCATTTCAATTGAATGTTTGTGTAAACTGTAGCACCGTGGAGCACCATATGTCAGGTTGGAAGACACCCAGATTTGGGGGCGTCACTTATATGGGGCTATTTTGCTTAGCTTTGTATTTCGTGAACCATATAAACATATATTGTTTCACCGTATGAGTTATATAAGGGCTTGTGCTTAAATTCAATATTGCTGTAATTTCACATAGAAATATAGTGAGATTGGTGTTATTGATGATTACATGATGTCTATTGTATGTGGATGTTATGTGAGTAGGTCATGATACATTGAAAAATGGTTATGTCTACATATGTGCTCTTGTCTAATTTCCTGTGATACGTGAATAGTCTTGCATGATGTTGGTAATTAGATGAACTATTAAATGAAGTTAGGATCCCATTATTTCCATATTTGAATTATTACATTTATATTTATCTTTTAGTTATTATTTGAGTTTAGAGTAATTTCCAATCATAATCATTGGTTTGAGCATATAAAAATAGTGATTTAGTTGATAAATAATAATTTAATTTTAGAATCCTTTCTCCGTGGATCGATACTCAACTTATTCTGTATTGTTTGTTGACACATGTATGCTTGCATGAGTTAGAGCTCTTTTGTTAGAACTAAAAAAGAGGCAACACTGCCACCGGTATGACCCTGGTTGTGGTCCCTTAGTTGAACATACTCATTATCTCGCTCTAATAATTGAACCATATTTATAACATCTGAATATAAAGAAAATTTATGAGAAATAAGATATTGTCGAATCTCAGGTTTTAGACCTCTCAGAAACATCCACGTCATTCGTTCCTCATTCTCTACCAAATAAGGTGCAAACCTGGATAACTCTGTGAACTTTGCCTCGTACTGGGACACCGTCATGTTGTTTTGTTCCAGTCTAATAAACTCTACCTCCTTCATATGATGAATACTTTTAGGAAAGTACTTATCGTTAAACAGTTTCTGAAACGTTTCCCAAGACATATTGAGTGCGACAGGCTGGGTACGCTTCACAGATTACCACCAGTAATCTGCCTCACCACGGAATATAAAGGTGGCGAATAGAACCTTCTGTTCCTCTGTGCATCCCAGGACATCAAATATCTTGGTAATTTGTTTAACCCATGTTTCTGCCTTGATCGGATCTGACTTTCCCGTAAATTCTGGTGGTCCCAACTCTTTGAACTACATCGCTATCATTTCCACCAGTATTTTATATATGATTCTCCCTCGTCTGATTTTGCATGAACTGCAAAAAGCTTCTAAACATCCTATCATACATCATTTGTTCGGTAGTGTTGTTTACAGGAGGAATATTGTCTTCATGTTGCATGTTCCCCTGGGTGGTGATTAAAGGTGTCTCCATGGTCTCATTTACCCCATTATTAGTATTTCTAGCTGCCATTCTCAAATACTGCCACAAAACAAGGGTTAATTAAAAAGTTAACATATCACATATTAACCATATGCTCCGACTGACCAACCAAATAAGCTTATGTATGACACACTAGAAAAGGATTACTCGTCTCTCCCCTCCTAGTTTTATTCCCCGATCTCCGCCAGAGACCATATCCCTAAGCTCTGATACCAACTGAGACGCCCCTAAAATAGGTATACATCACCCATTCTGAGTCGCCAAATACATGGTACAGAAACAAATACAACTTCATTAATACAATTATCATGCAAAATACGACAAAATATATACTGTGAGTTTAAATACAAATACTGTCTAATAGACAGTATACAAACTCAAAAAGAGTCCTCATTATAATTATTGATACACTATTTTAAAAAAATAGTGAGGACTGCTAAAATAACTTTCTAGAATCATCACTCCATACCCCAGCTAGTTCCTGCTAAATTCTCAATTCCTGAGAAGAAAACTGGAACAAAAAGGAAAAGGGTGAGCTCAACTAGCCCAGTAAAGAATATTATGACTAAGATAATATACAACAATTTATCATTAGTCTTCAAAAGGGACAAATCTGATAGAATATAATAGACAACAAGTTTTAGATCAACAACTGCAGCGAAAACAGCAATCCATTGGAACAGTCAAGTAGAGAATGAATTCTACTATCTTCTAAGATTTAAAAGTCCATCATGAATATTTTATCCCTGTAACATCAATCAATATATATCTTCAATCAAATATTCATCTTTGCACTACAGGCCAAAGATATTTATTTGTATCACCAGTTGATCATGTTCATCTCAACACATGTTCATCTTTGCACTATGGGCCAAATATATTAATCAGTTAATCATTCATCTTTGCACTACAGGCCAAAGATATTCAGTAATATCATCATTTAGGACTGAGGATGATGAAAAATATATTAAAGAAAATGAATTCAATGAAATAAAAGATCAAATATTAGGGATTCGTACTTTAGTTTATCTAATTTCAAAAATACCTTATAATAATCAATTGTGGAGCAAAATTCAATAATGAAGATCAAAACATAGATACAATCAAAGATAGTAACCATAATAAACAACTTGGACAAAGAAAGAAAAAATTTCTTTTTCTGTGAATAGTGCTCTATGAATAGTGTCGTATACATGAATAGTGTCGTATACGTGAATAGTAATTCTTACAGGAAAATGTAGAAATTCCACAATAAAATTCATACCAATATTTCGGTATAATGATATTGAAAGAATAACATCATTATGAAGAAAATAACATCACTTACCTCAAAAGAATAGTACTTCTAGCTGAAATATCAGGTATAAGGCTGAAGGAAACTTGCACTGAATAGTAACTCACAAAGTATCTAAATACTTACAAAATTCGCTCGATAATATAGAGAGAGGGAGAGAGAAAACTTGTTTCTGGTGTGATTTTTAATTCTAACTAAGCACCCTATTTATAGGAAAATGCTTAGAACGCCATAGCAGACTAACCTGCTACCTGATGGCTTTACCTGCTACTATTCACGCCCACCATTTTTTGAAATAAAATTTCAGCACATTTTTTTACCAACCAAAAGTGGGGCCCACCCATGTTTTTAATAAAAAAAACATTTATTTTTGAAACTTTAATAATTCACAATAAATAGCCTTTTATCAGAAAAATACGAATTTTATGTCCATTCCATAGAAAATTAATTTCTCTACAACTTTGTAGAAGAAAGTTTTTCCGAACTCCAAACAGTAAATGCCTGAAATCCACATACGGGTGATTTTTAATACCTTCATTCAGAAAAAATACTGATACAACATTAATTTCATCATTTATAATCGCATAAAATAAATATTTCCTTATCATATAAATCAATAATTAATTATTCACAATAATGACAACCAGGTCGTTCTCAGGAAAGATGGAGCTTTCTGATAATGATTTCTCCTTATTGGCGCTCAATTAGGTGACCAAACCCCTTTCCTAGGCAAAACTTTCTTAGACATTTCCAATAATACTATCTAACAATATAATTCAAATAATATGAATTATTGATCTGATAATGGAGATACTGTGCAGTGACAATTATTGGAACAACAATAATATAAAATATCAACGTAGCAATTATTGAATCAATAAAATAAAATATTGAACAGTAATTACTGTAATAATTATTGAGTAGTGTCTTCTTACGTAAGAATCAATAATTCAAAAATACTGTACAATATTGTGTGCTACTGTGCAACCACGCGTATTACTGTATTTTAACCACCGGGTATTCCAACAGTGTTAACGGTAACAACTACGTCGTTATTTATAAAAACTCAAACTTGTCGTTTTCTTCATCCAACCATTTTCCGTTATGGGGCCCACAAATGGCTACGCCATCGTACGAATATTCTCCGACATCAAGAATATTCCACGACCAAACAAATATTTCCCGACAACAATGAATATTTTATAACCACTTGCTTATTTTGCAAAATTTGCACATTTCACCCATAACCAAAGTATTATATCAAATTAACACTTTATTATTCAAAATAATAATTAGAGGAAATTCGATTTTATTTATAAAAAGTTGGGGTCTTATAAATGACTAGTTATCGTTTACAGAATGATGGGTTTTCCCTTTTCCTCTCTTTGTGAACTCGAATTTGATCAAACTTGATGACATTGAGTATATCTTAAAAAGTGATTTTCGGAATAGTATTACACGTTTTCTAACTTTTCTCGGTTTGAAATTATGGACGTTATCACGAAAAATCGACTGTGTGACACGAAAACCGAAGCAGGTAAACCCCACTCTAGGGCTTCAACGGCCTAGGGTGCCTATATAAGGCTGTTTTGGCTCATTTTTTAGAAGAATATGACATTTTAGAGAGATAAAATGTGTTATCATAAGAGAGAAATAGAGAGAGTAAGAAAACAAATCTCTCTAAATCCAATCTAGATCTATTTTTTCTCATCAAATCTCCCACCAATCTATAGTCAAGGTATCCATACAAAGCTTAAAGAGGAAGAAAATCATACTCCCAAGGTCCATTTCTCATCTTTATACTACATCTAGCTTATTTTTTTTAATTATTGTACTTGAGGTTTGTTTGTTTATGATTGATTTTTCATTTAAGGATCTTCTAACATCCTAGATCATACCTAGAGGTGTTTGGATCCTATTTTGAGTCATGGATAGTTAGTGACGGTTTCTCATTATAGAAACTCCTCATAACAAACTTATAAAGTCATTTTAATAGTGACTCGATATAGATCTAGCTCATTTTTGTTGATTATTGTGCTTAAGCTTTGTACGTTTTTGATTATTTCTTCAATTTGAGGTTATCTTAACATCCTAGATTACTTCTAAATGTGTTTGGATCCTATTTTTGGGATTATGGATGGTTAAAGAAGATTTCTCAGATATGAAATCTCTTCCTAACTAACCAAGGATATCCTTTTAGTAATTTATTGACTTTAATTTTGTTTTGACTGCTTTTATCGATTATTTTTCTTTATAAGGTGTTTTCTATTAATTTCTAGGTCACTCAAATATCCTAGATTAATATCTAATGGTGAGGGGATCCTACCTTTTGGACAATGAAGAATTCTCATAACTAGAATTTCTTTATAGCCAAACTACAATATATTTCCAATTAGTTTGTTATTTTTAGATCTATGGAATCTTAGATATATGGGTTTTATTTCCTAGCTTTTAATTTCCTTTAACAGATATCTTCAATACTTGATAGATCCTTACGATTTTGATATTAATTAGTGTTATAATTCGATTCCTACGATATAGTTAACGACAGAATTGCTATGTTATTAATTTGTAGTGCGACTAAGGTTTATGGAAGTCCTTTCCTTTACTCTAAACTCCATTTATAGATCATGATGAGTTGTTAGGTATGATTATGAATCATGTGAGTCTATGAATGAATTCAAGACCCTTGAACATCGTGTTTAACGGGAATGGAAGGATATTCCCACGATGGACATTGTTAATTGTTCTAATTTTGTGATTCAATCATTGTAAATGTAATTTGGCCCTTAAAACTATATAAAGGGTTTCCCTCCTATGAAAATTAGATTTAAGACCTCTTGATAGTGAATTTTGTTATTTTGAGGTGCTTGGAGTTATTTAGATGGTTTACATTCTCACAGATAGCTCCAACCCTATTGTCACTGCTTGATTTTATCTTTCAACATATGAAAATGATTTTTGAATGAAATTGCAAATATCCTTTAAAATTGAATTAAACTAGGTTATTAGATTAATTATAGAATAAAATTTGAAGTAATAAAGATCATCGATTCCTATTTAACAAAGTGTTTGTAAAATAATGTTTTTCCTAAACACCACCTTAAAATTCTTGTTAAGTGAACTAAAATGGAACTTTTTCTTTAAATCAAATACTTCGTGCATAAGTTCAAATAGGCTCAAAAGTTGCTTTCAAGATAATGCACTCACCTAAAACTTTGATAACCTTAGGAGATGACCCCTAGGTTATTTATATTTCACGACTCAATTCTAGGAGAGGATATCCTAGATTCCACGACTTGACCTTAGGAGATGACACATATGTTATATACATTTCACAACTCAATTCTAAAAGACGACACCCTCTATTAAACGACTGGACCTTAGAAGACGATGACCCCTAGGTTATTTATAATTCGACTCAGATCTAGGAGATGACACCCTAGATTCCACTACTTGACTTTAAGATACGACCCCCAAGGTTACTTACATTTTATGACTTGACTCTAGGAGATGATGCCCTAGATTTTGACTTAAAAGATATTGGAGATGACACCTTATGTTTTACAATTCGACTCAAATCTAAGAGACGATGCCCTAGATTTCGACTTATAAGATATAAGAGACAAAATACAAAATTACAAATCAAATTAACTCTAGGAGACGATACTCTAGTTTTCCTCCAACGACACAATTTATATAGGCACAGAACACAAACACACACTTCACTTTCCACAAGATAATCCATTTAATTTCTTAAGAAAAATATTAGAAAAGCAGTAACTATGTTTCATGGAAGTCGGGATGTCTAACACATTCCTCTCGCTTAAGCAAGCCCCCAAACTCTATGAATATTGGTTGGAGGCCAATTTTATGGAGTCACGCGATGGGCCATCTCGATTATTAAAACCTAAAAATTCAAATAAGTTAGTACATCCATTTGAATCTTTACCAGCTAGCGACTCTGTCTAATTGACTTACATTAAAATCAAACTTTCAAACGCCATTGACATTTATGTCGGTTTTTTCCCCAAAATCAACCCTTAAAATTCACGATCTATAATAAAAAAAATCATAAAGGAAAAATCCCAACGTCAACAAACTTATAAATATTTTAATCTCACAAATTTTTAGCAATAAATCATGTTTTATGGGGCGTTTGCTTATACTACTTATAATCAATTTTAATAAGCAAAAGTGGTTGCTAATCAACTTTTTCTATATGTTTATAACTACTTTTTGTGAAACTAATTAGAAATATAAAATTGAAGTTTCTGATTATTTAATAAATCTAATAATTAGGTTTATCAAATTATATTACTAAGCTATCCCTATTTATTTAAGTAATTCTACTTGTGACTCCTCTTTATTTCTCATACCTTTCTTTTTAGTATTTTATGATTAAAATAAGTGATAAATAATTCTTTTTGTATCAAACACTTGTTATGCTTTACTAGTTTAAATGTATTTGTTTTTATCAAACATAAATCAATTTTTTAAACCTGATTATAGGTAAAACTAAGGGTGAAAATGAGTCGAATCTTAGCGAACACTCTAATGCTCAGATTCGGCTCGACTCGAAAAAATTGAGCTAGAATTCGATAATGAATTTCTAATTTTGCGCCAGATTCGACTCGAATCATTACTCGGACCTACTCGACTTGTAAGTACTCGACTCATTTACAAAACGAGTTACTCACGAGCCTTCAAATCGAGTTTCGAATATGAATCATTTCACTTAATACTGAACCACTACATACTAAATTGATTATTGAACTAATATTTATATATAAAAGTCTTTTACTTTTATTTATGCAAAGAAATTACCAAGAATGTGATACGAATTGACAATCAATTCACTTATTTATTCAAGTACAAGCTTACACAATTTAATACTACACTTTATAAATTATAAAGATTGATACAAATATCACATATTTAGCTTGTTAGTATAGATCAGACTAGTATTCGAATATGATCCATCGAGCAGGTATAGAGCATAGTTTGAGAAAATATAAAATACTCAAACCCTAATCTGAGTGAATACTGGTATACTCGAATTCAACTCGTGTATCATTAAACAGAAAACGAGTATGGATCATATTCGACTCGAATCAACTTCGAATTTGAACTTTGGATCATATTTTCGAACCGATCTCGAGTCGAGTATCGAGCTACTCTGCTTGGTTAACACCCCTAGGTAAAACAGGTAATAAAAATAACTAATAACGTCTTTTAAACGATACCAAACATACTCTTAACATTAAATGTCAAATTCGAGTCAAAATGTAGCCACCCAATTATTTCTTAATATAGAATATTGGCAAGGGGGGTTGGGGCGTACCATGATATTTTAAGTAGATTATTTTTCAATCTTTTATTATTATATATCGACAACATTTTATTATTGTGTTAAATAACCGTATATAAATAGTATTTCCTCCATTCCATAAAAATAAACGTCATTTATAAAATATGTGAACTTTAAGGATATATTTTCTTCTATATTTATTCATAAATATAATGAGTGTTTAATGTAGTATGTATTTATTTGTGACGCCCCCAAAATAGGTATACATCACCCATTCTGAGATATCAATATATGGTACAGAAATAACTACAACTTTATTATTACAACAGTAAAACTGTGAGTTTGAATACAAACATTATCTTCTAGACAATATCTATACTCAAATATATCCTCATCATATTTATTGATACATTATTTTACAAAAATGGTGAGGACTACTAAACAACTTTCTCTAGAACCTTCATTCCATACCCCGACTCGTACTCGCTATATTCTCACCTCTTGAGAAGAAAAATGGAACAAAAAGGAAAAGGGTGAGCTCAACTAGCCCTATAAAGAATATTATGACTAAGATAATATACAATAAATTACCGTTAGTCTTCAACAGGGAAAAATATAATAGAATACAATAGACAACAAGTTTTAAATCAATATTCGCAGCGGAATTAATAATTCATTAGAATAGTTAAGTAGAGAATGCAAACTACTATATTCTATGTATGAATTTAAAAGTTCATCGTCTATCTTTTATCCCTGTAACATCAATCAATATATATCTGGAATCAAATATTCATCTTTGCACTACAGGCCAAAGATATTCATCAGTTGGTCATGTTCATCTAAACACTTGTTCATCTTTGCACTACGGGCCAAAGATATTCATCAGAAATCATTCATCTTTGCACTACAGGCCAAAGATATTCAATAATATCATCATTTAAGACTGAGGATGATGAAAAATATTTTTAAAGAAACGAATCCAGTGAAACAAAATGACAAGGATTAAGGATTAAGGATTCGTACTTTGTTTTATCCATGTCCAAAAATACCTCAAAAATAATCATAGTGGTGTAAAATTCAAGAATGATCAAAATATGGATAGAATCAAAGCTAGTATCCACAATAGATATTTTAGACGAAAAGGAAAATTTTTATTTTTCGATGAATAGTGTCGTATACGTGAATAGTGCCGTATACGTTAATAGTAACTCCGACATAAAAAGTTCCAAATTTAATTAAAAGTTCAGATCAATACTTTGGTATAATGATATTAGAAGAAATAATATCATTTTAAAAAAAATATATCCCTTACCTCGGAAGATCAGTACTTCTAGCTGAAACACCGGATATAGGCTATGACTTGAACTTACACCGTATAGCAATACTCAAAGTATACTCAAAATACTCACAAGAATACTCTCGATATTATAGAGAGAGAAAACTTCAGTTTCTGTTGTGATTTTCAATTCTAACCTAAGCACATATTTATAGGAAATTGCTTAGAACACCAAAGCAGAAAATTTAATATAATATTATATATATTACAAATTCTCTACGCACATCTTGACAACTGATTTCAGCTTATCTTGCACATGCTAGGGCTGCCCACAAAACAAAAAAAAATGTTTTTCCTATTTTAAATATTTTAAACTTCCAAAAATCAATTATTTCGGAACTTCGGAACTTCAATAATTCATAATAAATAGCCCTTTTATCAGAAAATTTGAATCTCGCACATTTTTATAGGAAATTCAATTCTCTACAACTTTGCAGAAGAAAGTTTTTCTAAATTCCAAATAGAAATTGACCGAAATCCACAAACGAGCAATTTTACAAGCTATAATCAAATTTCGGTCAATAATTATGTCCAACAATACATAAAATATGTGTTAAACATTTAATGCCACAAAAATACTCTTCCTCCTCATATACTCATATATCCCACATTCATTATAAAAATATTATCGTTAATATATTATTAAAATAATATATTTAAATGAATTATTTAATCAAAAAAAGATAAAATATTAATTTTCAACAATTGTCACATTAAAAATTTCTCCATCTATATTCATATAAAATCAATATTTTCCTCATCATATAAATCAATAATTAATTATTCACAAATAATATTACAGAATCACAGTACTGGCAACCAGGCCGTTCCCAGGAAAGAGAGGGCTTTCCAATAAGAATTTCTCCTTACTGGCGCGCAATTAGGTGACCAAACCTCTCCTTAGACAGAACTTTCTAGACATTGCCAATAATGTTTTCTAATAATATTATTCAGATAATATGATTTATTGCTTCGATAATGAAAAATACTGTGTAATGACAATTATTGAAACAACAGTAATATAAAATATCAACACGGCAATTATTGAATCAATAAAATAAAATACTGAACAGTAATTACTGTAACAATTATTGAGTAGTGCCTTCTTACGTAAGAATCAATAATTGGTGCAATACCGTGTGCTACTGTGTTTTAACCCCCGAGTATTTTAACAGTATTAACGGTAACAACTACGTCGTTATTTTGAAACAACTTATATTTGTTGTTTTCTTCGTCCAATCGCTTTCCGTTATGGGGCCCACACATGGTTGCGCCGTCGTACAAATATTCCCCAACAGTACGAATATTCCACGACCAAACGAATATTCCCCGACAACAATGAATATTTTATAACCACTTGCTTATTTTGAAATATTTGCGTATTTTACCCATAACTATCCACATTAATCAAATCAACCCTTACTATTTCAAAATAATAAATAGAGAAAATTAAATTTTATTAATTAATAATTTGGGGTCTTACAACCTCCCCTCCTTATGAAATTTCATCCTCGAAATTGACGTACGTACCTGGTGTTTCGAAAAGATGAGGATACCTCGCTTTCATTTCTGTTTCCAACTCCCAGGTCATTTCCTCTATAGCATGATTCCTCCACAAAACTTTAACTTGTGGTATGACCTTTGTGCATAGGATATGCTCCTTCCTATCCAAGATCTTTACAGGTACCTCTTCGTACGTTAAGTCTTTGGCTATCTCATCTGGTTCTAACTCAATAACGTGGTTTGGGACTTTCACATATTTACGAAGTACAGATATGTGAAACACATTATGAATACGAGACATACTCGGAGGTAACGCGAGTCTATAGGCCACATTTCCTACTCGGTCAAGAATTTGAAATGGACCAATAAATCATGGATTAAGCTTTCCTCTCTTTCCAAATCTTGTAACTCCTTTCCATGGAGAAACTTGCAACAATACATGATCCCCTATACTAAATTCCACGTCCTTTCGACGAAGATCCGCATAACTCTTTTGTCGATCTTGTGTCGTTCGTATACGTTGTCGAATCATTTGGATCTTTTCGGTAGTCATATGTACTAACTCGGGTCCCAACAATGTTGCTTCACCCACCTCATCCCAACATATTAGAGAGCGACACTTTCGTCCATATAATGCTTCAAATGGAGCCACACCTATACTTACCTGATAACTGCTGTTGTAGGAGAATTCCACCAATGGTAAATACTTATCCCAACTGCCCTTGAAGTCTAGGACACAAAGTCTTAATAAATCTTCAAGAGTTTGAATAGTCCTCTCTGATTGTCCGTCCGTTTGAGGATGGTATGCCGAACTGAATCATAAATCCGTGCCCATAGCTTTTTACAAGCTAACCCAAAATCTTGAAGTGAATCTTGGGTCACAATCCGAAACTATGGATACTAGCATGCTATGCAACCTCACAATCTCATTTACATATATACTAGCAAGACGTTCAAGGGAATAAGTCTCCCGTATCGGTAAGAAATGAGCAGATTTGGTTAATCTATCAACAATAACCCAAATAGCGTTGATGCCTTGAGAAATCGTAGGAAGACTCGTAACGAAATCCATGGTAATGTGTTCCCACTTCCATTTTGGAATCTCAAGTGGTTGCAACGGACCCTTAGGTACTAGATGCTCCGCCTTTACACGTTGACAAGTTAAACACATCGAGATAAACTTTTCAATCTCTCTCTTCATATTGTTCCACCAAAATGTGTGTCGAAGATCATGATACATTTTAGTACTTCCAGGATGGATTGCAAATAGTGTATTGTGTGCCTCCATCATAATCTTGTACTTCAAATCAGGGTCGTTAGGAACACAAAGTCTAGAGTGGACTCGAAGTATTCCTTCTTCATCAATTCTCGCTTCCGGAATAGCTCCTTCTTGTACTTTCTTCTTCATACGCATCAGCTCCGGGTCGGTGGCTTGAGCAACCTTAACTTTTTCTATTAAAGTTGGCTCTATGTGTATACTTGACATCATCGCACTCGTTCCTGCATATGATCTTCTACTCAACGCATCAGCTACCACGTTCGCTTTTCCAGGATGGTATTGAATTGTGTGGTCATAGTCTTTCAATAGCTCGAGCCAACGTCACTGCCGCATGTTGAGTTCTTTTTGAGTGAAGAAATATTTAAGGCTTTTATGGTCTGAATATATCTCCACTTTTTCCCCATATAGATAGTGCCTCTAGATCTTTAGCACGAAAACGACTGCTGCCAACTCTAGGTCATGAGTAGGATAATTCCTCTCATACTCTTTAAGTTGTCGCGAGACATAGGCTATGACTTTCTCACATTGCATGAGAACACATCCTAACCCTTTGCCTGAAGCATCGCTGTAGATAACAAATCCATCCGTACCAGATGGCATTGTTAGAATAGGTGCCGAAATGAGTCTCCTTTTGAGCTCTTGGAAAATCTTCTCGCATTCTTCGCTCCAAACGAATTTTGTATCCTTCTGAGTTAGCTGGGTTAATGGAGTAACGATTCGAGAAAACCCTTCCACGAATCTTTGATAATAACAAGCTAAGCCCAAAAATCTACGTACTTCAGTCACTGACTTCGGTTGCTCCCAACTTTGTATTGCTTCAATCTTCGCCGGATCAACAGATACTCCATGTTTTGACACCACGTGCCCAAGAAATGCTACTTCCTCAAGCCAAAACTCGTATTTCTTCAATTTGGCATATAGTTTGTTTTCACGAAGCCTTTGGAGTACCAGCTTCAAATGGTGCTCATGATCTTCATGACTTTTGGAATATATGAGGATGTCATCAATAAAGACAACAACGAACTGATCCAAATATTCCTTGAATACTTGATTCATCATATCCATGAAAGCCGCAGGAGCATTAGTCAATCCGAAAGACATGACTAATAATTCATAATGCCCGTACCGAGTTCTGAAGGCAGTCTTTGGAATATCCTCAGTTCTAATCTTCAGCTGATGTTATCCAGAATGAAGATCGATCTTTGAAAAGAATTGTGCTCCTTGCAACTGGTCAAACAGGTCATCAATACGAGGTAGAGGATACCTATTCTTGATGGTGACATGGTTCAATTCCCGATAGTCAATACAAAGTCGCATACTCCCGTCTTTCTTCTTTACAAATAAAACAGGAGCACCCTAAGGAGATGTACTAGGACGAATGAATCCGATGTCCAACTATTCCTGTAGTTGGACCTTTAACTCCTGAAGTTCAATAGGAGCCATTCGATATGGGGTTTTAGAAATGGGCTTTGTACCAGGTTCAAGATCAATAAAGAATTCAACTTCACGTTCTTGGGGTAGACCGGGAAGTTCTTCAGGAAATACGTCAGGAAAGTCAATAACAACAGGAATATTATTCAAAGTTGATGTGTCTTTATTCAAATCCATAACATGGGCTAAGAAAGCTTGACATCCGTTTTTCAATAAACGAATAGCTTTATGATTAGATATGACAGTGATTGATTTTAATGGTTTAGTTGCTTGAATTCGTACAACAGGTTGGTTAGGAATATGAAAACTAACAACCTTACGAAAACAATCAATTTTGGCATGATGAGTAGTTAAACAATCAATCCCTAAAATCACATCAAAAGAAAGTATCTTTAAAAAGATAAGGTCAACAGGTAAGGTGATGGTGCCAACTTGAATCAAACAAGATTTATAAACAGTGGATGTGATGAAAATTTCTCCTAACGGAGTTTCCACAGATAGGTCAAAGTCTAATTTCTCTGGAGTCAAGTTTAAACGTTGAGCACAAGCAGGAGAGATAAATGAATGGGTAGCACCGGTATCAAGTAAGGTATAAACTTCGCAAGAATTTATAAATAGCTTACATGTGATCACCTCGTTTGGGTTCCTCACATTTTGACCAGTAACAACAAATGCTCTTCCAGGAACCGTTGACTTTAACTTTTCTGGGACAGTCTTTTGAGTCACCGTCCCCGTTGAACTAGGTTTCTCTACCATACAATCTCGAGAAATATGTCCTCCCTTTCCACAATTATAGCATACCTTGAACTGTTGTGGGCAGTTTGGACTGATATGTCCCTCTTTCCCGCATTTATAGCATATAACCGGTGGTCGTTCTCCTCCCTTAGAACCAGTTGCTGCTGGTGTTGTCGTCTTCACATTGTCGTTGTTGAATCTCCTCTTTTTAAAATCTCCTCCTGACTCGCTTCTTCTATTTTCATGGCCATGGCTACCACCAGAGTGGTTACCATTTCTGTCCGTCTTTTTCTTTCTCCGCTGGTTATCGTTGTTTTGTTGACTAATATCTCCGGTATGATCCTGATTGTGGTCCCTCGGTTGACCGTACTCGTTATCTCGCTCTAATAATTGAGCCCTGTTTACAACATCTGAATAGAGAGAAAATTTATGAGAAATGAGATATTGCCGTATGCCGGGTTTCAAACCTCTCAGATACATCCGCGTTATACGTTCCTCATTCTCCACCAAATGAGGTGCAAACCTGGATAACTCTACAAACTCTGCCTCGTACTGAGACACCGTCATGTTGTTTTGTTCTAATCTGATGAACTCCACTTCCTTCATATGACGAACACTTTCAGGAAAGTATTTGTCATTAAATAGTTTCTGAAATGTCTCCCAAGACATGCTGAGTGCGGCTGGATGGGTACGCTTCACAGACTTCCACCAGTAGTCTGTCTCGCCACGGAACATAAAGGTGGCGAATGGAACCTTCTGTTCCTCCGTGCATCCCAAGACATCGAATATCTTGGTAATTTGTTTGACCCATGTCTCCGCCTTAATCGGAACCGGCTTTCCCCAGAATTCTGGTGGTCCCAACTCTTTAAACTGTTTGGCTGTGACCACCCATGAATTGCTATCATTTCCTCCTGTATTTTGAACACTAGTCCCCCTCGTCTGATTTTGCATGAACTGCAAAAAGCTCCTAAACATCTCGTCGTTCATCGTCTTCTCAGTGGTATTGTTTACAGGAGGAATATTGCCTTCCTGTTGCACGTTCTCCTCGTTGGTGAGTACAGGCATCTCCACGGTCTCATTTCCACTGTTAATATTCTCAGTCGACCTTCTCAAATACTGTCATAAAACAAGGGTTAATTGAGGAAATCAATATATCACATAATATCCCTATATACTGACCAACTAACAAATAAGCTTAAGTAGGACACACTAGCGAAGGATTTACTCGTCTCCCCCCTCCTAGTTCTATTCCCCGATCTCCGTCAGAGATCATATCCCTAAGCTCTGATACAAACTGTGACGCCCCCAAAATAGGTATACATCACCCATTCTGAGTTGTCAATATATGGTACAGAAATAACTACAACTTTATTATTACAACAGTAAAACTGTGAGTTTGAATACAAACATTATCTTCTAGACAATATCTATACTCAAATATATCTTCATCATATTTATTGATACATGATTTTACAAAAATGGTGAGGACTACTAAACAACTTTCTCTAGAACCTTCATTCCATACCCCGACTTGTACTCGCTATATTCTCACCTCCTGAGAAGAAAAATGGAACAAAAAGGAAAAAGGTGAGCTCAACTAGCCCTGCAAAGAATATTATGACTAAGATAATATACAACAAATTATCGTTAGTCTTCAACAGGGAAAAATATAATAGAATACAATAGACAACAAGTTTTAAATCAATATTCGCAACGGAATTAATAATTCATTAGAATAGTTAAGTAGAGAATGCAAACTACTATCTTCTATGTATGAATTTAAAAGTTCATCGTCTATCTTTTATCCCTGTAACATTAATCAATATATATCTGGAATCAAATATTCATCTTTGCACTACAGGCCAAAGATATTCATCAGTTAGTCATGTTCATCTAAACACATGTTCATCTTTGCACTACGGGCCAAAGATATTCATCAGAAATCATTCATCTTTGCACTACAGGCCAAAGATATTCAATAATATCATCATTTAAGACTGAGGATGATGAAAAATATTTTTAAAGAAACGAATCCAGTGAAACAAAATGACAAGGATTAAGGATTAAGGATTCGTACTTTGTTTTATCCATGTCCAAAAATACCTCAAAAATAATCATAGTGGTGTAAAATTCAAGAATGATCAAAATATGGATAGAATCAAAGCTAGTATCCACAATAGATATTTTAGACGAAAAGGAAAATTTTTATTTTTCGATGAATAGTGCCGTATACGTGAATAGTAACTCCGACATAAAAAGTTCCAAATTTGATTAAAAGTTCAGATCAATACTTTGACATAATGATATTAGAAGAAATAATATCATTTTAAAAAATATATATCCCTTACCTCGGAAGATCAGTACTTCTAGCTGAAACACCGGATATAGGCTATGACTTGAACTTACACCGTATAGCAATACTCAAAGTATACTCAAAATACTCACAAGAATACGCTCAATATTATAGAGAGAGAAAACTTCAGTTTCTGGTGTGATTTTCAATTCTAACCTAAGCACCTATTTATATGAAATTGCTTAGAACACCAAAGCAGAAAATTTAATATAATATTATATATATTACAAATTCTCTACGCACATCTTGACAACTGATTTCAGCTTATCTTGCACATGCTAGGGCTGCCCATAAAACAAAAAAAAATGTTTTTCCTATTTTAAATATTTTAAACTTCCAAATATCAATTATTTCGAAGCTTCAGAACATCAATAATTCATAATAAATAGCCCCTTTATCAGAAAATTCGAATCTTTCGTCTTTTTATAGGAAATTCAATTCTCTACAACTTTACAGAAGAATGTTTTTCCAAATTCCAAACAGAAATTGACCGAAATCCACAAACAGACGATTTTACAAGCTATAATCAAATTTCGGTCAATAATTATGTCCAACAATACACAAAATATGTGTTAAACATTTAATGCCACAAAAATACTCTTCCTCCTCATATACTCATATATCCCACATTCATTATAAAAATATCACCGTTAATATATTATTAAAATAATATATTTAAATGAATTATTTTATCAGAAAAAGATAAAATATTAATTTTCAACAACTGTCACATTAAAAATTTCTCCATCTATATTCATATAAAATTAATATTTTCCTCATCATATAAATCAATAATTAATTATTCACAAATAATATTACAGAATCACAGTACTGGCAACCAGGCCGTTCCCAGGAAAGAGGGGGCTTTCCAATAAGAATTTCTCCTTACTGGCGTGCAATTAGGTGACCAAACCTCTCCTTAGACAGAACTTTCTAGACATTGTCAATAATATTTTCTAATAATATTATTCAGATAATATGAATTATTTCTTCAATAATAAAAAATACTGTGTAATGACAATTATTGAAATAACAGTAATATAAAATATCAACACAGCAATTATTGAATTAATAAAATAAAATACTGAACAGTAATTACTGTAACAATTATTGAGTAGTGCCTTCTTACGTAAGAATCAATAATTGGTGCAATATCATGTGCTACTGTGTTTTAACCACCGAGTATTTTAACAGTCTTAACGGTAACAACTACGTCGTTATTTTTAAACAACTTATATTTGTCGTTTTCTTCGTCCAATCGCTTTCCGTTATGGGGCCCACACATGGCTGCGTCGTCGTACGAATATTCCCCGACAGTACGAATATTCCACGACCAAACGAATATTCCTTGACAACAATGAATATTTTTAACCACTTGCTTATTTTGAAATATTTGCATATTTTACCCATAACTATCCACATTAATCAAATCAACCCTTACTATTTCAAAATAATAAATAGAGAAAATTAAATTTTATTTATTAATAATTTGGGGTCTTACATTATTAGTTTCTTAAGCAAAGTCTATAGTTATTTTAGGGAATTGTTATTTTCACAAGATTTTACATTTTTACTCATATGAATATGGGTCTCATTTACTATTTATATGAAAAGAGTCTTGTGAAACTATCAATTTCTTGTCGAAATATCAATTCCCTTATTTTAATAGCAACGATGAGTTAATTTGAGAAATCAATATATATATATATATATATATATATATATATATATATATATATACACACACACACACACACACAAACACACACAAACACACATATATAAGAGGAATTATCCAGTTTCAAAGTTGGATGGGAGTCCTTATCCATCCCACTGTGATCCAGTCGTTCGTTCCAAGATCTGAAGGCGAAGATATATACTTTTTTGCACAACTGTTATGTGAATGATGACTCTACCATTCAATTCCAATTTATCCAATCCGCACAATAGTTACGCGGATGGTCAAAAATCATTTTAATCCTAAAGAGCCTGAAAAAGGAGTTAAGAGGGGAACTAGGGGATCTAAGGGAAACTCACCCTTTTAATCTTCTGAAGAGCTTGGTTAACTCTGACTTCTTATTTTTAACGGATAGACTCGAACATGTAAACTTCCATAATAAAGATAGGATAAGTCAACTTTTGGTAACTGTACTGAGACACGACTTACAATTTGGTACCCGAAGTGAAAAAAGTTACAAATTGCTGATTGTACTCAAAAAAATTTGTAATCTGGTGCTTGTACTTTCCAATTTTTAAATATTAGTTAAAATTGATCCAACGGGAGAGACAAACATACAAAGAGAGAAACGAAGTTGACGCGAATAAGGTCCTCGATGTTTTGTTCCATCTTTTCTTGCCTCCCACATTCTCACCATTACTCCACAGTGGCACTGACTTGGGAACTCTGATGTAATCCATTCATTTTTTTGCATGAACTACAATCTTCTTCCCCGATTTCATTTACGATTCCACTCTAAGACGAGTTCATCCTTTCAATTAAATACTGAAAACCCTTTAATAAATATTTGGGAACCAGTAATCAATGGAGAATCGAGACAAGAAGAATGAGAGAAGAAGAATGACAGAAGAAGAGAACCCTGATTTTCAAATATAATAAAGATGAAACCATACTGATTAACGTAGTATAACATTTTTCGAGTACAATCACCAGTTTGTAACTTTTTTCACTTCGGGTACCAAATTGTAAGTCGTGTCCCTAATGTTTAACGGAGTGTAACATTTTTCGAGTATAATCACCAATTTGTAACTTTTTTCACTTTCGTGTACCAAATTGTAAGTCGTGTCCCAGTACAGGTACCAAAAGTTCATTTATCCCAAATAAAGAGAGAGGCCTTTATCATTAAGATATCACATTTCATCTAAATAATTTTATTTAGGGATAAATTCTTCCTTAGTCCACAAATTATAGTTATTTTTCATGTTTAGTCTCCAAATTATTTTTTTTGCATATTTGATCCTCTTGCGTTATAATATTTGCAATCTTTGTCCAACCTTATAAAAATAGAGCAATTAAAATTTAAAGAGGACTAAATATAAAAAATAACTATAAATTGAGGATTTAACGCAAAAACAACTACAATATGGAAACTAAACGTAACAAATTACTATATATTAGGGACTAATATGAAAACAAAAGCCATAAAGTTTCAGGGTGAAATATGTAAAAAGAATAGTTAAGGGACTAAACAAAAAAACCAACAATAACTTGAGAATTAACTAAAAAGTTCTCCCTTTTATTTAAAAGACAAATTCATGCACATGGGGGTACTTAGCCAATCTATTTATATAATAAAAAGTACAAAATCATCATTCAACCTTATTTTTTAGGAATGACCCCCTAAAATCTATATATTTATATATTTATATATAGTAAATATTACAAAATCCTCTCTCAACCGAAAAATTTAAAAATAGTCATTCAACCATGAAATTTAGAACATAATCCTAAAATTTAGGGGGAAACTATTTTTTCATCTTTTATTTGATTTTAAAATCTTTTCATCTTCATTCGTACTATTATAATTATCTATTTATTAATATCTCTTATTCTGAAACATTTTTTAATTTAGTTAGTGTTCTTTAACAATCATATTTATGATAACAATAATATCTATTATATATTAATTTTTATTATTAAATTATATAAATGTAACTATTTTAATTTTGTTGAGATTCTATTATTAATAAATAGATGAATATATGAATATATAAACAAATGAATCATTAATTTAAAGATGACACTATCATTTATATTGTATAAATAGATGAACTATTATTCTAGATTTTTAAGTTTATTTAAAAAAATATTTATTAAGAATGAGTTATACATGATAAGTGAAATAATATATTTTAGAAGAAAATAAATCCTTTTTATATAAAAATCATTGTACACTATTTTAATTTATTATCATTATAACTAATATATTAATAACATATAATACAAAAAAGTATAAACAATATAATAAAATTCGTGTTTTGCACGGGATCATGAACCGGTTAAGTATTACTTCATCCGTCTCAAGATAAAAGTCCTGGTGGACTTTTCACGCATATTAAGAAGAGGAATGAAATGACAAAATTGTTCATAATAATATTTTATTAATCATTTTCAATGTAGGTGAGAGAATGACTTTATAACTTTTCAATTCAAAATATACTTATTAAATATTGAGAGAGAATTAGAATAAGAAAAGTATAAGATATTTAATGTTAAGGGTATAATAAGAAAAATTGTAAAAAAATTTGGTTATTAAAAGAGAGTGAATATTTAATATGAGACTACCTAAAATAATAATAAAGACTTTTATTCTGGGATGGAGGGAGTAAAAAGAGAATGAAATAGACCATTTAAAATTTGATATCATCGGACCGGACAGTTGACCTCTTCTCTGTCTCACATAGACGATGGACCACTTGAAGTTATGGGCCTAATGGCTAATCTGTTTTCTGCTGAATCAATGTATTTGAATCATGGCGCCACTAGGTTGGTCCCAGTTGCCAATTCCATCAGAATCTGTTCGTGTCATTTTCACTAAATTTTTATAGGATTAAAGTTGGATATTAGATGAGTCTTTAAATGTATTTTAATAAATTTGTGTCGAATTATGAACTTATCAAATGAGATTGGGTATAATTATAAGAGGGCGGCACTTGTTAAATATATTTTTAAAAAGATTATTACTAATAGTTATTAACGAAACTGACAATCAAAAACTCCATGTAAACATTAGTAATGTATATTATTTTCCATATTATTACGTATGTCGTATTTTTTGGATTAAAAAGAGTATTTTATAGTCGAAGACTCGCATTATATTTTCTTAATTTATTGACTCCATTAAAATATCTTTTATATTTGATTCTAATAAAATCTGATTGGATCAAATGTCTATCGAGAGAAGGTGAGTGTATACAAAATAATAGATATTTAAATTAATGTATTTAATTTAATTATATCATTCCCTTAAATTAGTGATTGACTGATTCTCTAGTTAATTGTAATTATCTCATTCCCTTAAATTAGGGACTGACTGATTCTTTAGTTATTAGGTTTGATATCAATATCTTTTGGTTGTAACAAATTGATTCTCTCTTATAATCTTTATTGTATTTATACCTCCTAACATCAATGAAAATATTATGCCATTATTTATTAGTCTACTTTATTCTATATGGTATCAAAACATTAGTCGGTCCTAAACCAATCTTCCGCCAATCCTAGCCGAAGACCCACCATGGCCACTGATCATCAGAGTATCGCCATTCCCAACACAAGAAATCCAACCCAAAGTCTTCAACTCATAAACATCTCTCATCAATCCATCATCAAATTGACCTCCACAAATTATCTCGCTTGGAAACTCTAGATTGAGGCCATTCTCATAGGGTACGACCTCTACAAATACATTGACAACAATCATCCATGTCCTTCTCGCACCATAACCACCAACAATGTTGAAGCTTCCAACCCAGATTTTTTGTCATGGATTCGCCAAGACAAACTGCTGTTTGGCGCCCTTGTTGGTTCCATCTCTCACTCTTTTATTCCGCTAATCCAGCAATCAGCCACTTCCCGCGAAGCATGGAAAACCCTTGCTAACACCTATGCTCGTCCGACTCGTGGTCACATAAAGAAACTCAAGGACCAGATCAAGAAATCAACGAAGGGCTCCCAGTCCATATCGGACTACATGCAATACGTCAAGTGTCGCACTGATCAACTTGCTGTACTTGGCAAATCGATGGACCATGAAGACATAATTGAGACGATCTTAGAGAGTCTCGGTGATGACTATCGCCATATTGCCGATATAGTGGTAGGTAGGGACAACCCCATCTCATTTGATGAACTTCATGAGAAACTCATCAACAGGGAACTGACACTTCAGCAGTCGTAATTTGCTTCCTTCCCTCATCTCGCCACGGCCACCGCTGCGTCAACCAGATTCAGTAATTCACACCGGCCCGTGTCAAAACAGACACACCTACCACATCTTGCTTCGCGACAACAGCCATCTCAGCCTCTTCATGCCATGACTCGCCAACAGAGGCTTTATCTCGACAAGTGCCAAGGATGCCGCCAATATGGCCATCATTGTCGGAGTTAGAAAATGACGGAAATGTCTTTTTATAAAAATAACGGCAAAAGTTTTACCGTTAAACTGTTGAACTACCCGGTGGTAAAAGTACAGTAATATGCGTGGTTGCATAGTAGCACACGATATTGATTATTGATGCATACGTGAGAAGTCACTTAGTTATACTCAATTATTGCTACAGTAATTGCTGCATAATATCTCTCATATTATTAATTCAATTATTGTCATAGTATCATCTACATAATATTTTATATTATTAAATCAATAATTAAGATGACAAAGTTATTCATATTAATATTTGCAATATTGACGATGTCTAGAAAGTTCTGTCGAGAAAAGGGGGCTGGTCACCTAATTGCGCGCTAGTAGGGAAAAATCCTTATCGAAAAGCCCCCTCTTTTTTGGGAATGATCTGGTTATTAAATATTATGAGTTACAATATTAATGATGAATAAGTTTGTGTTGATTAAAGATGATATTGTTGATAAAAAAATATTTCCATTGTGTTAAGATTATTTGTGTTTGTGGAAATCGACATTTATTTCGATAATAATTAATTTCTAGAGGTTAAATTGACCAATCGGATAATTAATTAGATAAATGAGTAATTAATTGCTATTAGTTCACATGCATATAACTATTTGCTCACATGTGTAGACATTCAAAATTTTATTTTCCTGTTACTAACTATGCAGGAGGACAAAAATGTCTTTTTCACACGCCAGAGATAATCCTAAAGGACCACAACATCAATTCTAACCTCAGAGATCACCCCAGGAAATCAGTTTCCAACCCTAGAGATAACCTTGAAAAAATCAGTTCCAACCCCGAAGATAACACCAGGAGATCAAGTCTAATGCCCGGAGTCAACCCCGGGAGGTCAAACCAACCTCAGAGATAACCCTGAGGATAGTCAGAGTCAACATCAAGCTAACCTTAGAGATAAACTTGAGAAAAGACTGCTACAACTGTGCAAAAATCAGAGAATACCCACACTAATTTCCAAATATATAGGGGTAAAATAGTCATTTTTCCAACTCAACTTCAACTCAAATCAAATACACTAATTTCAACTCAAATTTCTTCAAAAGAAGTCCCACAAGAACTATATTTTAACTTTCGAGCTCAAACTATGCAAAACGGCTCAACTTACTACCTTATGGAAACCCAAAAATGTCATTTTGCTCATGGACCCATCTTCCCAGATTAGAAATGGACAAATCTTATGTCATTGCATAGCCCTCAGAAAGTTCTTTCTGGAATGGTATGGCACACTTCCATCGGACTCCCGGACTGAAAGTTATGAAGGTTCAAGCGAACAACGCGTTGTTCGAGTGCATGTACTTCGAGACGGCGGGACCCATATTGCCTGAGGCACCCCGGGCAGCCGCAGGTATACCTGTTAATGCCGCAGGTACACCTGCGGCTCCCCCTCTATAAATAGAGGGCTTGGGGTAGCCATATTTGCAAGAGAAAAGGCGAGCAAGCCCTGTTTAATTTGCTCTGTACACACTATAAATTGAGTGCTTTCTCATTTTAAACACTTGTGAGCTTCTATGTTGTTATATTTTTACCGGCGGGAGCTGAGTGTTCATCCATTTAAATTCATTGAAGTCTTCGTTAGCAGTCCACTGTAAGCCTTCTTACACTTTCTAAAGCCTTTCTCCACTACCGTGCACACACAGTTCTGCACGTTAAGAGTCGTGTTGCGTGTGTATGCCCGGACTTCGGTCCGTGACTTTTATTTATTTTTGTATATATATATATATTGTATATATATATATATATATATATTTATATATTTGACTGCTGATAATTGGGTTTTATACCTACTTATTGAGTACCAATTCACGTGAACTATGCCCATCTCAAGTATATTTTAGTGTGTTTTAGTTGCATTTCATGTTAGTTTGCATTGCATATACTTCAAACTCCTTTTTGGTGAAAAAGTGCAGGATACGGCCTAATTTGCTGGAATTAGAGGGCACGAGGCGAACGGACGTATGAAGCGGGGCACAAACTGTGGATGCGTGGCATGAGGATAAAGTGGAGTAGGAGGCTAAGCAGGGATGAACAAAGGAATGAGCAGCAGAATAAATCAGTTGCAGCAGAACCAGGAATCACAGTTGCAGAAGCCGTACGGCCGCGTGGCAAAACAAGCTTGGAGATGCGCGCCCGCACGAGCACCTGACTGGACATCATGACACACTGCAAGTCGCGCACCCGCGCGAGGATTACACTAGGGGAGATCGCGACCGCGCGCGATGCTGACTAATGCTTAGTTGTTTATTTTAATTTCAAATTTTTAAGGGTTTTAATTGGTTTTTAAACGATTTCTAACTGGTGTCAGAGCAGGATTATTCAGAATTATTCATTTTTACGTATTTTTCATCTTGGAACTAGGGTTTACACTGGGAGAGAAATTCCAACGTAGAAGGAGGCCTAAACTCTACTCTTCTACTCCTTCTTGGGATTTTCTACCAGTGTGGATATTTTATTAGTATTTTTGCTGGATTTATATGAGGAGTTGAACGTTAATAGTGGATGATATTCAGCAATTGGGTTTGATCCTTTCTATCTTTCATCTTTCAATTGTTTTCTTATTAGCCATGGTTAGCTTTGATCCCATAATGGCTTTTGGTTCAGTCATGAACTAAATTCCATTATGGGCTTCTAACGGATTTTAATATGTAGTTTGGTTGCATGCTTGAATGCTGGATTGTTTTTCATATCATTTGGGATTCCTATCATGATTGTTTTGTTTGTATGAATGCTTGATCACCATTCGTTTTAGTACTTGTATGGAATTGACAATGAACATGCAAGTATGGTTTGTTATCATGATATCATACGTATATAGGGTGTTTTATATAGCTGTGTATTTCGTGAACCAAATAGACATATACTGTTTCACCGTATAAGTTGGGACAAGGGCTTGTACTTAAATTCAATATGGTTGCAATTTCACATAGACATATAGTGATTTTGGTTATATTGATAATTACATAGAGTCTATCGCTTGTGGATGCTGTGTAAGTAGGTCATAGTGCATTGAAAAATGGCTATGACTCTTTTAGTGTTCTTGGCTACTTTCCTATGATATGTGAACAAGTCTTGCATGATATTAGTGATTAAATGAAATATTAAATGAAGTTAGGATCCCATTACTTTCAGATTTGATTTATTGCATCTTTATTCTTGTTTTAATCGTTATTCGCGACCAGAGTAACAAACTAATCATATTCTTTAGTTTGAGCATATAAATATAGTGATTTAATTGATGCATAGTAATTTAAACTAAAAAACTTTCTCTGTGGGATCGATACTTTACTTGCTCTGTATTACTTGTTGACACATGTATGCTTGCATGAGTTAGAGCTCTTTTGTTAGAACTAAAAAAGAGGCAACAAGTTTTTGTTGTTGGGGAAAGGCGTTTAAATTATTATTATTATCATTAGTTTTAAGCTATATTATATGACTTAGACAAATCCATTCTTATCTCATTTCAATTTTTTTTGTTTCAGGAACTTGTATAAATTTTTATGCGCACGCAGTCATCCAACCCCGACTTAACACCTATTTAGGACAACATAAACGGGAGAGGTTAGAAAGCGAGTGTTCGTAGGAATTTACAAGCACAATTAAAAAGTACCACAGCTAATATGGCAGCCGAGGTACAAGGAGAAGAGCAAAGAGAGGAGCATAGGGCTCTGAAGGAATATTCCATGCCCAATATTAATGGATTACAGTCTAGCATCGTCAGACCAGCGATAGCAGCCAATACATTCGAAATAAAAATGGGCACTATTCAGATGGTACAAAATTTGGTACAGTATGGGGGTGCCGCTACAGATGATCCGAATGAACACCTGTTGAATTTTATCGAAATATGTGATACATTCAGATACAACTATGTGACGGAGAATGCTATCAGACTTAGGCTATTCCCATTCTTATTGAGGGACAAAGCAAGAAGTTGGCTTCATTCTTTGCCAGCAGGATCTATAACTACATGGGTGGACTTAGCACATAAATTCTTAGCCAAGTTCTTCCCAATGGCTAAGACCGCAAAGATGAGGACATCTATCTCTCAGTTTGAATAACAGGGTGAATCCTTATATGAAGCATGGGAGAGATATAAAGAGATGTTGAGAAAGTGTCCACATCACGGTATGCCAGACTGGATGGTGATCAATACATTTTATAATGGATTGGGATGGCAGTCGAGACTGATTGTAGATGCAGCTGCAGGAGGGGCATTATGGGCAAAAATCTATGAGGAAGCCTATAACCTTATCGAGACAATGGCATCAAACAATTTTTAGAATCCTACATCTCGAATGCCATAACCCAAGGTTGCAGGTGTGTTAGAAGTAGATGCTATCACACAGTTGTCAGCACAGATGGCAGCCATGGCGAAGAAAATAGACACATTAGCAGAAGGTAAAACGAAGACGGTTGCTTTCGTATGTGAGATTTGTGTGGGGTCAAACTCGACAGATCAATGTGCTATCAGCTCGGAGTTGGTATAGTATGTGAGCAATTACAGAAAAGACCAATGTCAGTTTCAGAACATATACCACCCCAACAATTGAAATCATCCAAACTTTAGTTGGTCAAATAATCAAGGGAATCAGCAGAATTAGTTTCAAACAAATAATCAGTTTCAGACACAACCAGCGCAGTCACAGTTTAATCCTAGACCACCTTTTCCGCAGGGATTTTCTCAACAACAACAACATTACACTCCAGCTGCACCTCAGCAAGAGAAGAAATCAGAAATGGAGGAGATGATGATGAAATACATGGCAAATACAAAAGTTATGATCAAAAGCCAAGCAATGGCTATTAAGAATCTCAAAACTCAGATGGGGTAGATGGCGAACATGCTTACCAATAGGCCCGAGGGTTTATTATCGAGTAATACAGAAATAAATCCACGAAGAGACGGAAAGGAACAGTGTCAAGCTATCACATTGAGATCTGGGAAAAACACCGCAAACACTGCAAGTAGCTCGCCCGCGCCCAATTGTACTAAGGAGGACGCGCGGCCGCACGAGATAGAGCAGTCAGTTGTTAAAGATGACAATCTGGAAAAATCTGAGGTTCAGCAGGAAGAGAAAGATAAAGCAGGTTCAGAGGAGAAGCTTAAAAGTTCAGTACCGCCAATTCACCCTCAAGTTCCGTATCCGCAAAGATTAAATAGGCAAAGGGAAGACAAACAATTTAGAAAGTTTTTGGATATATTTAAAAAGCTACAAATCAATATACCTTTCGCCGAGGCATTAGAACAAATGCCAAGCTATGCAAAGTTCATGAAGGGTATACTGTCAAGGAAGAGGAGATTAGACGAATTTGAGACAGTAGCCTTGACAGAAGAATGCAGTGCATTGCTTCAGCAGAAGTTACCTCCGAAGCTGAAAGATTCGGGTAGTACTTTTATAATCCTGTGCACAATCGGGAAGATGAAGTTTGAAAAATGTTTATGTGATCTTGGGGCAATCATAAATTTGATGCCCTTGTCAGTATTCAATCAGTTGGGATTACCAAAGCCAAGGCCAACAAATATTTCTTTGCAGCTAGCTGACAGATCCATCACGTATCCACAGGGAATTATTGAAGATGTATTAGTGAAGGTGGACAGATTTATCTTTCCGGTTGACTTCATCATTTTGGACTACGAGGAAGATAAAAGTATACCAATTATACTGGGGAGACCATTCTTAGCCACAAGAAGGACTTTGATAGACGTGCAAAAAGGGAAACTCACGATGTGTGTACATGATCAGGAGGTGACCTTTAACGTCTTTAAGGTGATGAAGTTCCCAACAGATGAAGAAGAATGCTTCCGGGTTGATGTGGTGAACCGGGTTCTAAATGATGAATTACAGAGTAAAGTGGATTGTGAACCATTGAGAAGTATCATTGCTTAAAATTCAGATGTGGAGGATGAGGTATTAAACAAATTTGTTCAATATCTGGATACCACTCCACAGTATGGAACCATTGCAGTATTTGATAAGTTTTCGGACAAGCATCTTAAAGTGAACGGTCAGAGATTGAAGAGTGATGATGGTGGTGAGGTGGACAGAAAGAAATGCACCTCAACTTGTTCTTCAACTTGAAATTCAGAGACAGTCAAGTTAATTGACTATAACTTAGCGCTTGATGGGAGGCAACCCATTATTTATATCTCTATTTTTTATTTTATTCAGTTTAAATTGTTTTAGTTGGTTCATCTTAGTCTCATTATTGATAGTTTGTAGGAGTTACATAATTGAGTGTGTAGCAAGATTTGCATTGAGAATGAGTGAAATAGGTTAGAGAGTAATCAGTCAGAATTCATGTTTTAACAGAGTACCTTAATGTCGATGTAGGTACCCCAATTGAAGTCATCACGATTAGGCAGTTCGGAAGCAAACTCAGTAGTGCAGGAAGCATGCTCGCGCGGCCGCGCAATGAAAACAACACAGGACTGCGCGCCCGCACGCTACACATACCAGACCAGATTTGCCAACTGAGCGCCCGCGCACTCAACCAATTAAAACCTCGCGCGGCTGCACACGACATCAGACGTGAAAAAAATTTTAAGTGTAAAAACGTGATGGATATCAGTTGGACTCTCATTTGCAATCAAAACAAAATAGCAAACACACTGTCTCTCCATAACTCACGTCTCTATCTCTCTATCAGTTACAATTTGAAGCCGTACATCTCTCAATCACATATCCATGATTCTCTCCACATTCAAAGCTCAAACCCACGCTCTCATCCAATTTCAGTATATAACTATGGATTCTATTTGGTTGGACAGAACGAATTTGGGGAGTAATATCATCATTTGTTTCTTCTTCCTTCTCAGTCATACCATCTGTGCAATCTTTATCAACTGCAAATGGGGCCTAAGCGAGCACGCTCTATTTCATCTTCTTCCTCATCCTCCTCGGGCAGTCAAGGGGAGAATTTTGTTGATTACACTAAGTTTCTCAACTTGGAAGCTCAGCAGAAGTATTACCGCATTGTGGTGAAGATGTTTATCAAGGAGTGCGGTTTCAAACCAGAGGGGAAAGATTGGCAATTATGTGCCATGATTCATAAGAGAGGCTGGGGTGGACTGACTTCCACTCCCACGCCCATTCCGATTAGCATAGTCTGTGAGTTTTATGCCAATGCCAAGGTCACCATGAGCGGTATAGCTTCTGTTCGCGGTGTCGAGATAGATTACAGACCCCGTGCCATCTGCACCATGTTTGGACTTACCGATACACCGCCAATGGGGGCTGCTAATTGGGTCATCGGTGCACATTCGGAGACACACATGGAGTTGGTTATTGTTGAATTATGCGTGCCTGGCATGAAATGGACCTATAAAGTCGGCACGAATTAACCTCGCATATTCCCAGCCGCTGCCCTGAACCGCTATGCAAAGGCATGGAATCTGTTCATATGTGTCAAGCTTGTGCCTTCATCTCATCAGCACGAGATCACAGCGGAGAGGGCAATTATTTTGTGGGGTATAATCACTGGGAAATACATTGACATTGGTCATCTCATCCATCAGAATTTGATGTGCTATCTGTGGGGAGGCACCATTGGGAGCATTCCACACGCATTAGTGGTTGCTATACTATGTGATAATCAAGGATGCAACTGAGGAAACGAACAAATGCAATACCCAAGCCAGGACATAACTCATGCCACAATTGCAAAATTTGAAGATTGGGCTAGAGGTGTACCACACCCACGCGGACTAGGATTTATCATTCAGCCTACTTTTCTAGAGCCAACACAGTAGCTCCCTTAGACATATGAGGCATGCCCGTCCACGCAAGTACATGCAACCCATGGTGATCGCCAGCTCCGAAGGTTGGAGCAAAAAGTCGATGTCATGTACGATAATCTGGGCACGTTTGCGACGGGACTCACGAGGTCCTTGGTCGAAGCTTTTGCGCAGCAAGGAATGACATTGAAATGGCCTTAGTTTGGGACAGCAGTGCCATATCCACCACCAGATTCAGCACCCGAGGAGGGTAGTAACACTGATCATTAGGGGAGTTTTTCGTTACCCTTTACCTTCATTCAATGGGGCATTGAATATTATAAGTTTGGGGGTATTGGGGTAGTAATGTAGTTGCATGTAGTTGAGCATGACTAGTTTAATTCTTTAGTTTTTGCATGATTAGTTTAAATTGGTAGTTTTTGCATGATTAGTTTAAATTTTTGCATCATATAGTTTATTTTTTGCATATATAGTTGCATGTTCATGTTTAGTTTACATATCTCACACTTCTTGCCGTATAGAAATTTTTGTCTAGCCGATGATGATAGTGAATTTTTAAACAATTTTTGAGTATTTTGGATAATATGAGCTGAGATATAATATTTTACACAATGCAATTCATAATGATGTTTAAATGCTTTCGGTTTGCACGAATGTGTTCACAATCACTTGTAGGTATAAGAAGGATGTGTTGCATTGCTCGATAGAAAATGTAGTTTTAAAATGGGAAATATAAGAAAAGTGAACTTAGATGGTTTATAACATTGATTTTAAACTTTGGGAAAACATGGGTATCTATGTATATAAAAAAATATAGTAATAACGTGGAAAGTCTTATTTCGAGGCCCTGGCTACTTGAGTAAGTACGCCCGAGGGGATTGTCTCTACACCTAGCGCCCTAAGGTTTTTCATGGTCTGGGAGTCATTGGCTGAAAGCTCTCTAAGGGGTGGCAGTGTTGCCTAATGGAGTAAGACATTGTACAGTCATGTGAAAAAAGAAAAAAAAAGTAAAAATAGCAATAAACACCGCGGAAAAGTGCAAATATTGTCCTTGTGAGTAAAAATAAAGCAGTTAAGCCCATTGTTGAACCTCAGTTTGTTTTGATATGTTGGAATAGTATTTGTTGTATATGTATACATGAATCTTGATTTAAACTATAATTTTCTGTTTTGAGCAATTAGCATGAGTATTCTTTGTTTAAATTAAGTTTTGGTGAATATAACACACACACAGAGCATATCTATAGCATTTATGAATTATCTAAGTGTATGACATTATGCCTACAATTTGGTTTGAATCTGTATTCTTGAATCTAGAAAAATTCGCTGAGGCAATTTGGACTGAATTTCTGTGATAGCTGGACAATAGTGAGATTAGTTGCATCATAATTTAGTTGCATAGTAATATAGCTGCATTTTCATTGTTCATTAGTATGCATTGCTTGAGGGCAAGCAACAGTTCAAGTTTGAGGGTATTTGATAAGTGGGTTTTATACGTACTTATTGAGTACCAATTCACACGAACTGTGCCCATCTCAAGTATATTTTAGTGTGTTTTAGTTGCATTTCATGTTAGTTTGCATTGCATATACTTAAAAGTCCTTTTGGTGAAAAAGTGCAGGATACGGCCTAATTTGATGGAATTAGAGGGTACGAGGCGAACTGACGTGTGACGCCCCAAAAATTAGGTATACATCACCCATCTTGGGTCGCTAGATACATGGTACAGGATTTAAATACAACTTAATAATACAACTGTCGTGTACAATACGACAAAACATAAACTGTGAGTTTGAATACAAATATTGTCTACTAGAGAGTATACAAACTCAAAAGGAGTCCTCATTACAATTATTATCACACTATTTCACAGAATAGTGAGGACTACTAATGCACCATCTAGGACCATCACTCTGTTCCCCGACTAGTCCCAGCTACGTTCTCATTTCCTGAAGAGAACAGTGAAAGAAAGGGTGAGCTCAACTAGCACTAATAAGAAATATTATTACTAAGATAATGCAGAATAAATTATCATTAGCCTTAAACAGTGTTAAACTGATACAATATAACAAACATCAAGTTTAACTGTAGCGGAAATCAGAAATCCGTTAGAAGAGTCAAGTAGGGAATAAAATCTACTATCTTCTATGATTTAAAAGGTTTTTCATCACTTTTATCGCTAGGACTCGGCTTAATAAATAATCTACATCATCGAACCACCCCTGCACTACGGCCAAGGATATTCTTTAGTATCACGACCACAATTATCCATGCACTACGGGCCAAGAATATTTGTGTATTCATCAACGGTTCCTGATCATGCCATAAAACAATTCATCTTTGCACCCTTGGCCGAAGAGAATCCATAGCCATAATCATACAAAAAAATTTCCATCAATGCACTACGGGCCAATGAGGACTTTTTCCATATCATTTGTAATATTATTGTCATGATTACACCGAATAATCCCTGGTCATAATCATACCAAGTCCATCTATGCACTACAGGCCACAAATGACTTTCAACATAATATAAACATGAGGATGATGACAATAATATAAGAATTCAATAAAACAAGTTCAAGAATTAATTTATCCAGGAACTAATAACGTCCAAATTATCAACATGATACTTCTTTGTAGAGTAAAATTCAAGAATGCTCAGAAGAATATTTCCATGAAAAGATACTGGATGAAGCGCAAATATCAAGGATATTCCACTAATTTCATGGAGTATGGAAGTTAAAACTTTAACCAACTTAGTATAATAAAGAATGGAATAACAAAAGAAATTACCATGCATGCGGTACTTCGCATAGACATGTTATTCCAACAGAATACTAAATAACGGAACCAGGTCAGGCGAAATTCGCACCGACAGGATGTTCCAATAGAATAATAAAGAATGGAATAACAACAGAAATGACCATGCATGCGGTACTTCTCATAGACATGTTATTCCAACAGAATACTAATAAAAACGGAATCAGGTCCAACGTAAAATGCACAGACAGGATATTTCAACAGAATAATAATAAAGACGGAACCAGGTCCGGCGTAAAAAACACAGACAAGATATTCTTACAGAATAATAAAGACGGAATCAGGTCTGATGTAAAACGCACAGACAAGATATTCCAACAGAATAATAAAGACAGAATAATAGAAGAATGTCACCAAGTATAGGGTAGCCCGCGTATAAAGGTTATTCCAACAGAATAATAAAGAATGAAATAAAATAATTTCTTTTCATGAATACAAAAGAATAACACCTCTTACGAGTACAACAGATAATATTCTCTACCTTAGAAAGAAGAGTACTTGATATAGAAGTAGTGAAGTAGCAGAACACTTTTCTTCTTTCTCTATATAGTTTCTCTCTCAAGAGTTTCAGTGAATTTGTAAGAAATAATGAATGAATGAGCTTCTATTTATAGAAAAATGGACTGCATAGTAACTAACTCATGAACAGTCCAAATTGATTTACTTTAATTTGACGGTCCATATTTAAAGTAAAATCTTTTAAATAAAATATAATATATTCTATTTATAATATAATAAAACGAATAACTTTATAAAAGATTTTACTATGCAAACATTATGCAGGCACTATGCAAATACTATGCATAATAAAATATAATATATTCTATTTATAGAATAACTTTATAAAAGATTTATGTTTTATATAAAGAGATTTTACTATGCAAAATACTATGCAGATACTATGCAACACTATACAGAATAGAATATAACAAAATTGAGTAACTTATCACGTAAGCATCAATAATCAATACTGTGTGCTACTATACAACCATGCATATTACTGTACTTTTACTACCGAGTAGTTCAACAGTATTAACGGTAAAACTTTCGCCGTTATTTTTATAAAATATTTTTGTCGTTTTTTCAATCATACAATAATTTCGTTGTGGGGTCCACCAATGATTGTGTCGTTGCACGAATATTCCCTGATAAAATATTCCCCGACCAATCGAATATAATATGACAACTTGCATACTTTGTAAAATTTATAAATACTACCCATAACTATAACATTATCTCAAATCCACCCCATAATATTAAAAACAAATATTTTTAAAAAATTAAATCTTTATTGATAAAATCTGGGGTCTCACAATCTCCTCATCTTATGAAATTTTGCCCTCGAAATTTACATACGTACTTGGTAGGTGGGGATACATTGACTTCACTTCAAATTCTAACTCTTGAGGTATAACCTTTGAGCGTCGAATATGATCCTTCTTATCCAAGATGTTAACACGTATCTCCTCATACGTTAAATCTTCTGCTATCTCGTCCGGTTCTAAATCAATAATGTGGTTCGGATCGTCCACATATTTACGTAACATCGATACATTAAAAATGTTATGAAAACGCAACATACTTGGCGGTAAAACGAGTCTATAAGCAATAGTTCCTACTCGATCGAGACTTTTAAATGGGCCAATTAAATCAAGGGTTGAGATTTCCTCTCTTCGTCGATTCTTGCTTCTAGAATAACGCCCTCTTGAACCTTCTTCTTCACATTTATCAGCTCTGAGTATGTAGCTTGAGCAGCTTTAACTTTATCGATTCAAGTCTATTCTAATCGTATATTCGTTATCTTCACGTGAGTCCCTAGAGTCTTTAACTCTATCTCCATCATTTGTAAGTTATACGAAATGGGTCTTTGTGTTAACAACATCACACTCGTAAACGTATACGATCTTCTACTCAACGCGTCAGCTACCACGTTCATTTTTCCCACGATGATATAGAATGGTACGATCGTAATCGTCAACAGCTCGAGCCAACGTCTTTGGCACATTACACGTTCGTTTTAGGTGAAGAAAATATTTGAGGGTTTTAGAAATGGGTTTTGTACTGGGGTCAATACAAAATTCGATTTCAACCTCTAGGGTTAGGCTAAGAAGTCTTCAAGAATACGTCAGGAAATTTATTAATAATAGAAATATCATTCAAAACTGTGACCCTTATCCAAGACTTGGATAGTATGTCACATTGATACCTATCAACTTGTCATCGTCATTCACGACATCGTGTACAGAAAGTCTGGCTTCGGTGCATTCCATACAAGGAAGTCAACAACGAAAGGACCGGGGCTCTTTACTTATGGCTTGATATGACAATGATTGTCTTTAGTGGTTTGGTTGCTTGAATTCGCATAACAGGTTGGTTAGGAATATGAAAGCTAACAACTTTACGAAAAGCACGATGAGTAGTTAATCAATTGATTCCTAAAATTGCATCAAAGGCAAGTATTTTCAAAGAGATACGATCGACATGTAACGTGAAAGTGTTGATTTGAACAAGATTTATAAATAGTGGAGGTAACGAAGGTTTCTCCCAATAGATATATCAAAGTCTAACTTCTCCGGAGTTAACTTTAAACATTGAACACAACTAGGTGAAATAAAAGAGTGAGTAGAACCGGTATCTAACACGGTATAGACTTCACAAGAGTTTATGACTAACATACCCGTGATAATTTTATTCAGGTTCCTCGTTACGAAAAAAAATGCTCTCTCTTAAACTACCGGCTTTGGCTTGTCTGGGACATCCTTTGGCATAACTATCCCAGCTGGTATTGACTTCACCATACGACAAAATTGAGCTAGATGACCTTCTCTTCCACAATTAAAACATGCTTTGGATTGCTGCGTATAGTTTGGACGGATGTGTCCCTCCTGTCCGCATTTGAAACATACGACCGGTGGTCGTTCTTCTTCTTTTGAAATGGGTGCTGGTGCCGACGTCTTTACGTCATTGTTGAACCTTATCTTCTTGAAATGTCCATTCTTATTGTTTTGGCCATGATTACCATCGAAGTGGTTACCATTTCTGACATGTTGATTCCCTTCATGCTTACTGTCACCGTTTTGATGACTGTTATCACCGATATTATCATTTTGTCGGCTGCTCTCTTTTGGTTTAGTTGACTCATTATCGCGCTCTAATAACTGAGACCTATTAACAATATCTGAATACAAACACAGTTTATGAGAGATAAGATATTGACGTATCTCCGGCTTCAAACTTCTTAAAAACATCCGCGTCATTCCCTCTTCATTATAAACCAAGTGGGATGCAAATCGGGACAACTCGGTAAACTTGGCTTCGTACTGCGACACGGTCATGTTGTTTTGCTCCAACTTAATAAATTCCACCTCTTTCATGTGACGAATGCTTTCGGGAAAGTACTTGTCATTGAATAGCTCTTGGAACTTCTCCCAAGACATCTTGAGTGCGTTAGGCTGGGTACATTTTACAGATTCCCACCAGTGATCTGCCTCTTCACGCAACATAAAGGTGGAAAAAGGAACCTTTTGCTCCTCGGAGCATCCCAAGACATCAAATATCTTGGTGATCTTCTTTAACCACGTCTCTGTCTTAAGTGGTTCTAGCTTTCCCAAAAACTCTGGTGGTCGCAGCTCCTTGAATTGCTTAGCGGTGACCAACCGTGGGTTGCCATTGTTTCCTCCTGCATTATGAAAAGGATTCGTCTTCGCCTGATGTTGCATGAATTCTAAAAAGCTCCTAAATGTGTCATCGTTCGTCAATTGATCTGTATTGTTGTTTACATGAGGATTATCGCCATCCTAGTTGCACATTGTCCTAATTATTGATCTAGTGGAGAATCAACAGTCTCCTGTGCTCCATTGATTATCTCAACATTTTCAGATGCCATTTTCAAATACTAGCCACAAAACAAGTGTTAATTAACATATCACATATTATCTCTATACTCTGACCGACCAATTAAATATCAAATAAACTTAGGTAGGTCATACTAGCGAAGGAATTTCCGTCTCTCCCCTCCTAGTTCTATTCTCACATCCTAGCCAGGGATTATATCCCTAAGCTTTGATACCAACTGTGACTGCCCCCAAAACTAGGTATACATCATCCATCTTGGGTTACCAGATACATGGTACAGAATTTAAATACAACTTAATAATACAACTGTCGTGTACAATAGGACAAAACATAAACTGTGAGTTTGAATACAAATATTGTCTACTAGAGAGTATAAAAACTCAAAAAGGAGTCCTCATTATAATTATTATCACACTATTTCACAGAATAGTGAGGACTACTAATGCACCATCTAGGACCATCACTTTGTTCCCCGACTAGTCCCAGCTACGTTCTCATTTCTGAAGAGAACAGTGAAAGAAAGGGTGAGCTCTCAACTAGCCTAGTAAGAAATATTATGACTAAGATAATGTAGAATAAATTATCATTAGCCTTAAACAGTGTTAAACTGATACAATATTACAAACATCAAGTTTAACTGTAGCAGAAACTAAGAAATCCATTAGAAGAGTCAAGTAGGGAATAAAATCTACTATCTTCTATGATTTAAAAGGTTTTTTCATCACTTTTATCGCTGGGACTCAGCTTAATAAATAATCCACATCATCGAATCACCCCTGCACTACGGCCAAGGATATTCTTTAGTTTCACGACCACAATTATCCATGCACTACGGGCCAAGAATATTTGTGTATTCATCAACGGTCCTGATCATGCTATAAAATAATTCATCTTTGTACCCTTGGCCGAAGAGAATCTATAGCCATAATCATACCAAAAACTGTCCATCAATGCACTACGGGCCAATGAGGACTTTTTCCACGTCATTTGTAATATTACGGTCATGATTACACCGAATAATCCCTAGTCATAATCATACCAAGTCCATATATGCACTACATGCCACAGATTACTTTCAACATAATATAAACATGAGGATGATGACAATGATATAAGAATTCAATAAAACAAGTTCAAGAATTAATTTATCCAGGAACTAATAACGTCCAAATTGTCAACATGATACTGCTTTGTAGAGTAAAATTCAAAAATGCTCAGAAGAATATTTTCATGAAAAGATACTGGATGAAGCGCAAATATCATGGATATTCCACTAATTTCATGGAGTATGGAAGTCAAAACTTTAACCAACTGAGTATAATAAAGAATAGAATAACAAAAGAAATCACCATGTATGCGGTACTTCACATAGATAGGTTATTCCAACAGAATACTAAATAACGGAACCCGGTCAGGTGAAATTCGCACCGACAGGATGTTCTAACAGAATAATAAAGAATGGAATAACAACAAAAATCACCATGCATGAAGTACTTCGCATAGACAGGTTATTCCAGCAGAATACTAATAAGGACGGAATCAGGTCCGGCGTAAAACACACAGACAGAATATTCTAACAGAATAATAATAATAAAGACCGAACCAGGTCCGGCGTAAAACGCACAGACAGGATATTCCAACAGAATAATAAAGACGGAATCAGGTCCAACGTAAAACGCACAGACATGATATTCCAACAGAATAGTAAAGACGGAATAATAGAAGAATGTCACCAAGTATAGGGTAGCCTGCGTATAAAGGTTATTCCAACAGAATAATAAAGAATGGAATAACATAAGTTCTCTTCATGAATACAAAAGAATAACACACCTTACGATTACAACAAATACTATTCCCTACCTTAGAAAGAAGAGTACTGGATATAGAAGTAGTGAAGTAGCAGAACACTTTTCTTCTTTCTCTCTATAGTTTCTCTCTCTAGAGTTTCAGTGAATTCGTAAGAAATAATGAATGGATGAGCTTCTATTTATAGAAAAATGGACTGTATAGTAACTAACTCATGAATGGTCCAGATTAATTTATTTTAATCTGACGGTCCATATTTAAAGCAAAATCTTTTAAATAAAATATAATATATTCTATTTATAATCTAATAAAATGAATAACTTTATAAAAGATTTTACTATGCAAACACTATGCAGGCACTATGCAAACACTTATGCATAATAAAATATAATATATTCTATTTATAGAATAACTTTATAAAAGATTTATGTTTTATATAAAAAGATTTTATTATGCAAAATACTATGCAGACATTATGCAGCACTATGCATAATAGAATATAATATATTCTATTTATAGAATAACTTTATAAAAGTATTCTGTTTTATATAAAAAGATTTTCTGTATTATTACATTAATAATACCAATAAAACAAAACTAAGTGACTTATCACGTAAACATCAATAATCAATACCGTGTGTTACTATGCAACCTCGCGTATTACTGTATTTTTACTACCGAGTAGTTCAATAGTATTAACGGTAAAACTTTCGCCGTTATTTTCATAAATTTTTTTTGTCATTTTCTCAATCAGACAATAATTCCATTGTGGGGTCCACCAATGATTGTGCCGTTACACGAATATTCCCAGATAAAATATTTCCAGAACAATCGAATATAATATGACAACTTGCATACTTTGTAAAATTTATAAATACTACCCATAACTATAACATTATCTCAAATCCACTCCATAATATTAAAAAAAATATTTTGAAAAAATTAAATCTTTATTCATAAAATCTGGGGTCTCACAGACGTATGAAGCGAGGCACAAGCTGTGGATGCGTGGCATGAGGATAAAGTGGAGCAGGAGGCTAAGCAGGGATGAACAAAGGAATGAGTAGTAGAATAGATCATACGCAGCAGCAGAACCAGGAATCACAGTTGCAGAAGCCGCGCGGCAAGACAAGCTTGGAGACGCGCGCCCGCGCAAGCACTCAGCTGGACATCATGACACACTGCAAGTCACGCGCCCGCGCGAGGATTACACTGACTAATGCTGAGCTGTTTATTTTAATTTCGAATTTTTAAGGGTTATAATTGATTTTTAAACGATTTCTGACTGGTGTTAAAGCAGGATTATTCAGAATTATTCATTTTTACGTATTTTTCATCTTGGAACTAGGGTTTACACTAGGAGAGAGATTCCAACGTAGAAAGAGGCCTAAACTCTACTCTTCTACTCCTTCTTGGGATTTTCTACCAGTGTGGATATTTTATTAGTATTTTTGCTGGATTTATATGAGGAATTGAACATTAATAGTGGATGATATTCAACAATTGGGTTTAATCGTTTCTATCTTTCATCTTTCAATTGTTTGCTTATTAGCCATGGTTATCTTTGATCCCATAATGGCTTTTGGTTCAGTCATGAACTAAATTCCATTATGGGATTCTAACGAATTTTAATATGTAGTTTTGTTGCATGCTTGAATGCTGGATTGTTTTACATATCATTTGGGATTTCTATCATGATTGTTTTGCATATATGAATGCTTGATCACCATTCATTTTAGTACTTGTATGGAATTGACAATGAACATGAAATTATGGTTTGTAATCATGATAGCATACATATATAGGGTTGTTTTATATGGCTTGTGTATTTCATGAACCAGATAGACATATACTATTTCACCGTATGAGTTGGAATAATGGCTTGAACTTAAATTCAATATGATTGCAATTTCACATAGACATATAGTGATTTTGATTATATTGATGATTACATAGAGTCTATCGCTTGTGGATGATGTGTAAGTAGGTCATAGTGCATTGAAAAATGGCTATGACTAGGAGTGAGCAAAAAACTGTTAAAACCAAAATACCGAACCGAACCGAATTTTTTTAACCGAATTATTTCGGTTTTTCGGTTTTTTTTTACAATTTCGGTTTATATCCGAATTATTATTCACTATTCGGTTACTGTTTCGGTTTGGAAAAACAGGTTATTCGGGTATCCGAATAACCGAACATTACTTATTAAAAAATTAATTTTATAATAATATTATAATAATAATAATAATAATAATAATAATAATAACAACAGTAATAATAATAATAATAATAATAATAATAATAATAATAACAGTAATAATAATAATAATAGTAATAATAATAATAATAATAATAACAGTAATAATAATAGTAATAATAATAATAATAATAATAATAATAATAATAATAATAATAATAATAATAATAATAATAATAATAATAATAATAATAATAATAATAATAATAATAACAGTAATTCGATTTTTTACCGAATTACCGAAATTACAATTCGGTATTCGGTAATTCGGTTATTGTTAAATTTCGGTTATTAGTTCGGATAGCAAAATCATCATTATTTTGGTTTTCGGTTATAACCGAATAGCTTATTCGGTTCGGTTATAACCGAATGATCACCCCTAGCTATGACTCTTTTAGTGCTCTTGGCTACTTTCCTATGATATGTGAACAAGTCTTGCATGATAGTGGTGATTAAATGAAATATTAAATGAAGTTAGGATCCCATTACTTTCAGATTTGATTTATTACATCTTTATTCTTGTTTTAATCGTTATTCGCTACCAGAGTAACAAACCAATCATATTCATTAGTTTGAGCATATAAATATAGTGATTTAATTGATGCATAGTAATTTAAATTAAACAACTTTCTCTGTGTGATCGATACTTTACTTGCTCTGTATTACTTATTGACACGTGTATGCCTTGCATGAGTTAGAGCTCTTTTGTTAGAACTAAAAAAAGTGGCAATAACCGCAAATTAACGAAACGAGACTGGATTGATATATTTTCATTCTGGCCTGGAGTTTACTTTGTGGCCTTTTACCGCTTTATTTATATTTCTGTCAGGCCTGGAGTTTACTTCGTGGCCTTTTACAGCTTTATTTACACTTCGTCACACCTAGGAGTTTACTTCATAGCGGTTGATCACTTTTACAACTTTATTTATATTTTTCTCAATCCCCCATGGAGGTGCTTTGTGGTGGTTGATTGGGTTTTTTTACTGCTTTACTTATCAATCCCCCGTGGAGGTGCTTCATGGTGGTTGATTGGTTTTTTACTGCTTTATTTACATTTTTAATCCCCCATGGAGGTGTTTCGTGGTGGTTGATTATCTATCTATATATATATATAACTGTTTACAGCTTTCATATAAATTGCTATGTCATGTGAGCCTAGGAATCATGTGATCACAGATTCAGTCAACTGAATCTAGATTCGGTTCCTGTGATAGACATTTTCAGTTGTACACGGCTTGTAAATTATTCACGTTGTTCGAATTTTCTTAGATGGATCTCATGCCCACAATGACTTCGGCACTGCTATGTATATTATTTTCTCGAAGACGCTTCACATTTCAAAAAAAAAGCAACCAAGCCGAACACATAATAAAAATGGAAGTATCAAAGGCCTCAATTACTATTGAGCACAAGGGTTTGAAAAACCTCTTTTTCCAAAACATCACTGCTATATCTTGTTAAAACTGGATTTATATACAAAAATTCAAACCCTTTGTATATAGATGCAACGAGCCATAGCACTACTTCCCAATAATTGCACATTTATCCACAGGCACACACATTAATATAATAGTTTAATTGAAAAGTGGCGGCCACCGTGGCCACACGGATGTCGGGGGGTGCCTAACACCTTCCCTCCGCATAACCAAGTTCCCGGACCATAACGAATCTCAGTTTCACAGACCCGTTAATCAGTGTCACATCACTGGGTCAATGTGTAAATCTTTTCTCAGTTGTGTTGGTAGAACCATTTAAAAAACCAATTGGTGACTCTTACAGTCCAATCGTCGACATATACATGTTGGACTTTTTCACAACTTGTTTTTTCAAACAAATCTCATCTTAAATGAGAACACCAAAAGACAAGAACAGAAAATGGACAAATAAAAATCCCGACGTCGACAACATGAATAGAACTATTGGTTCACATGGATTACTATTAGGGGATGTGGTGCACGATTTATAATACTTGCAAGACTAAATTAAAAATGGAGGAAAAGATGAAGGTACTATACTATAATAATTCAAGCCTCAAAACGTGCAATTATCGAAACTATGTTTTTCTATAAATAGAAGCTCATTCTACTTCCATTCTCACAAATTCACTAAGACTCATAAGAGCAATTATAGAGAGAGAAGCTGTAGAGAGGGAGAAGCTATAGAGAGAAAGAAGAAGAGTATTCAGCTACTTCAATATTCCATTATCCAGTCTTCTTCTAAGGTAAGGGATATTATTTTTGTTCAGTATTCATAAGAAATAATATTTTCTTCCATATTCTACAGTATGTGAGTAATATTATTTCGTCTCGTATTCCTGAGTATACCCTTATTTTGTTAAAGTATTACTTCTATACTCCGAGAAATTAGTATAATATCCTTGATATTTGTGCTTCATCTAGTATCTTTTCATGGAAATATTATTCTGAGCATTCTTGATAATTATTGATCTTTTCATGTTGGAATACTATTCACGAAGTACTATTCATGGGGTACTATTCACAAAGTACTATTTACCGGTACTATTCACAAAGTACTATTCATGGGGTACTATTTACTCGTATACTATTCACCTAGAGTACTATTCATGACAAAAAATTGATTACTTTTCGGTCCAAATCATTTTTGATTCAATATTATTTTTGAATTTTACTCCACAAAGCAGTATCATGTTGACAATTTGGACATTATTAAATTCTGGATAAATTAAATTATAAATCTTTAAAATTTATCATTTGCTTTCAATTAATTGAATTCTTATATCATTGTCATCATCCTCATGTTTATATTATGATGAAGTCATATTTGTTCATAGTACATAGATGGATTGTTGATTGGTATGATTATGACCAGGGATCATTCAGTATAATCGCGACCCGTAATTTTCAAATGATGTGGTAAAAGTCCTTATGTGGCACGATAATGAGAATTATGATGATTTAATTTATTAAAGAAGGAATTTATAAGTGAATGATTAATTAATAATATATTGTTACTTAATTGTTATTATGAGTAAACGCATATTAATGAATAAATAATTGATTAATGTTTTCAATAAATTGCTAAGTGTGGTGATAGGTAATCCCTTATTATATAGTAACTACATCTATATAATATGAAGTATAGTGTGACACTTTAAATGTGACTATATAATATATAAAACTATATAGTAAAATGGAATGAATTATAAGTTACATAAATAATGCTTATGTGACAACATGTATGTGAGGACATTAAAGATGTACTATATCAAAAAATTACAAAGTATTTCAGTAGGTAAGTATAATTGGAATAATAAAGTTCTAAGGAGATATTGAATTATTAGTGACCAATTAAATTGAGTCCATACATGTTTTAAATATTAATTGGACTAGACTAATGTACATGAATTATATGGTATGCGTACATATATAATCCCTAACTTCCATGTTGTAATAACATTTAGTTATCAAATTTGGAATTTTAAGTTAAAAAAGAAATAAACCTAAGTGTATTAACAAACATTTTGTTGCTACAAGATCATACAAATCAGAATTATTCCATATTAAGTGACCAAATAGTACCCAAACAATAGCCTATTCCATTCTTGTGTGAACTTCAGCTGCTGCAATTCATAGTGATGATGGCTACAAAGATGGTGGGTGGCCAACTTCTTCATATCCAATGTTTTCCTCTATCTTCCATTGATTCAAACCATGGGGTAAGACCATTAATTGGGCAGCCATTTCTCTATATATAACAGCCACATTCTTTCATTTCTCAGTTGCTAAAATTTGTCTGATAAGTGTAAGTTGAGAGTGAGTGTTGCTAAGAATTGAGGGAGTGTAATCAGTGTCTTGAAGAGTTCAATTCAAGCTTCAAGAGGTATAAACATTGCATTGTGTTCTTAAATTTGAGTTTGTTAAATTCTTATAATTCTCATGAATTCTCTGTTAATTGGTATGAAATGGCATGATAGTGTGTTTTCTGAGGTTGTATGCATGTTTAGAAGCATTAGAATTAGTCTGAGTTGCAGAAGAAGAAATTGGCAATGCTTATGTTGAGGCTCAGCTTTTTTTTTTTGCCTCTTGACAAAGTGGCGCAACCGTGCCACTTCTATAGTACTTCACCGCGCGACCACGCGGGATGTTTGTCTTCGATACTGATTTGGTTACCTTGTGTTATCCTGAGCATGTTAGGTTGGTTTGATTATGCATAAAATAACCTTAACATATAGAATGAGTTTGCTTTGTATATAGTAAGTTATGTTAGCTTGGTTTGGTATGCATATTCAAAGAAAGTTTAAAGCCTTGGAAACTAGTTTTGATAAATATTGTGCAATACATATTCTGACCTTAAGCATCAGTATATTAGGTTCTGTTATGCCTTGACATGTGACCAATATGATAGTTTATATTGTTGGAGATAGTATAGAATATTCAAGCATGATTTAAAGGGAAATTACAAGTAAAAAACTATACTAACTATGTGTAAATGAACGATGTATACACTAAGTTTTGAACTTTAAAACATGCTTATATGATCTATTATGTGGTCATGGAAGCATGATATAGAATATGTGAACTTACCTTGCATGCTTGAATAAGTTTCGATGGCCTAATAATAGAAACTTAAAGTTTCAAATACAAACTTGATAAACTATATACACTTTGAGTTAGGAACTTGTGAGCATGCTTATGTGGTCTAGTATGAATATATAAAAGTATAATGTATAGTAAGTGAAGTAGCTTTGCATGTTTGATTGGTTAAACATGAGATTTTCAAAAGAAAACTGTTGGGAAATTGCATATTTAAATTCGATGTTGAAAGTAAATATTCATGCTTATATGTAAAGTCCTTCTAGGAATACATGTACAAGGACTTAATGATAGATCAAAATTGTTAGGTTAATTTGAGCTTTAATGTTTATCATTCTATAAATGAATGTATAGAAGAAAAGATCAAAGCTTTTAGGTTGATTTATCTCTTGAATTGTAATAGATAGGCTTCAACATAATCGTAGTCTATCGAGCTGATCAAAATATTACAGAAGCCAAGGCAGAATCGTAGAGCATCGAAAATTACAGTGTATGTGCTTTTGAGGGCCTCTCCCGGAATCGTAGAGTGGTCCAAACACCTGCCGAGCCAACTCAAAGATCGTAGTGTGCTCTCAGAAGCGTAGAGTCAGAAAATCAAGCAATCAAAGATCATAGTCTACCACTGCTTAAAAGAAATTGTAGTGTTCTCTTCTATCAGTACCAGATCAAGCACCAATGTGGTAAGACACCATGATCATGATTGATGAGTGGAATTTAAACCTGCGAATCGGATATTTTCTGCCTTAAATACTTGCCTGGATTCATAGTTATTTATATAGTTTTATTGGGAATATAGTGTTTTTGTGTTTAATCGTTGCATTGCAGAGCTTCGCAAGTGTTTGTACTGCCTTGAAGGGGAAAAACTGTCATTTTGCGTTTTCCCGCGCCGCGGCGCCAATGCCAGGGTCATTGGCCGCGCTGCAGCGCCACAATCTGGCCCACGCTGACGATAGCCGCGCCGCGGCGCCACTTATCCTATTCAGATTCGCGCTGCAGCGCGAGCTCCGTGTCCCAGTTCCTTATGCAGCACCGCAGCGCGACTCAAGGCTTAGTGGCCCGCGCCGCGGCGCCACCTCCGGTTCCCAGGCAGACATGAATTGTTTGACCTAGCAAAAAGAGAGGATAAAGGAAAGAGGAGGCGGCTGATAAGAAGGGGGGAGAAGAAAAAGCTAGAAAATATACGAGAAGGAAGGAAAAAGCTTGTAACAAAGAGATCCATTGCTCTCCATATTTTCAGATTGTGCGCGTGAAGAGATTGCTTGACTGAAGATTACTCCTTTCTATAGGGGTTTTTCTTATTTCAAATCTTCTATTTATTGTATTTGTCTGAAATGGGTAGTGTATTAGAACTTTGTGTTAGTCCCATAGTTATGAACTAACTCCATTGTTAGGATTGCAATGTAACTTTTTGAATAGCTTAATCGACTTTCTCTCTCGTTTTATATAATGAAGCATTTTGGAATGGGTTGTTGTATTTTGCTTATAATGTCTGATTTCTTGATAAAGAAATAGGTTCTGATAGTAGTGGAAATTGATAAATGGATATTACTGTCTTCCTTTAAATATAATGACACCTGTTTTGTCCTGACATTTAATTGTGGGCTTATTGTGCTAGTAGGATAGACATATCCTCACTTGCCTTGTGTGACCTTGGAGTTGAGCATAAAGACCTTGGTCAAATTAGATTCACCAATAGACATATTGTGTTCTAGCTTGTCAAGGATGAGCATTTGACCTTCGACAGAAGCTTATGCTTACTTTAATCTCGGTCGGCCATTCCTTGATTTGTTTATATTACGGAGAGTTAGAAGATTAGGTAAATCATTAGGGGAGTTGTAATCCTATCTTCATTTCTTAGAGCTGTTTCTTCTCGCAATTTGATTGTCCTATAGAAATTGTTTAACCAACCATCTATTTTTTTGTTTAGACAAGATTAGTAACGACTTTACCTTAGTAGTTGTTTCCTGTTAAATCTTTGTCCTCGTGGGTTCGACACTCTCTTATCACTGTATTACTTGTTAGACCGCGTATACTTGCGCGTGTTTATCGGTTGCGAAATCGACCAACAAGTTTTTGGCGCCGTTGCCGGGGACTTAAGAATTAATTGTTTTGCAATATTAAATCTAAGTCATTACAATCTTACCTTAAATCGATTTGTTTAACTCTCTCTTCAGGTAGTCTTCATTGTTTATGCCACCTCGGAAGGGGCAGAATACAATACCTCTTGATCCCGAGGTTGAAAGGACCTTCAGACGACTGTTGAGAGAAAAATTTGTGGACACACCCGAGGACATACCTGTGCCCGTCATAATGGCTGAGGAGCTTCAGAAGTCTCTGAGGGATTATGCTATGCCTCGTGTTGATGATCTCCAGGCGAGCATTTTAAGGCCCGCCATTCAGGCTAATAATTTCGAGATAAAGCCGGGCACTATTCAAATGTGCACAAACATTCAGTTTGGGGGAATGCCTAATGACGACCCCAATGATCACCTGATTAATTTTGTGGAAATCTGTGACACCTTCAAATGCAACGGAGTGTCCGACGAAGCCATCAGGCTCTGGCTGTTCCCGTTTACATTAAGGGACAAAGCCAAGAGCTGGCTTCATTCACTGCCGACTGGCTCCATTACAACATGAGCTGACTTGGCGCATAAATTAATGGCGAAATTCTTTCCGCCTGCCAAAACAGCTAGGCTCAGGCACGATATCACGTCCTTTGTGCAATTTGAATCCGAATCCTTATACGACTCATGGGAGCGATTTAAGGATCTCCTGAGAAAATGCCCGCACCATGGTCTGCCGGAGTGGCTTCCCATCCAGACCTTTTACAATGGATTATCCGGATCTACTCGTTCGAGTATTGATGCCGCATCTGGAGGGGCATTCATGTCCAAACATCACACAGCGGGGTATGAGCTGGTGGAGACAATGGCGGCCAACAATTACCAGTGGCCTAATGATAGACAAGCTCCGAGAAGAGCAGCGGGGGTTTATGAAGTGGACTCGTTCACATCGCTAGCAGCTCAGGTAGCGACGCTAACAAAAAGGCTTGACACCTTGGGACCTTCTGCAGTTCAAAATGTGCAGAGTGTCATGGTCCAGTGTGAATTATGTCAAGGAAGCCACCCGACCGATCTGTGTGCTATAAGCCCTGAATCGGTGCAATTTGTTTCCAACTACGGGCGGCAACAAAACTCAAATCTTCCCACTCATTACCATCCGGGGTTGCGAAATCATCCAAATTTTTCATGGAGCAATAACAACAACAACAGCAATAACCCCAACCAACCACAACCTCCTTCTACCAGGCAGAGTTATGCTAACCCTCCTGGATTCCAACCTACAACTCAGTTCAACCCACAACCTCAGAGCATTCAGAATCAGTTTCACCATCCTCCCCCTCAACAGGAGAGAAAACCAAGTTTAGAAGATCTGCTTTCTAGGTACATAGCCCAGAACGAAACCAGAAGTAACAATCAAGAGGCCTCCATTAGGAATCTTGAAGTACAAATGGGTCAGTTGGCTACTGCATTAAACAGTCGGCCACAAGGTGCATTGCCTAGTGACATTGATGTTAACCCTAAACGGGAAGGCAAGGAACAGTGTAAAACAGTAACCCTCTGAAGTGGGAGAACCACTCAAGTACAAAGTGGTGAGGAAATTCCTGTGGACGACAATGGGGCGACTGAAGAGGCAACTCCTGCAATGGAGATTTCTGAGAAAAATGGGGGTGACGCAAGTGGTCAAGACAGACCCCCAACACCATCTCCTCCAATGACTGCAATACATCGGCCTCTCCCTCAATTACCCTTTCCCCAGCGGATGCAAAAGCAGAAACTAGATAAGCAGTTTTCCAAATTCTTAGAGGTGTTCAAAAGACTGCACATAAAATTCCATTCGCAGAGGCGTTGGAAGGAATGCCCAGTTACGTAAAGTTCATGAAGGACATTTTGTCCAAGAAGCAGAAAATGGGAGACTATGAGACGGTGGCTTTAACTGAAGAATGTAGTGCTATCCTCCAAAACAAACTTCCGCCTAAACTCAAAGATCCGGGAAGTTTTACAATCCCGTGCACAATTGGGGACAAATTCATTGGAAAGGCTCTGTGTGACCTAGGGGCCAGCATAAACTTGATGCCCCTTTCCATTTACAAAAAATTGGGTCTTAATGAAGCCAAGCCGACTAGCATCACCCTGCAATTGGCTGACAGATCTTTAACTTATCCGAAGGGAATTGTGGAGGATGTGCTAGTGAAGGTGGACAAGTTCATATTTCTGGCAGATTTCATAGTTCTTGATTTTGAGGAAGATAGGGAAATCCCGATAATATTGGGAAGGCCATTTTTGGCAACTGGAAGGACCCTGATCGACGTCCAAAAAGGGGAGCTAACAATGAGAGTTCAAGACCAAGAGGTGACATTCAATGTTTTCCGTGCTATGAAATATCCTAACACCCCTGAGGATTGCTTCCAGGTCACTACGATTGCTGAATCAGTGAATAGGGTATTCTCAGAAACGTGCATTAAAGATTCTCTAGAAGCTACACTAACAAGGGCGAGTACTACAGAAGAGCCATCGCATATTGAATGTGCCATGTGGCTTGATGATCCTCTAAGATCAAGGCATTCGCACCGCCAATTCGAGTCTCTTAAAGATGATGAGGCATCAACTTCCAAGGGTTTGCCGTCAATCATTGAGCCTCCAGTTCTTGAGCTAAAACCGTTGCCTAACCATCTAAGGTATGCATATTTGGGAAATTCTCTTTCATTACCTGTGATAATTTCTGCTTCTCTAACCAAGTGTCAGGAAGAGAAGTTGCTCCTTGTGCTAAAGAAGTACAAAACGGCCTTGGGATGGTTGATTGCTGACATAAAAGGGGTCAGTCCAACTCTTTGCATGCACAAGATCCTATTGGAGGAAGGCTCAAAACCTTCTATAGAGCACCAGAGGCGGCTAAATCCGATAATGAAGGAGGTCGTCAGGAAAGAAATCATTAAATTGCTTGATGCGGGCATTATCTATCCCATCTCCGATAGTCCGTGGGTTAGTCCGATCCAGTGTGTGCCCAAGAAAGGAGGCATGACAGTTGTGCCCAATGAGAATAATGAACTTATTCCCACCAGGACGGTGACTGGGTGGAGAGTGTGCATGGATTAAGGAAACTGAACAAAGCAACCTGTAAGGATCACTTTCCTCTTCCTTTCATTGATCAAATGCTCGATCGGTTGGCGGGACATGAATACTACTGTTTACTGGATGGGTACTCGGGGTACAATCAGATTTCTATTGCCCCGGAAGATCAGGAGAAGACGACATTCACATGTCCATATAGGACTTTTGCCTTTCGAAAGATGTCTTTCAGGCTGTGCAATGCCCCCACTACGTTTCAGCGGTGTATGATGTCAATTTTCTCTGACATGGTTGAAAAGACCCTGGAGGTCTTCATGGATGACTTCTCTGTGTTTGGGAGCTCGTTTGATAACTGCCTAACAAATCTGACTGCAGTTCTCCATCGCTGCGCTGAAACCAACCTAGTGCTAAATTGGGAGAAGTGTCACTTCATGGTTGAAGAGGGCATTATTTTGGGTCATCGGATTTCTGCTGGAGGTATTGAAGTTGATAAGGCCAAGATAGATGTTATCAACAACCTTCCCCCGCCCACCTCAGTAAAATGGGTAAGGAGTTTTCTCGGGCACGCCGGATTTTACAGAAGGTTCATCCAGGACTTTTCGCACATTTCCAAACCGTTGTTCACCCTGCTGGAAAAAGATCAGCTCTTCCACTTTGATGCCTCCTGCTTGAGCGCTTTTGAATCCTTAAAGACAAGACTTGTCACAGCACCTATTGTGGTAGCTCCTGACTGGAGCTACCCTTTTGAGCTTATGTGCGATGCTAGTGATTTTTCTATAGGGGCAATTTTAGGCCAGAGAAGGGAGAAGGTCTTCCACACTATCTACTATGCAAGCAAGACACTGACGGACGCTCAGTTAAACTATACTACCACTGAGAAGGAGCTGCTGGCAGTAGTGTATGCTTTTGATAAGTTTAGTTCATACCTCATCGGGACGAAGGTGATCGTATACACCGATCACTCGGCAATCAAGTATTTGATTGAAAAGAAGGACACTAAGCCGAGATTGATACGGTGGGTTTTGCTCCTACAAGAATTTGACTTAGAAATCAGAGACAAGAAGGGAACTGAGAATCAAGTTGCCGACCATTTAAGTAGATTGGAAAACACTACATCATCTACTGAAGCCGACAGGGCTATAAATGATTTTTTTCCAAACGAACAGCTCTTATTGGTACATGGCAAAGCCCCGTGGTATGCGGACTTCGCAAATTACGTCGCTTGCAAAGTTATCCCTCAAGGCCTGAGTTTTCAACAAAGGAAGAAATTCCTTAAAGATACCAAGCAATATTTTTGGAATGAGCCCTTCCTATTCAAACAGTGTTCGGATCAGATCTTGCGTAGATGTTTGCCTGAAGAAGAAATTGAAGACGTGTTGCATCATTGCCATTCGTCTAATTATGGAGGTCATTTCGGAGGCCAACGAACTGCCGCTAAAGTGCTACAGTCAAGATTTTATTGGCCCACCCATTTTAAAGATGCTCACGCGTATGTGATGCATTGTGATAGATGCCAACGGGTGGGCACTATTTCAAAGCGGCATGAACTACCGCTGTAAAATATTTTGGAAGTAGAGTTGTTTGATGTCTGGGGCATTGATTTTATGGGACCATTTCCTTCCTCGTTCAACAATCTCTACATCCTGGTGGCAGTTGACTATGTCTCAAAGTGGGTGGAAGCAGTTGCCTTGCCGACAAATGATGCGAAGGTGGTGCTTCAGTTCCTCAAAAAGAATATTTTCACCCGTTTTGGCACACCTCGGGCCATAATTAGCGATGAAGGGTCGCACTTCTGCAATAAGTATTTTGAAGTACTTCTAGCCAAGTATGGGGTAACTCATAAAATAGCCACTGCTTACCACCCTCAGACTAGTGGCCAAGTTGAAATTTCGAACCTAGAGGTGAAACGAATCCTGGAAAAGATCGTTAACCAACCCGTAAGGATTGGTCGAAGAAGCTTGATGATGCATTATGGGCCTACCGCACATCTTATAAAACGCCCATCAGAATGTCCCCTTACAGGCTAGTTTATGGAAAAGCTTGTCATCTCCCGGTCGAATTGGAGCACAACGCTTACTGGGCGATTCAAAAGCTTAACTTTGATCTTGAGGCAGCCGGCGAAAAGCAGCTGTTACAACTGAATGAAGCAGATGAATTTCGTCTGCAGGCATATGAAAACGCCAAGTTGTACAAGGAAAAGACCAAGAAGTGGCATGACAAGAAGATCCTTGAGAGGCATTTTGAACCGGGTCAGCAAGTTCTTCTGTTTAACTCCCGGCTAAAATTGTTTCCCGGGAAGCTAAAGTCCAGATGGTCGGGCCCCTTCACTGTAGCTAAGGTTTGTCCACATGGAGCAATAGAGCTTAAGGATCCAAATTCCGATTCCACATTCAAGGTGAATGGGCAAAGTTTAAAGCACTACTGGGGTGGCGAGGTTGACCGTCAAAATACCTCCATTACACTTAGAGACCCAATCTAAGTCGGGATGAGTAGTCAAGCCGACGACTATAAATCACGCGCTTGGTGGGAAGGCACCCCCATCTCGGTATAAATTTTATTTGTTTCTTCACTGATTCCAAGTTTACTTAGTGATTGTTCATTTTATTACTTAGCTTAGCTGATAGCTTTTATGTTTTTGTCTCTCATTTTCAGGCAACATGTTTTGTATGATAATCATATATAATAGTGTTTACTGTGTTTTTAACAATGTATGTTTGCTTGTGTAGTGTAGTTGTTGTGCTTGTTTTGGTCTGTGCAGATAACAGATGAAAAAAGGGCTCAGAGTTGAGCACTCGCGCCGCGGCGAGAGCCCAGCTACTGCAAACTCACGCCGCGGCGCCATCCAACAAAGAGGATCTCGCGCCGCGGCGCCACAAGAAGTGCCTAGCTACTGCTAACTCGCGCCGCGGCGCCATCTAACAAAGAGGATCTCGCGCCGCGGCGCCACAAGAAGTGCCCAGCTACTGCTAACTTGCGCCGCGGCGCCGAGCAATGGGCAATCCCTCGCGCCGCGGCGCCATTAGCGAGTTTTTGTTTTTCCAGTTGCTTTATAAAGCAAGCAGATCGGCCAAGTCTCCATTATTTCTCAACCATCTCAGCCCTCTCCCTCTTGGCAACCTGCACGCATACGACCCATCAGCCATATCACTGCATCCATCGGTCGTGTCTCTACTCATCCTATAAAATCTGATTTGAGCATCAATTTCTCATCAAAGGCTTCCCCACTCAAGTGCTAGGGTTTACTTCAAAAGGTAATTTTCGAGGGATTTCTTTCGATCAGAGATTTTGTTTAATTTCTTTTTCGTGTTCTTCTTCTTGTGTGATTTGGGGTGATTTCCACTGACGGAAGTCGTTAGAGCAATTCCAATTAAGGGCTGTCCAAGTGTTGTTTGGATATCGCACGCAAGGTGTTTGACAAATAGCCTGAACCAAAAGTGTAGGCCAATTGGGGCTGTCTTGGCTTAATTTTCGCTGGGTTTGCGTTGGGGTTGAGATTGGCAGTGCTTCGAGGGTCGTTACGATAGAGTTGAATCAAGCCTACTGTTACCATGGCACCAAAAAGGCAGCGTCTTAGTGTCGGTGGATCTTCCTCTTCTGCCGCGGCACCACTACAGGCTTGGGACCCCGCCAAGTTTGTCAGTGAGGCAACTTGGAAGCGGTACAGAGACTCCTTTGGCAAGCGCAATTTGCTTCCTGAACGGGGGTTGCGGCCCGATAGAAAGGACGGGGAGCTCATGAATATGATTATCGAGCGGAAGTGGGTAAACTTCACCAAACCGCCCGTATCTGCTGTTGTGCCTGTGGTTCAGGAATTCTATGCTAACGCCAGTCCTGATGGTCCTGCTGTGGTTATAGTCAAGGGTAGGCCGGTATCATTTGACAATAAAACAATCAATGCACTGTTCGAGGCACCCGACTACGCGGGTAATGATTATATGCAGCTGGGACTCAGCAGTTATGACCAGGAGGATATTATCAGAAGGCTCTACAAGCCCGGAATGGCTTGGAAGAAAAATGATTATACCGGTGAAAAGACCAGCTTCCCGGCTGCTGCGCTCAGTCGCTATAGGAAGGCGTGGTATAGCTTCATTTGCGCCTCCATGCTACCGACCCGTCACCTAAGCGATGTGACTAAAGACAGGGCAATTCTGCTTTTCGCCATTGTCACGGGCTTGAATGTGGATATAGTTCTCATCCACGACTCGATCATTAAGGCAATCAAGAGTACAGTCATTTCGGGACTTCCCCATCCATCAGTGATCACGACATTGTGCAAGCATGCAGGGGTACAGTGGGGGCTTGATGAGACAGTTTCGCCGCCCATGACTGTAATTGACCATCTGACGATCAAACGCTTCACTGTTTGGGACGGGGCAGAATCTCATTTAAGGGGCGAAGGGTACGGACCGCCTACAGCACCGCCTCCTTCCGCCGAACCAGAGCCTCCTCAAGCACCTGAGGCAGGACCGGCTAGTCAGGGTCTTTTGACAGACATCATGGCATCCCTCACCCTGCTGCATCAGAAATAGGACGCCGAGGCAAAGAGGCAGCGGAGGCATATCGCTGCTGTGGCTCAAAGGCAGGAGATAGCGATGCAGTACCAGGCTGAGCTGGTGAACATTATGCAAGGGATCTACACTGATTACTGTGGCGAGGGCATTAAGTTCACGCCATACCAGTTTCCCGATCCTCCAATTTTTCCACCATACCCTCCTCCATCACCGCCCACCGAAGCTGACGGCGCTGATGAAGATGAAACTGAGACTGCTGCAGAGTGAGCGATCTCCAGGGAAGCCCTCTTGTGTATTCAACTACTTTACATTTTAGCAATGGGGGCATTGCTCTCCTAAAGTTTGGGGGTGTTGTTTTTGATTTTTATCTGTTTATCTTAGTGCTGCCATGTTAGGACTACTGTCTGACTTTATTTCTTTATTATGTTTGGATTTATCAGTTTTTGGTGCAGTCTTTTGAACTGCGGGATTTGGTTGATTATCTTTATCATTATGGATGCCTGAACTGTTTTTGGTTTTATTTTGATTTTATTTAGCATGATTGTGGTTTCTAGCCATCTTTTTGGGGCTTATACAGATTCAGATGTTTGTGCCATGTTAATGGCCTTTTCACCCTATTTTGAGCTGCTATTTAGCAAGGGTGTTATATTTATCATTGCTAATTTTTGTTTGATTGTGGCTATGTCTAGCGCCAATTGAGTATATCTCTCGTAGAGTTGTGTCAAGCTTGCCTTGTACTAGGGGTTTATGAATTGACAAGTTTAGACTGTTATTGATCCGTCCTTCTAGCAAGCTCTGACCAGCTGTGTTAACTAGTTATTCTTCGAATTTAGTTTGTGTGTTTATTGTGTTGACTAGTTGTTCACTCTTATAAACTTTCATTTGTGCAAGGTAATAAAAGACTTGGGTGTTTATGCAGTTTTGGATCTTGGTTTCTAGCTAAGGGTGTTTATATCAAAATTTGTGCGGTGGGTCGAGATGGAGCGTAAAACGCACTCGCCCATAAACGCAGAGCCGATATCGAGATGGAGCATAAAATGCACTCGTTTGAAAAAAAAAAAAACCAAAGTGTTTATATCGAAAGTTGTGCGGTGGGTCGAGATGGAGCGTAAAACGCACTCGCCCATAAATGCAGAGCCGATATCGAGATGGAGCATAAAATGCACTCGCTGATAAATATTCGTTCTTGTTGTGAAGTCTCAGTTGGCTTATGGTGATTACGTGGCCTTTACTGCTCGAGTTATTAGATTCTTAGGGGTGTTCTAGACCTAGTGCCCTAAAGTCGTCTGGCTTGGGAGTCGCTGATCAAAAGCTCATTCATGGGTAGTTCTGATTAGCCTAAGGTAATTAAGTATTGTCCGAGTCTGATTTTTCTGTCGGCTTGCTAAAACCTTTTGATCTTTTCCTGCATTTGCGTCTTGTTCTTAATGCTTGTTGAATGTTTAAGTTGCGAAGTGTGCTTGATTTTAGCAATCGACTATGCAAGCTTATTTGAGCTATGATTAGTCAGGACGGTTGATCTTCACACACGTGCACAGATTGGATCGATTACAGTCTTATGCTTGAAATAGAATGAACCCTTGTTCATCCCCGTGTTTGACTTATTCTTTTGGGGGTAGTTTTTATAGATAATCGTAGCTGCGATGCTAGTATATATTGTTGTTTTCCGTTCGCATTCCTAGTATCTACTGTTATTATTGTGTTAGATAGTTTGCTCGAGGACAAACAAAGACTTAAGTTTGGGGGTATTTGATGAGTGGGATTTAAACCTGCGAATCGGATATTTTCTGCCTTAAATACTTGCCTAGATTCATAGTTATTTATATAGTTTTGTTGGGAATATAGTGTTTTTGTGTTTAATCGTTGCATTGCAGAGCTTCGCAGTGTTTGTGCTGCCTTGAAGGGGCAAAACTGTCATTTTGTGCTTTCCCGCGCCGCGGCGCCAATGCCAGGGTCATTGGCCGCGCCGCAGCGCCACAATCTGGCCCACGCTGACGATAGCCGCGCCGCGGCGCCACTTATCCTATTCAGACTCGCGCTGCAGCGCGAGCTCCGTGTCCCAGTTCCTTATGCAGCGCCGCAGCGCGACTCAAGGCTTAGTGGCCCGCGCCGCGGCGCCACCTCCGGTTCCCAGGCAGACAGGAATTGTTTGACCTAGCAAAAAGAGAGGATAAAGGAAAGAGGAGGCGGCTGATAAGAAGGGGGGAGAAGAAAAAGCTAGAAAATATACGAGAAGGATGGAAAAAGCTTGTAACAAAGAAATCCATTGCTCTCCATATTTTCAGATCGTACGCGTGAAGAGATTGCTTGATTGAAGATTACTCCTTTCTATAGGGATTTTTCTTATTTCAAATCTTCTATTTATTGTATTTGTCTGAAATGGGTAGTGTATTAGAACTTTGTGTTAGTCCCATAGTTATGAACTAACTCCATTGTTAGGATTGCAATGTAACTTTTTGAATAGCTTAATCGACTTTCTCTCTCGTTTTATATAATGAAGCATTTTGGAATGGGTTGTTGTATTTTGCTTATAATGTCTGATTTCTTGATAAAGAAATAGGTTCTGATAGTAGTGGAAATTGATAAATGGATATTACTGTCTTCCTTTAAATACAATGACACCTGTTTTGTCCTGACATTTAATTGTGGGCTTATTGTGCTAGTAGGATAGACATATCCTCACTTGCCTTGTGTGACCTTGGAGTTGAGCATAAAGACCTTGGTCAAATTAGATTCACCAATAGACATATTGTGTTCTAGCTTGTCAAGGATGAGCATTTGACCTTCGACAGAAGCTTATGCTTACTTTAATCTCGGTTGGTCATTCCTTGATTTGTTTATATTATGGAGAGTTAGAAGCGTAGACGAAGCATTAGGGGAGTTGTAATCCTATCTTCATTTCTTAGAGCTGTTTCTTCTCGCAATTTGATTGTCCTATAGAAATTGTTTAACCAACCATCTATTTCTTTTGTTTAGATAAGATTAGTAACGACTTTACCTTAGTAGTTGTTTCATGTTAAATCTTTGTCCTCGTGGGTTCGACACTCTCTTATCACTGTATTACTTGTTAGACCGCGTATACTTGCGCGTGTTTATCGGTTGCGAAATCGACCAACAATGATCGTAGAGCATCATCTGTCTGTATCAGAAGCATCGAGCCTTGTCCATTTGATTAAGAATAAATCACAACAAATGTAGAATGTATTATAAACATTGAAATCTTCGGGAGTCCCAATGACACAACACTCATCCTTAGTATATACCAAAGAGACGTATTGAAGAAGCTAAGGAAAGTACTAAGGTTCAGCAGAAAACACCTTTTCAGGTGTTGGGTGAGATAGCAGTATGTTTTGTCAGTGGGGTCAGACGACTAAACAGAAGATTTACAGAAAGTCACCATCAGTGCTCAGAAATGTCAAATACAATTAATGCTTCAACGGATGTCTTTCAACGGATACATTTCAAAGGCACCTTATATACAAAACAAAAATAGATGCAAGAATCAAGTCAGTAAACAACAAAACACTAAAAACACTCAACGCTCAACTCTACCATCTGTAAAGAAAGCTTGTTGAGCTACTCAGTTCTTTCGAACACAAGATTAACGGCAACTGAGTAGCACCATTCAAGAACTCAACTATCATCAAGTAAAGTAAGAAGTTCCACGTCTGTTGGACTTGAAGAGTTCTAAGTGAACTAAGAAGTTCCAAGTCAGCTTGACTTGAAGAATTCTAAGTGAACTAAGAAGTTCCAAGACTATTGGTCTTGAAGGAATCTAAGTAATTCAAAGATTATAAAAACATCCTTAGTGGATTTCCTACTCAAGGAGTATAAGAGTGGACTAGGAGCTTTGAATGCTCTGAACCACTTAAACTCTCTGTGTCTATTATATTCTTGCTTTAACTGCTATACTTGTTATAACTGCCTAACAACTATTAACTCTGTCTATCTTAAAGGGGAACAAACAAATTACATATTCCGTTGAAATTGATTAACAATACCTGACAAAGATTTTTTTAAATATCTATTCAATCCCCCTTGTAGATAACTATTGTGCCTCTAGAACTAACAATGGGTATCAAAGCAGGTTCTCTTAATTAGCCTACAAAGCTTGATTAGATCCAATGGCATATCTGATAAGCGAATCAGAGTCTGGAGGAGGCAACAAGCCACCTATGTGCAACAAAGATAAATTCCTCCAACTGGAAAGATTGTATGCAAGCCTACATGGACTCAATAAATGAAGATCTATTTGACACTGTTCAGAATGGGCCCTATATTCCAACAAGCATGCACCAACTCTAGAAGATCCAAACAGAGTTCACGTCAAGGTTAAAATTGAGTGGACTGATAACGAAAAGAAAGTTGTCCAACTCGACAAAAAGGCCAAGAACATTCTATTCCAATCTTTAGAAGATGATCTGTTCAAAAATGTGGTCAACGGCAAAACTGCCAAGGAAGTCTGAGAAGCATTGTTCATCATGCATGAAGGAACAGAAGAAGTCAGAGAAAACAAGCAATCTCTTCTGACTCAACAATATGAAATGTTTGCCCATGTTTCAGGAGAAAACGTTACCTCCATTTATGAAAGATTCAATGTTCTGCTTAACTCTCTTCAAGCTTTTGGAAAGATCTATCTAAATAAAAATTGATCATAAAGTTCATGAGAGCTCTACCTAGTAAGTGGGATGCCAAAACCACTGCCATCAGAGAATTATAGAATCTTCATGAAATGACTTTTTAACAACTCTATGGAAACCTCCTTACCTATGAACTAGAGCTGAATCAACGAGCAAAGACTCTATCTGAAGGAAGAAAGAAGGACAAAGGAGTTGCTCTCAAAGAAACATATTTCATCTCCAAAGCTAACACTAAAAATGACTCTGACTCTGAGGAGGAGGATGATGATGAGGACATTGAAATGTTGGTAAGAAGACTCAAGAGGTTCATGCATAATGGCAGAAGTAGCAAACCCAAGAGATTCAACAACACCAACAGTCAAGAGCAGATAAATGTCCTATGCTACAACTGCAAGAAGCCTGACCATTTCATTGCAAACTGCAACAAACCTCTTAGATAAGAACTAAAGAGGAAGTCAAATTCAAAGAAAGAACTCAAAGGCAACAAGTGGCTCTAAAAGAAAGACAAAGGTCTTGTGGCCGGAGGATCATGGAGTGACTAAGACAATGACTCAACTCCCGAGTCTGGAAATGATGAAGATCCTCAAGTAGCAAATCTATGTCTAATGGCCAAACATGCAAAGGATAAGAAAAACCCTAACAATCATGAAGTAAGTATAGATGAGGTTTTTGACTTTAACTCTCCTGAGGTAGATATTGATGATTTAAGAACTGCACTGCATGGCATAACATCTGATCTATATCAATACATGAAGTATTTCAGAGTTCTGTCTAAAGATTATTCTCTTCTTCAAAAAGAGAAAGAGAAAGTTCAGGAAGAACTAGAAACAGCTCTTCTAAGCACTAACTCTCTCTCCAAATTTGAAGCTGAGAATAAACTCTTAAAACAGACCAATGAACTTAATGCACAAAGAGAGTCAAATCTAACCTCTAAGATTGAGAAACTAGAAAAGACAATCTCAATATAGAATAGATCCTCTTCATTCATGGACTCCCTGATCTCCGGTCAGAGAAGTGCATCTGACAGGACAGGTTTAGGTTTTGGGGAATCCACCTCAGAACCATGTGTGGAAAAGATAAAGGAAACTAACTATAATAATGTTTCAAATTTAATAGAAACATTACATTTGTGAAATCCTCACAGAAGGAAGAACCAGTCCATCCCTGCTCTTCTGATCCAACCCATGTTCCAAGGCATAACGGATCCCATGCTAGCCTAAGATTCTGAAAAGAAAAGATTAACGTAGTCACTACTCTCCAACCTCGATGGGTCATAGAGTTGAGTAAAATCAACTCCACGAACCAACTGGTTTGGAACAGTAGAGTTAAGTTTCACTCTTCACAAATCGTGAATCACAAGGATACATGGAAAAAGAAGAACCAGTATAAAGGAAAGATTGCCGGAAATCCACATAAGTCCAAATAGAGAAAGAATCCACATACACACACAAGCATGCATCATGCTAGATGTTTTGTATGTAATAAAATTGGTCATAAGGTTGTAGTATGCTACAATAACTCTCTGCATATTAGACCCAAAGTCAATCAAATTTGGGTTCCCAAGGGTACTAACAAGGTAGAACCTATGCAAGTATGGGTACAAAAATGAGAGTTTAATCTTACCACAGGAACAGAGCTCCACGATCACAACTTGGTATCTGGACAGCGGATGCTCAAGGTACATGACCGAGAACAATACCCTCATGTCCAACTTCATAAAGAAGGCGGGTCCAACAGTCATCTTTGGAAACAATGGCTTTGGCAAGACAAGAGGATATGGCTAAACTGGGAATGGTGCAGTGTCCTTCAGTAAAGTGGCCTATGTGGAAGGACTAAAGCACAATCTTCTGAGCATAAGCCAACTCTACGACAAGGGTCATCGAGTTACCTTCCTCAAAAATTAATGTCAAGTCAGAGATCTGAAGACATCCTCTATAAAGCTAATCGGAATAAGAGAAGGAAACGTCTACACTATTAATCTTGATCAACTAAGATCGGACGAGACAATATGCTTTATGACTAAAGCTTCTGAAGAAATGAGCTGGCTATGACATAAAAGGTTGTCTCATCTCAACTTCAAAAACATGTCAAAACTGGTCTCCAAGGATCTAGTAGCAGACTTACCCAAGCTCAGCTTTATCAAAGAAAGATCATGCAATGCCTGTCAGCTTGGAAAACAGACTAGAAGCTCATTCAAGAGCAAAAATGTCAACTCAATTGATAAGCCTCTGTAATTACTTCACATGGATCTATTTGGGCCAATTCCAACAACAAGCCTTGGAGGGAAGAGATAATCATTGGTCGTAGTGGAAGACTATACCAGATTTACATGGGTATTCTTTCAAAACTCAAAAGATGAAACTAGCTCCCAACTCATCAAGATGTTCAAGCTAGTGATGAACGAGAAAGGGGAGAAAATTAAGGCTATAAAAAGTGATCATGGTAGAAAATTTCGACTTCTTTGAGATGGACCAGTTATGTACAGACAATGGCATCAGTCACAACTTCTCAGCTCCACGAACTCCTCAGCAAAATGGAGTAGCTGAGAGAAAGAACATAACGTTGATTCAGGCTGGAAGAAATCTACTAGCAGCAGCTCGTCTACCTGAATACTTCTGGGCAGAAGCTATCAACACTGCATGCTACACTCAGAACAAATCTCGTGTGCACTCTACATTAAAGAAGACTCCGTACGAACTGTGGTGAGGAAGAAAGCCAAATGTCAGCTACTTCCATATGTTTGGTTGTGCATGTTATATTCTCAACAATGGAAAGCGGTATCTGACTAAGTTTCAACCCAAGTCAGATGAAGGAATCTTTCTTGGATATGCCACAGACAGTAAGGCTTATAGAGTATTCAACAAGAAGAAACTAAGTGTTGAAGTATCGATTCACGTCATCTTCGAAGAAACAGACTTAGACAAAAATGTGCCTCAAGACACTACGAACGATAACTCAGACACTATAAACGAAGTGGTTGAGCTCAACACCACGATCGTAGTCCCAAAAAATGAAATCATCGAGTATGAAGAGGAGATCGTAGAGAAAACTACTCCCGACAACGAACCTCCACATCAAGAAACAGAGGTTGATCTTGAAGAATCCAGACAAGAAGGCATTACGACAGATGTTCCAACAGAAAACATATGGGCAAGAGATCATACTCAAGACCTAATCATTGGAGATCCAAATGCACGAGTCAAGATAAGATTTGCCACCCAGAATGAGTATTTCTATCTAAGCTTTCTGTCACAAATGGAACCCAAGAAAGTAGACGATGCTATGGAAGACTCAAGTTGGATAGAAGCCATTCAAGAAGAACTAAATCAGTTTGAAAGAAGTAAAGTATGGAGATTAGTTCCAAGACCAAAAAGCCACCCAGTCATTGGCACCAAGTGGATCTTCAGAAACAAGATGGATGAAGATGGACTAATAACAAGGAATAAGGCAAGTCTAGTAGCTAAAGGTTACTCTCAAGAAGAAGGCATCTACTATGACGAGACCTTCGCACGTTTTGCCAGATTAGAAGCCATCAGGATATTCCTTGCCTTTGCTGCCCACATGAAGTTCAAAGTCTTTCAAATGGATGTCAAAAGTGCATTTTTGAATGGTGAACTTCAAGAAGAAGTATATGTAGAGCAACCTCCAAGTTTCGTCAATCCAACTCTCTCTAATTATGTCTAAAGAATAGACAAAGCCTTATATGGACTTAAACAAGCACCTAGAGCATGGTATGAAACTTTAACTAACTTTCTTATTAAAAATGGTTTCACTAGAGGTAGAGTAGATACCACATTATTTCTTAGAAAGCACAAAGACAAAGTCCTATTAGTTCAAATATATGTTGATGACATTATTTTTGGCTCTACTAGGTGAAAAATTATGCAAGAGATTTGCCAAGCTTATGCATAGCAAGTTCGAAATGAGTATGATGGGTGAGATGAATTACTTCCTTAGATTACAAGTAAAGTAGACTGATGACATAAACCAAGCCAAATACATTAAAGACTTACTTAAAAAGTATGGCATGGAATCAGCCTCTCCCATGAAAACACCAATTGCTCCAGCAACCAAACTTGACAAAGATGGGAAAGGTAAAAGTATTGACATAACTCAATACAGAGGTATGATAGGCTCTCTTCTATATCTAACTGCCAGTAGACCAAACATAATGTTGTACAAAGCATATGTGCTAGATTCCAAGCTAATCCTAAGGAATCACACCTAACTGTTATAGAAAAGAATTTTTAGGTATCTTAAAGGCACACACCTCACTTGGGACTTTGGTATCCCAAGGAGTCCTCCTTTGAACTGGTAGGATATACAGATGTTGATTTTGCAGCCTGCAAGATCGATAGAAAAAGTACCAGTGGAACCTGTCAGTTGCTAGGAAACAGACTTGTGTCCTGGTTTAGAAAGAAGTAAAACTCAGTATCTACCTCAACAACAGAAGCTATATACATTGATGCTGGCAGCTGCTGTGCTCAAATCTTGTGGATGAGAAATCAGCTAGCAGACTATGGGTTTGATTTAAAATCTATACATGTTCATTGTGATAACACAAGTGTCATAGAAATAACACACAATCCTATCATGCATTCTAGGACTGAGCATATAGAAATAAGATATCATTTTATTAGGGATCATGTTCAAAATAGAACTATATCTTTACAATACATCCCTACTGAAAATTAACTTGTTGATGTCTTTATAAAGCCCCTAGATGAATCTAGATTTAATAAATTGATAAGTGAGTTAGGCATGCTAAATCTACAACCATAAAAGTATATGCTCTAGTTTATGCTAACCATGTAGATATAAAGGCTATTAACATGACATCACAAGCAACTCAACATGACAAAGAAACATCCTGTGATGACAACATTCCTAAAAAATTCAAGAAATCCCTCTAATAAGCGCCTCAGGGACAAACCTTATCCTTAGTTCTTTCTAAGAGCTTGGCCCTTCCTAAGCAACTTTAACCCAGAAGAAATTTTAAGTCAATGTTCATCACAAGAACCAGGACATACAACAATCGTAGAGTAGATTCAGTAGTGAACTCAACATCGTAATGCAACCTCGACGATTGTAGTCTTCCCAAAGGATACACTAGCTCAGGGGGAGCCAAGGGTAGATAAGTATTTTCCATATCATTTAAAATCATGGAGCCATACAGGACTTGACACATGCCCCACTATACAGATCGAGAGGATGGAAGTTACAAGTATAGTTTGAAAAGGTCTTTTTGTAAACTCACCTCAGAAGTTCAAAAAGCTCACTCCTTTATCCCTACCAGTAGAAACCCTAGCTTTCAGAAATGTTCAACCAACCTCAGTGCAAGAAAATTAATAGCGGATTCAAATGTTATCTCTAGTTACAAATTCTGCTTCAATGAGTTCAAGACAGTTGACCCTTAATTTCACAAAATTCTGTCTCTTCTGAAGAAAGCTGGTCTTGAAGAAGCTCTGAGCACCAGCACATGGATCTACCCGAAGCTGGTGAAATAATTCTACAGCAATGGAGCTTTTGAGAAAGATGTTATCACCACAAGGGTCAAGGGGGGAGAAAATTAAACTTAAAGTTGAAGATATAAATCTAGCCCTAGGTTTCAAATCAAAGGGACTTGTATCTATGGAGGACGTCGATTTTCATGAAGGTCTGAAGAAGATGCGCCACACGAAGTTTCAAGACGTCAAGGGATACAAGAAGGAGTTTCCCCATAAGTATGAGTTTCTGGCTTACATTATTGAGAAGTACATATGCTGTAAAAGCTTTGGGCATGACTCCATGAATGAAGTGCAACTAAAGCTCATGATAGCAATCTGCTTTAGGATTCAACTCAACTATGGGACCTTACTCATCGATTGGATTGGGAAGTGGATACTCAGTTCAAAGAAATCAAAGAGCTATAGAAAGATGCTCTATGGGCATTTTATAAGCATAATCCTGCAATCAGCACTAGGTGACAAAATTGGGGACAATGAAGGAGAATCTATCAATCCCAATAGAAAGATGACTCAGTAATTAGTTCCAAAACTGGAAAAGAAATCCTGTAGAAAATGTCAGAATGATGTCTGAATCTAATGGAAGGACTGGTGAAGCAAAGGAATCTGGGCTACTAGGAAATATGTCAGTTGTGAAGGAAACTGATGAAGAAGAAGAAGAAATTAATAAAGAGGAACCCATCGTTTTGGTCAAAAAAGCAAGGGTAAGAGGAAAATGAAGGCTCAGATGATAGAGGAGCCTCAAGGCTCAACTACTGATGCACCCTAAGAGAGTTCAGGCACTGAGACTCAGATGGAAATGAAGAGGAAAGAGCAGCATTCTGAGGAAGAAGAAGACAGAGCCACTATTTCTCAGCTGCTTAAGAAGGTAAAACACAACCATAAAGTAAAGAAGTCTTCACTCACTTCAATCGTAGAGTCACTACCGATCGTAGAGTCCAGACTTGACATCATTCCAGAAGTGGATGCTACAACAGTATCAATCGTCAGAGCTGCAGATGAAGGAAGCATTAAGGCTGAAACTCAAACCAGAAAGGCAAGGAGAAAGCTTGTTAAGAAATATATTCTAGTCAATGAATGAGTCTTAAAGGAATAATACAGGAGAATAGCTATTTAAAAGGAGCATCCTGAAGCTACTAAGGAAAATACAGCTTGGGTTGAGGGGGAGCTTCCTGAAGTTCCTGCACTAGAGAATGCTCTAGTTGAGGGGGAGCTGCTTGAAGTTCAAATGGATGATCAAATTTAGGGGGAGCCTCGCGAAGTTCCTACACTAGAGAATGCTCTAGCTGAGGGGGAAATGCAAAAAGATTATCATTCACCTCCCTCAGTTCCTCAAGAGATCTTAGCTTCTGAAACTGAAGAAAAGGAAAAGGATGAAGCTATGGAGGTGGAGAAAGCAGAAGAACAAAGAAGGGAAGTGAAGATGATTGATGTGGTGGAAATATCAAATGAAGTGTGACACCCCCAAAATAGGTTTACATCACCCATTCTCAGTCTCCAAATACATGGTACAGAATTCAAATACAAACTTAATTTATACAACTGTTAAGTGTCGTGTAGAATAAGACAAAACATAAGTTGTGAGTTTTAATATAAATATTGTCTTCTAGACAGTATTCAAACTCAAAATAAGTCCTCATTACAATTATTATTACACTATTTCATAGAATAGTGAAGACTACAAATGCAACCATGTGGACCGTCACTCCATTCCCCGACTAGTCCTAGCTATATTCTCATTTCCTGAAGAGAATAATGAAAGAAAAGGGTGAGCTCAACTAGTCCATCAAGAAATATTATGACTAAGATAATGAAGAATAAATTATCGTTAGCCTTCAACAGTGTTAAACTAATAAAATATAATAAACATCAAGTTAACTGCAGCGGAACAAGCAATCCATTAGAAGAGTCAAGTAGAGCATGATATCTACTATCTTCTATGATTTAAAAAGTTTATCATCAATTTTATCGCTGAGACTCAACTTAATAAATAATCCACATCATCAAATCATACCTGCACTACGGTCTAAGGATATTCATTAGTATCACGACCACAAATTATCTATGCACTATGGGCCGAGGATATTCGTGTTTTCACCAATGGGCATGATCTGCCAACAACTATTCATCAATGCACTACGGGCCAATGAGGACTTTTACCACATCATTTGTAATATTACGGTCATGATTATACCAAATAATCCCTGGTCATAATCATACCAAGTCCATCTATGCACTACGGCCACAGATGACTTTCAACATAATAAAAAGCATGAGGATGATGACAATGATATAAGGATTCAATTAAAAGAAAGCAAAGGGTAAATTTTTAAAGATTTATAATTTAATTTATCTAGAATTCAATAATGTCCAAATTGTTAACATGGTACTATTTTGTGGAGTAAAATTCAAGAATAATATTATATCAAAAATGATTTAGACCGAAAAAAATCAATTGTTATCACGAACAGTAATCGAGTGAATAGTACTTTGGGAATAGTAATCTCGTGAATAGTACTCCGACATGAAAAAGTTAAAATTTATCAAAAAATGCTCAGAATAATATTTCCATGAAAAGATACTGGATGAAGCGCAAATATCAAGGATATTCTACTAATTACATGGAGTATAGAAGCCAAAACATAACAAAATGAGTGTAGAATTCAAAATCTAAAACGAATTAATATTACTTACATACTACTGAGTATGGAAGAAAATATTATTTCTTACGAGTATTGAACAAAAATAATATCCCTTACCTTAAAAAGAAGAGTATTCCGACTAGTAGGGCGGGAATATTCTTGAAAAAAACTTATACTGCTTTCTACGCTCAAAGCTTCCTAAAACTCTAAAGAAATGAGCTCAATATTATAGAAGAATAATTCTCTGATTTTGGTGTGATTTTTAATTCTAACTAAGCATCCTATTTATAGGAGAATGGAATGATACTATTTGAATTTAGAAAATCACGGACGCACAGTAATTTCAAACGAAAGAATTTGCAGAATCACGGGCGAAAGGAAAAAACTTCAGACGTAACTTATTCACATATATAATATATATTCCCTCAATACAACGGTAACTTATATATATATTTTTTATATATATAATCACATGGAACTCTTTTATTTCAATGGAAACTTATATATATTATATGTATACCATTTTAGTCCCTCCCTGTGACTAACATCGTTCCCCCACCCCCCACCCCCCAATGTCACTTTCATCATTTATATATATATATATATATATATATATATATATATATATATATATATATATATATATATAATATATATATGTGTGTTGTGTTATCATACTCATAACACACACTATTTTGAAAATTGAGTAAGTGGGGGTCCAAATAATAAGCAAAATTTACAACAAATACTTCATAAAAATCCCCTCAATATTTTTAAAAAAATTTATTCATCATTATTATATCTCGCAATATTAACAACCAGATCATTCCTAAGAAAGATGGGGCTTTTTGATAAGGATTTCTCCCTATTGGCGCGCAATTAGGTGACCAAACCTCTTTCCTCGACAGAACTTTCTAGATATTGTTAATTATACAGATAATAATATGAATAATTTATCATCTCCATTATTGATTTAATAATATAAATTATTAACAATAATTGAATTAATAACATAATATACATTGTAGCAATTACTGTAGCAATAATTGAACAAAACTGAGTGACTTCTCACGTAAGCATTAATAATCAATACAGTGTGCTACTATGCAACCACGCGTATTACTGTACTTTTAACACTGGGTATTTCAATAGTTAACGGTAAACTTTCGTCGTTATTTTTATAAAAAGATATTTTTGTCGTTTTCTAACTTCGACAATAAATCTGTTGTTGGGTCCACCAATGATTATGCCGACGTACTAATATTCCCTATTAAAATGAATATTCCCCGACCAATCGAATATTTTATAACAACTTGTATACTCTGCAAGATTTATAAATATTACCCACAACTATAACATTATATCAAATCCACACCATAATATTCAAAAATATATTTTGTGAAAATTAATCTTTATTTATGAAAGTTGGGGTCTTACAACCTCCCCTTCTTATGAAATCTCATCCTCAAAATTAGGGTACATACCTGGTATGTCAAAGAGGTGAGGATACCTTGATTTCATTTCAGATTCTAACTCCCAGGTCATTTCCTCAATATTATGGTTTCTCCACAAAACTTTGACTTGAGATATAACCTTGGAGCGTAGAATATGTTCCTTCTTATCCGAGATTTTAACAAATACCTCTTCATACAGTTAAATCTTCCGCTATCTCAGTCCAGTTCTAACTGCAATAATGTGGTTCAGGGTCTTCCACATATTTACGTAACATGGATATATGAAAAATAATATGAACATGAGACATACTTGGCAATAAAGTGAGTCTAAAGGCCATAGTTCCTACTCGATCAAGGATTTCAAATGGGTTAATGAATTGAGGATTGAGCTTTCCTCTCTTTCCAAATATCGTAGCTCCTTTCCATGGTGACACACGTAACAACACATGCTCTCCAACATTGAATTCCAAATCTTTTCAATGAAGATCATCATAACTCTTTTATCGATCTTGTGAGGTATTTATACATTGCCGGATCATTTGAATCTTCTCCATAGTCATACGTACCAATTCTGGTCCCAACAACGTTGCTTCACCCACCTCATCCTAGCATATTGGAGAACAACACTTAAGTTCATACAATACCTCGAATGGAGCCATGCTGATACTTGTTTGATAACTGTTATTGTAGGAAAATTCCACTAATGGAAAAAACTTGTCCCAACTTCATTTGAAGTCAAGGACATAGAGTCTTAATAGATCTTCAAGAGTTTGGAAAGTCCTCTCCAACTGCCTGTCCGTTTGAGAATGATATGCCGAACTAAATTGTAAATATATGCCCATAGCTTTTTGCAATCTAACCCAAAATTGTGAAGTAAATCGTGGGACTCGATCAGAAACTATGGATACTGGCATACCATGCAGTCTTACAATCTCATTTATATAAATACGAGCAAGATGTTCAAGTGAATAAGTTTCTCGTATATGTAAGAAATGAGCATATTTGGTCAATCTATCAACAATGACCCAAATTGCATCTGTGCCTTGAGAAACCTTGGGAAGACCAGTAACAAAATCCATGGCAATGTGCTCCCACTTCCATTCTGAAATTTCAAGTGGTTGCAATGGACCTTTCGGCACTTGATGCTCCGCCTTTACTTATTGACACGTTAGACACTTTGAGATAAACTCCACTACTTCTCTCTTTATATTGCTCCACCAAAATGTATGTCGAAGATTATGATACATTTTGGTACTTCTAGGATGGATTACAAATGGTGTATTGTGCGCCTCCATCATAATTTAATACTTTAAATCTGGGTCGTCAGGAACACAAAGTCTGGAGTTGACTTGAGGTATTCCTTCTTCATCAACTCTTGCTTCCGGAATAGCACCTTCTTGCACTTTTTTCTTCATACGCATCAGCTCCAGGTTTGTAGCTTAAGCAGCTTTAACTTTATCAATTAAAGTCGATTCTACTCATATATTTAGTCATCATCACGTGGGGTCCCTGGATTCTTTATCTCTATCTCCATCCTTTATAAGTAATGCCAAATGGGCCTTTGCATTGACAATATCGCACTCGTACCCGCATATAATCTTCTACTCAATGCGTCAGCTACCATGTTCATTTTTCCAAGATGGTATTGGATGGTGTGATCGTAATCTTTTAACAGCTCGAGCCAACGTCGTTGTCGCATGTTGAGTTCCTTTTGGGTGAAGAAATATTTGAGGCTTTAATGATCTATATGGATCTCCACTTTCTCCCCATACAGGTAATGCCTCTAGATTTTAAGTGCAAAAACGACTGCTGCCAACTCTAGATCATGAGTAAGATAATTCCTCTCATATTATTTAGTTTTCGTGAGGCAAAGGCTATGACTTTCCCATGTTGCATGAGAACACATCCCAACCCTCTGCCTGAAGCATCGCTGTAGATGCCAAATCCCTCCAAACCAGATGGTATTATCAGAACAGATGCTAAAATGAGTCTCCTCTTGAGTTCTTGAAAACCCTTCTCACATTCCTCGCTCAAACCAAATTTTGTATCTTTTCGAGTTAGCTGAGTTAATGGAGTAGCGATTCGAGAAAATCCTTCCACAAATCTCCGATAATAACCAGCTAAGCCGAGAAAGCTACGTACTTCGGTCACTTAATTAGGTGGCTCCCAGCTTTGTATTGCTTTAATTTTTGTCAGGTCAACAGATATTCCGAGATTTGATATCACGTGCCCAAGAAATGCTACTTCCTTAAGCCAAAATTCACAATTCTTCAACTTGGCATAAAGCTTGTTTTCACGAAGCTTTTGGAGTATCAGCCTCAAGTGTTACTCATGATCTTCATGGCTTTTGGAGTATATGAGGATGTCGTCAATAAAGACGACCACAAAGTTATCCAAATATTTCTTGAATACTCGGTTCATCATATCCATTAAGAATGCAGGAGCATTAGTCATTCCAAAAGACATGACTAGGAATTCGTAATGCTCGTACCGAGTTCTGAAAAAAGTCTTCGGGATGTCATCGGTTTTAATCTTTAACTGATGATATTCAGAACGAAGATTAATCTTTGAAAAGAATTTAGCACCTTACAACTGGTCAAACAGGTCATCAATACGAGAATGGGTACCTATTTTTGATAGTGACATAATTCAACTCTCGATAATTAATAAAAAGTCACATACTCTCATCTTTCTTCTTTACGATTAAAACAGGAATACCCCAAGGAGAAGTATTATGATGAATGAAACTGATGTCTAACAATTCCTGCAATTGGGTCTTTAACTCCTGAAGTTCAATAGGAGCCATTCGATATGGGGCTTTGGAAATGGGTTTTGTACAGGGTTCAAGGTCGATACAAAATTTAATTTCACGCTCTAGGGTAGGCCAAGAAGTTTTATAGGGAATACATCAGGAAATTTGTTAGTTCCCGGAGGCACAATAGTTATCTAGAAGGGGGGTTGAATAGATATTTAAAAAATCTTTTCGTTTTAACTTGTTAGTTGATAATGATTAAAGCTTAGTGGAATTAATTTTTGTTTTAATCTCCCTTAAGATAGTAAGTTTATGAGAGTGAGGACAGTTATAGCAGTTATGGCAAATATGGTAGTTATAGCAAGAATGTAATAGACACAGTCGTTTTAAGTGGTTCAGAGCACTTAAAGCTTCTAGTCCACTCTTCTACTCCTCGAGTAGGAAATCCACTAAGGATGTCTTTTACAGTTTTTGAATCACTCAGATTCCTTCTAGACCAGCAGTCTAGGAACTTCTTAGTTCACTCTTGAACTCTTCAAGTCCAGCAGACTTGGCTCTTCACAGTTCACTTAGAACTCTTCAAGTCCTTTTGACTTGGAACTCTTACTTTAGTTGATTTGTAGTTGTTGAGTTCTTGATGGTTGCTACTCAGTTGTTGTTTAAGCACTTGTTCAAAAGAACTGAGTAGTTGAGCAAGCTTTTCTTTTTCTCAGATCGTAGAGTTGAGCATTGAGAGTTCTTGTACGTTTTTGTTCAAAGCTTTCTTAGTTCTCTCATCTTCTTGATTTGCATATATGTGATCTTGAAAACTATCCGTTGGATCCTATCCGTTGAAGCATTAAACGCGTTTGACATTTCTGTTCTTTGATGGAGACTTTTCTATACATCTTATGAATTTCATTCTGGCCCACTGACACAGCAGACTGCTTTCTCACCTAACACCTGAAAAGGTGTTTTTTTCCTTTACCAATGGTACTTTCCTTAGCTTCTTAAACACGCTTCTTTGTTGCATACTAAGGATATCTCTTATGCCTTTGGGACTGGTGAGTACTACAACGTTTAGAATCCATTCCATATTTGTTGGAGTTTGTCACCACACAAAGCATGAGGCTTGATGCTTCTGACACAAGGCATATGATACTCTACGATTCAGATCGTGGTGACTTGACGCCTTGGTGCTTGGTCTGATGCTATCAGCAGAAAGCACTACGATTTCTCTTAAATACTTGCACACTACGATCTTCGCTTGCTTGAGTTGTAAACTCTACGTTTCCGAGAGCACACTATGTTGCCTAATTTTTAATAGCACTTTACCACGCAAGTATACGCGTTCAGTTGTAATATTCAGCAAGCAAGGATATCGTTCCCACGAGGAAATAGACTAATATTTATCAATTACTAACTCTAAGGCAATTAATCCTATTTTAAACTAAGAAAATTTTGTTTATGAATTGAAAATTTAAACTTAACAAACTAATAATTAAAATCAAAATTTCACAAGAATAACCGCAGATTTAACAGGTTAAGATTACAACTTCCCTTGGTATTTCATTTAAACTAACTTACTTCCCATTTAAAATAAATCAATTAATATGAATCATTATCCAAGAATGCTTTATGAATATTCACGCACTTCTTCCAAAGACACGTGAACAAATCCTCCTAAATCCAATCTTTAAGATGCGAAATTATAAGGAACACCCCAGTTAATCAACTCACTATATTCCTATGTGAATCAAGTTAATTAGGGTTTACACACAAATTCTTTCAATGGATACAAAAGACACATAGGTATATTCCTATCCTACACGCTAATCATATTAACCCTATTCAGATTATATAAACAGATTTTATCATATCCAGATCTCAATCTATACTCCATCTTCCAATTTTATATAGATTATCACAGTAATTGTTGGCCAAACAATTAATCAATAAACATAAGATATAATAAACAATTCAATAAAAACCAACTTTCATTCAATGGGAAGCTCGCAATTTAAACTACATACCAAGTTCCATTGCAATCTTAATTAAAATTTAGTTCATGATAATAATAAAGAAAAACATCATCCAAATTAATAATCCAAACATCTCAGATAGTTACAAAAGATAAAACTAGAGAAGAGAAGAAGAAACTCTGAATTTGCTCTTAAACTCTCTCTTAGATCTTTAGCCCTTTGCAATTCTCCTTCGTGCTTTTCTTCCTTGTTCTCTCTGCAAATCTCTTGAAAAATTGATTGATTCCTTGCAAAACTCGTTACTTCCCCCTTTTCTAGAGTCCTCTCCTATTTGTATTGGTCTCACCCCTTATTCAGACTCCTCTTTGGCTTCAAAAACCCACTTGACAGCAAAAAAACGCACATCTTTACGCACTAGAGCGCCTAGACGCTCATCATAGGCTATTTTCAAGCGCCTAGGCGCTTGACCAGGACCACGTAATTACAGAAATGCCACTCAACTTTAATTTTCATGATTTTTGACCTTTTTCTTCTCCGAAATGACCAATTTGTCCCTCCAGCTCCAACCTACAACAAATAAACACAAAACACATAAAAAGATCCAACAAAACAATTAAATATAACAATAATTAAGTTTAATAATATCGGATTCATAGGTATAAAACCTACTCATCAAATACCCCTAAACTTAACCAATTGCTTGTCCCCAAGCAACACAACACAATACAATAGCTAAATATGCAATGCTAATGCAACTAGATAAATGCTTAAATTCCAGCAGTCAAACAGAACAAAATCTATTCATCAAGCCTCAGAGAAATCACAATAAACATGCTAGTACATCATATCAATACAGATTAATAATTTTCTCGTCAATCATCAAATCTTAACCTGTTATTATTGATATAGTGTGTGTGTGCTTAACATCCATGCTAACTGATATGATGCTAAATACAACACATAATAAATCCCTTTAAAGGAATCATACAGTTTAAACTCACAAAATTCACGAACAAGCTAAAACCAACTAAAGACAAATATCCACCAAAATTTAAGAGTCCAATCCGGGATACTTATGCTTTATTGTGCTTTACGGGGGCTTTTTGCTCTTTTCCCGTTTTATTGTTGTTGTTGTCTGTTTTTTTTTCATATATATATATATATATATATATATATATATATATATTTTAACCATGACTGTGCAATGTCTCATTCCATTAGGCTAACAGTGCTACCCCTTAGCGAGCTTTCGACCAACGACTCCCAGACCATATAAGACCTTAGGGCGTTAGGTTTTAAGATCCTCCTTCGGGCGTACTTGCTTAAGTAACAAAGGCCCCGAAACAAAACTAGCCACTGTATATTTTTTTTTTAAGCTTATATACCCCAAATTTTTCCCCCAAACTTAAGTTTTTATCTAAATTCAGTCATCTTCGCCTATTCATGTTTTTCATTCATTCAAACTAGCATTATCCTCTAGAAATCCATTATGTGTCAATTTAAACTCAATCAGTCAACATGATTGTTTTTACTGTGCTATCCTTATTATATCAGTTTCAAACAGGTACAGATTCAAATCATGACAAGAAATCACATCAAAGTCTTAACAGACAATACTATACTTGTATACTCAATTCCAAACTCATCACTGGCCAAAACAGACTTAAACTATCTAACGGTTGGAAACATGCAAAAACTACAATTAATATGCCAAAACTGCAAAAAAAAAAATTATATGAATGCAAACTATATGAAAAACTATTAACTAAATTCTATATGAATGCACTAGATGAATACTACATGCATGAACTGGAGCTGGACAATTACACCCCCAAACTTAACCGATGCAATGTCCTCATTGTATATAACCAACAAAATTTAAAAAATTAAGCACTGAGGACTTCCCTGAAAGATAGAAGCTTTATTCCTCGTCAGAATCTTCTTCCTCTTCTTCTTCCTCTTCTTCTTCATCTGGGGGTACGCATACAATGGTGGAAATTGGTAGGGAGCGGCACCTGGATTCATGCGGGCAAACATTTCAAGGAATGCTGCACTAAAATTCTGATACACCTCCATTTGCCGCTGAGCTAAACTATCCTGATTTCTTTCCATTCGGTCAAAACCTTGCTGAACTCGAGTGGCCAACATGTCGATCCTTCTAGTTTGATTTCTCAAATCTCGACGGATATCTTCATAAAAATTAGGTGGTTGCCCAGAACTTCCAGCTGCAGGAGGATTGTCGTGTAATTGTTGAATAGGCTCTGCTGCAGGCTCGGGAGGAGAAATAATGAATCCTAACCCTCTCGGGAGTGGTATACCCCCACTCCATACCTTGTACTTCTTAATAAGCGAGTGGTCAATTGCGGCTAAAGGAGGCTGTGTAGCTTCCTCGGCATCCCATTTTACCCCAGCCTGTTGACATAGTCCTGTGATCAAAGATGGGTGTGGTAATCCACCTGAGGTCCCTCCTCGAATTGCTTTCTCAATGGAATCATGAATAACTTGGCCCACATTTATAATTTTTCCTGATGCAATGCAGAAAAGCAATGCTGCCCTTTGATTTATAACATCACTCATATGCCTACATGGCATCAACTTGGCACAAATAAAGGCATGTCATGCTTTCCCATAGCTGCTTAGTTTGGATGCGGGGAACAACACAGCTTCTTGTTGATCTATTAATTTCCATGTTGTTCCAGGTACACACAAGGCTTGAATGATCTCATTGTAGTCTAGCTCGTGTTGTAAATATTGCATGTATCCATTATTGGGTATCGTGTTCAATCCGTAATAAGCATTTATTGACCCAAAACTGACCTCCACTGATTTTCCTTGAACCCAAATTATGTTACCAACATGATCTATTGCATTGGCGTAGAATTCCTTAACAATTTTAACAACCGATGCATCCGGTTGGGCTGTAAAGTTCACCCATCTTCTACTCCCAATCATCTTTAGTAATTCCCCATCTTCTATCTCTGGCAATAATCCACGCTCGGGAATTAGTGCTTTATTAGAAAGTACATTGTAATATCTTTCGGACGCTTTAGCACTTGTAAATCTCTTTTTGTCATACTTTTGCGAAGTGCCCGAAGTCTCTCCTCTTTGTCTCTTAGTAGCCATAGTCTTATGTGCTAAGTTCTTGCCAACCCAAATGATACTCAATGACTTAGGAGAGCCAAAATCCTCTTTGTGACAAACTATCGAACACTTGGTGTGCACAGATTTGGAATACTATTGGTAGGCACTCCCCCAAACTTAATTTTCACCAATTTTTCCAATTATTAAGCCCACTATACATCCAAGGCAATACAAGTAACAATTAAGAGTACCCACACCCACTTGAGCCAACACAATGATATAAACTAGCTTCAAAGTACTAACAAAGCTATTATCCAAGTGAATCCAAATAATTTGCACTAAAATCTTGTGTACTTACTTGGGTATAGCCAAATATGATGTTCAATCAAAGTTGGATGAGCAATTTGAGCTTTGAACCCTTACTTTAGATAGATGTGGCTTGAATGCAAGTTGATTCCCGAATTGGTGAAGAAGGATGACAATATGGAACTTAGTTGCCTTGGTTTTGGGTAGAGATTTAGTGTTTGATTAGGATTCGGAAGAGAAAGATTGGTTGTTTAGGCTAGATTAGATGAGGGTTTAGAGTTGTGGTGAGTTAGAGATGGAGTAGGAGAGTAAGAAAGTGTTTGATTTGGAATTGGAGAAGTGTAGCCCGAATTGGGGCTTTTATTTTTTATTTTTTTTGTATTGTAGCGCCTAGGCGCTGGATATTGTGCTGTCTGGACCGCCTAGGCGGTTGCTTGCAGAAGGCTTGGGACGTGTGGAGTGCCTAGGCGCTTGGTTTGGCCTTGGCTGGACCGCCTAGGCGCTTGGTCATGAAAACAGGTACTGACTTTGAGCGCCTAGGCGCTTGATTTGGCTTGAAGAGGAGCGCCTAGGCGCTTGTGCTGCATTTTAGATTCTGACTTGGAGCGCCTAGGCGCTTGGTCTTGGCTTGTCTGGAGCGCCTAGGCGTTTGGTCAGTGTACAGTGCTTGTTTTGGTGTTTTACGCTTCTTGCATGCCATACCTTCAATAACGTGTTTCCTTCCACACCAAAATTTGCAGAATTGATTAGAAATTTGAGATTTTGACGAGTGGACGTTCAACTTATTAAGATCATTAATGCTTGGCCTCCTTTCCTGCAATCAATTGAATCTCTGTTAGAGAACGATGGATGTAACAAATCCTAAACTATAAAATTTTAACCACTAAATAAACTAATAGTAGAGCAAAGTAATAAAAGTAAAAATAGCAATTAACAATAAAACTTCCTGGGTTGCCTCCCAGTTAGCGCTTGGTTTATAGTCTTCAGCCTGACTTTCTCCTCTTTTCTAATCAGCAAGGTTGACCCATGTCTTTTCACGATCAACATAACCCCCATAGTATTGCTTCAATCTTTGACCGTTGACTTTAAAATTACATTTTGAAGTCAGGTCTTCCACTTCTACAGCTCCATGAGGATAGACTTTTGTAATTATAAATTGCCCAGACCAACGAGATTTCAACTTTCCAGGAAACAGTTTAAGCCTTGAATTGTATAATAACACTGTTTGACCTGCTTCAAACTTTCTTTCCAGAATTTTCTCATCATGCCACCTCTTAATCTTTTCTTTATATAACTTCGCGTTCTCATACGATTGGAGTCTGAATTCATCCATTTGATTCAATTGTAAGAGGCGCTTCTCCCCGCGGCAGATATATCAAAGTTTAACTTCCGAATTGCCCAATAAGCACTGTGTTCGAGTTCAACTGGAAGATGGCATGCCTTCCCAAAAACTAACCTGTACGGAGACATTCCTATCGGAGTTTTATAAGCTGTACGGTATGCCCATAAAGCATCGTCCAACTTGCTAGACCAATCTTTCTGACTAGGATTCACTATCTTCTCGAGGATTCGTTTCACTTCTCGGTTAGATACCTCGGCTTGACCACTGGTTTGTGGATGGTAAGCAGTAGCTATCTTATGAGTGACTCCGTACTTAGCGAGGATAGCTGAGAACTGCTTATTACAGAAGTGCGTGCCTTCATCACTAATGATTGCGCGAGGAGTGCCGAATCTAGAGAAAATGTTCTTCCGAATGAACTTAATCACAACCTGCGCATCATTTGTGGGCGATGCTATAGCTTCTACCCACTTCGAAACGTAGTCCACTGCTAGAAGTATATAGGAATTACTGAAAGATGGTGGAAATGGTCCCATGAAGTCAATTCCCCAAACATCAAACAATTCGACTTCCAGGATCATATTAAGTGGCATCTCGTGTCGCTTTGATATATTACCAACTCTTTGGCATCTGTCACATTTTAATGAAAACACACGGGCGTCTTTGAAGAGTGTTGGCCAGAAAAATCCACATTGAAGCACTTTAGCTGCTGTTCTTTCTCCCCCAAAATGTCCACCATAGTCAGATGCATGACATTGGTATAGAATACTCTCCATTTCAACTTTCGGGACGCACCTTCTTATTACTTGATCGCCACATTGTTTAAATAAAAATGGCTCATCCCATAAATACTGTTTCACATCACGGAGAAATTTCTTCTTCTGCTGGCTTGTCAAATCTGGCGGAAACACCTTACTGACAATGAAATTTACATAATCTGCATACCATGGTGTATCCATCCTTACCGCAAATAGCTGTTCATCCGAAAAAAATTCGTTGATCATTGTTGTGTCATTTTTCTTTAGTTCTGAATTCTCTAACCGTGATAAGTGATCAGCAACCTGATTTTCTGTTCCTTTTCGGTCCCGGATCTCCAAGTCAAACTCTTGTAGCAATAATACCCATCTAATTAGTCTTGGCTTCGCGTCTTTCTTTGCTATTAAGTACTTAATTGCCGAAAGATCTGTAAACACAATCACCTTTGTCCCAATCAAATATGAGCGAAATTTATCAAATGCATAAACAACTGCTAATAGCTCCTTCTCGGTAGTGGTATAATTCAGTTGAGCATCTGTCAATGTTTTACTAGCATAGTATATAGCGTGAAAAATTTTATCTTTTCGTTGGCCAAGAACTGCACCAATCGCATAGTCGCTAGCATCACACATTAATTCGAATGGGATATTCCAATCTGGCGCTATGATTACAGGTGCGGTAACAAGTTTCTTCTTCAACACATCAAAAGCTTCTAGGCATGCTTGATTAAAGTTGAATGGGACATCCTTCTCCAAAAGATTGCAAAGTGGTTTTGTGATTTTGGAGAAGTCTTTTATAAATCGTCTATAGAAACCAGCGTGTCCCAAAAAACTTCGAATACTCTTTACAGAAATTGGTGGTGGCAGGTTCTCAATGGTTTCGATTTTAGCTCTATCAACCTCAATTCCTTTTGATGATACTCGGTGACCCAAGATTATCCCCTCTTGCACCATAAAATGACATTTCTCCCAGTTTAAAACCAAATTCGTTTCCATACACCGTTTGAGCACGAGAGTGAGATTTTCCAAACAATAATCAAACGAATCCCCAAAAACTGAAAAATCATCCATAAATACCTCAAGATTTTGTTCAACCATATCAGAAAAAATTGCCATCATACACCGTTGAAATGTCGCTGGCGCATTACATAACCCAAAAGACATTCTGCGAAAAGCAAAGGTGCCATATGGGCATGTGAATGTTATTTTCTCCTGATCCTCGGGTGCAATGGTAATCTGGTTATATCCTGAGTATCCATCCAAGAGGCAATAATACTCGTGCCCTGCAAGCCTGTCCAACATCTGATCTATGAATGGTAGAAGAAAATGGTCTTTACGAGTGGCCTTATTCAACTTTCTGTAATCCATACACATCCGCCAACCAGTAACTGTTCACGTTGGGATCAATTCATTCTGCTCATTCGCAACTACTGTCATTCCCCCTTTCTTTGGCACGCATTGAACCGGACTTACCCATGAGCTATCTGAGATAGGGTAGATAATTCCCGCATCCAACCATTTAATGATTTCCTTTTTGACAACTTCCTTCATGATGGGATTGAGTCTTCATTGTTGTTCAATAGTTGGTTTTGCTTCATCTTCCAATAAAATCTTATGCATACAAATTGATGGGCTTATTCCCTTGATATCTGCAATAGTCCATCCAAGAGCAGTCTTGTATTGTCGAAGTACCCTTAGTAGCTTTTCTTCTTGAACCTTGTCAAGTGATGCAGAAATAATGACTGGCAAGGAGGAAGAAGAACCAGGGTAGGTGTACCGGAGGTGGTTAAGCAATGGCTTAAGTTCCAAGGTAGGCGGTTCTTCTACGGATGATGTCACCTTTTCATCTAGCTTTCCCCAATAATCCAGAGGTTCAAATTTTTGTAGACATCGTGTGAACTTCGGAGTTGAATCTAACATTTGGACCCATTCTATCACAGTTGAATCATCAAATAAATTTTCACTAACTAATGCGGTTTCAAGAGGGTTTTTAATCACAGATTCACTAAATATCTCTTCAGTTGCTTCTTCAATTAGATCAACTCTTAAGCACTCTTCCTCTTCCTTCAGAAATTTCATAGCCTTGAAAACATTAAAAGTTATTTCTTCATCTTGAACTCTCATTGTTAACTCTCCCTTTTGTACATCAATTAATGTCTTTCCAGTGGCTAAAAACGGTCTTCCAAGGATAATGGGTATGTCTTTATCCTCTTCGTAATCCAACACAATAAAGTCAGCTGGAAATATGAATTTGTCCACCTTCACTAATATGTCTTCCACAATGCCCCTAGGGTATGTCACTGATCTATCTGCGAGCTGTAGAGAGATATTTGTTGGCTTTAGCGCTGGTAATCCCAACTGAGTGTAGATCGAAAGTGGCATCAAGTTAATACTCGCACCCAAATCACACAAACATCTGTTAAAGAACTGGGGCCCAATCGTGCACGGTATGGTGAAGCTACCCGGATCCTTCAACTTCGGTGGTAACTTTCTTTGCAGAATTGCACTACATTCTTCTGTCAATGCTACTGTTTCGAACTCCCCTAGTTTCCTCTTTCTTGCTAAAATATCTTTCATAAATTTTGCATAACTAGACATTTGTTCTAAAGCATCTGCGAATGGAATGTTGATTTGAAGTTTTTTGAACACTTCTAAAAATTTTAAAAATTGTCTATCTAATTTCTGCTTTTGAAATCTTTGAGGAAACGGCACAGGTGGTACAACTGTTGTTTGCTTATCTTCTTGTTGTTTTGTCACCACTTTTCCCCCAGATTTACTTTCCGAATTTCCACTCTCTTGTTCACCATCCTTAGCAGAAATTATTTTCTTGTGTCCGTCCACATCTGTAGTCAACTCCTTCCCGCTTCTGAGTGTAACTGCCTTACAGTGCTCATTTCCATCATTCCTTGGATTTTTCTCTGTATCACTAGGTAAAGAACCTGGAGTTCTAGTATTCAAAGCATTAGCCATTTACCCCATTTGGTTCTCAAGATTCTTTATTGCAGCTGATTGGTTTTTCGTTGTGGCTTCAAACTGAGTTGCCAATCTTGCCAACAATTCTTCCATTTGTGATAACTTATCAGGTTGATGAGGTTGTGGGTGTTGTTGAGTTTGTTGATGTGGCTGAAATCCAGGTGGATATGTTTGCCTTGGAGCTTGGGCTTGAGCATGTGACTGATTATTACTCCAAGAAAAATTCGGGTGGTTTCTCACTCCTGAATTGTAGTTGTTTGAATAACTGCCCTGCTGCCTGTTATAATTGGAAACAAAATGGACTGATTCGGGATTTATTGCACATTGATCACTTGAGTGGTTACCCGCACATATTTTACATATCGTTTCCATTTTCTAAACTGGTTGTACCCCAAGTGCATCTATCTTCTTTGTAAGAGCAGAAATCTGAGCTGTCACTTGAGCTGACAATGCTGTCATCGCATCCACTTTATACACTCCGACTGTCCTTGGCTGAGTTGTTCTTGCTGTTGGCCATTGGTAATTATTAGTTGCCATGGTTTCAAGCAACTGATACCCCTCATCACAATTCTTGGCCATAATAGCTCCTCCTGCTGCAGCATCTATACTCGATCTCACTGTGCTGAATAAACCGTTATAAAAAGTTTGCACCTGAAGCCATTTAGGAATCCCATGGTGTGGACATTTTTGCAATGAATCTTTGAATCTCTCCCAAGCTTCATATAGTGATTCTGAATCGTGCTGAACAAAAGAGAAGATATCGTTCCGCAACTTTGCTGTTTTTGCAGGCGGGAAAAACTTTGTAAGAAATTTCTGGGCTAGATCATTCCATGTAGTAATCGAGCCTGGTGGTAGTGAATGGAGCCAACTCTTAGCCTTATCTCTGAGAGTAAATGGAAATAGCCTTAGCCTTATTGCATCCTCTGACACATTATTGTACTTGAAAGTATCGTAAATTTCTATAAAGCTGACTATATGATCGTTCGGATCATCGTTTGGTAACCCTCCAAAGTGACATGAATTTTGAATCATCTGTATTGTCCCCGGTTTTATCTCAAAACTTGTAGCAGTAATGGCAGGCCTCGTAATACTCGACTGAATTTCAGTAACCCGCGGTGTAGCATAATCCCGCAGTGCTTTTTGCTCTTCTTCAGCCATAGTATCTTTCTTATCAAGTGCTTCTTTGGTTTCTTTAACCCACTTACGCAACTGCTGAAATTTTTTCTCGATGTCGTCCTCGTGAGGCAATAAATCTAGCTTCTTCGATCGCGTTTTCATACACTAGTCAGGAGCACCTGAATAGAACAGAACAGAAAAAGTTTAAATTAAGATTAACGCTATAAAATTCAATAATGACAAAATATTAAACTAATTTCCCCGGCAACGGCGCCAAAAACTTGTTGCCTAATTTTTAATAGCACTTTACCACGCAAGTATACCCGTTCAGTTGTAATATTCAGCAAGCAAGGATATCGTTCCCACGAGGAAATAGACTAATATTTATCAATTACTAACTCTAAGGCAATTAATCCTATTTTAAACTAAGAAAATTTTGTTTATGAATTGGAAATTTAAACTTAACAAACTAATAATTAAAATCAAAATTTCACAAGAATAACCGCAGATTTAACAGGTTAAGATTACAACTTCCCTTGGTATTTCATTTAAACTAACTTACTTCCCATTTAAAATAAATCAATTAATATGAATCATTATCCAAGAATGCTTTATGAATATTCACGCACTTCTTCCAAAGACACGTGAATAAATTCTCCTAAATCCAAACTTTAAGATGCGGAATTATAAGGAACACCCCAGTTAATCAACTCACTATATTTCTATGTGAATCAAGTTAATTAGGGTTTACACACAAATTCTTTCAATGGATACAAAAGACACATAGGTATATTCCTATCCTACACGCTAATCATATTAACCCTATTCAGATTATATGAACAGATGTTATCATATCCAGATCTCAATCTATACTCCATCTTCCAATTTTATATAGATTATCACAGTAATTGTTGGCCAAACAATTAATCAATAAACATAAGATATAATAAACAATTCAATAAAAACCAACTTTCATTCAATGGGAAGCTCGCAATTTAAACTACATACCAAGTTCCGTTGCAATCTTAATTAAAATTTAGTTCATGATAATAATAAAGAAAAACATCACCCAAATTAATAATCCAAGCATCCCAGATAGTTACAAAAGATAAAACTAGAGAAGAGAAGAAGAAACTCTGAATTTGCTCTTAAACTCTCTCTTAGATCTTTAGCCCTTTGCAATTCTCCTTCGTGCTTTTCTTCCTTGTTCTCTCTGCAAATCTCTTGAAAAATTGATTGATTCCTTGCAAAATTCGTTACTTCCCCCTTTTCTAGAGCCCTCTCCTATTTGTATTGGTCTCACCCCTCATTCAGACTCCTCTTTGGCTTCAAAAACCCACTTGACAGCAGAAAAACGCACATCTTTACGCACTAGAGCGCCTAGGCACTCATCATAGGCTATTTTCAAGCGCCTAGGCGCTTGACCAGGATCACATAATTACAGAAATGCCACTCAGCTTTAATTTTCAATATTTTTGACCTTTTTCTTCTCTGAAATGACCAATTTGTCCCTCCAGCTCCAACCTACAACAAATAAACACAAAACACATAAAAAGATCCTACAAAACAATTAAATATAACAATAATTAAGTTTAATAATATCGAATTCATAGGTATAAACCTACTCATCACACTACGATCTCTGAGTTGGCTCGACAAACGCTGGGACCACTCTACGATTTCCAAAGAGGCCCTTCAAGGCAGGCACACTACGATCCTTGAAGCTCTACGTTTCTGTCTTGACTTCTGCAATATTGATCAGATTGATACACTATGAATTCTTCGAAGCCTATCTATTATACCTCAAGATCAACCAAATAGCTTTGATCCCTCTATCTATATATTCATTTACAGAATGATACACATTAAGAGCTTAGATCAACCTAACAAATTTGATCTATCACTAAGTCCTTGTACATATATTCCTTGAAGGACTTTATAAATAATCATGAACATTTATATTTAAACATCAAATCAAAATATGCACTCTCCCAACAATCTCCCCTTATTTGATGTTGACATAACCAAGGAGATTTGTTGTCATGATTATTAGTTTCTAGATGCATTTGTAGGAAAGTTAATATGAATTAGTATTTCAGTGAGCAGCTAAAATTTCTAGAGAATAAGCATGACTTTATTGATGGTTGAAGAGTGTTACAATTTAGCTTTACATCAATAAGAATTTAAACTTTCATTTATCTCTATTTCTTTGGTCTTTTGCGTGGAGGATTGGCATAATCCTCAGCCCTTCTTTTCCTGTTTCTTTCATCCCTTTTGGTTATCTCTTCCAGCTCACTTGGGCTTATCCTTTGGTTGTGATCATGCCTATTCATGAATGCAAGATCTCCAATTGGCATTCTTAGGCCTGTAGTGGTCATATTTTGTGAGCTGGTAGCTGGCCCTTAACTCCTTATTGGCTGAGCCATTAAGACTTCTTGTTGGTCAGATCGTTGAGTCTGATTGCTTGATCATGGAGTTTGTTGGTGGAATTGTCTTGCAGAAGGACTCCTTCATCTTCCCTGGCCTCCTTGAACTCCTCTGCCTCTACCCTGACCTCCTTTTCCTTTGCCTCCTTCTCATTTCCCTTTATTCTCCCCCTTTATGTCAACATCAAGGGTTCGAATGTTTTCAGATAGTCGAGTCACTCCTTGGATAAGCTCGTTGAGTTGGCTTTGAGTTTGAGCAATGTCCTCTCGATTTTCCTTAATCAGAGCTTCAGATTGAGCTTCTCTGTTTCGGAGGACGGCTAGAACAGTGTTAGATTGATGTTCTTGGTTTACGTAGGCTTTTTGAAATTCTTTGACTGCAGTTTTAAAACTGATGATGTTCTCCATCATAAGGTTATTCTGGGCTTCTTGAGATCTCTATAATTCTAGAACAACCTCTCTTTGTTTATTGGCTATTCGAAAGTGAATATTATCTCTATCCTTTATGCTTTTAATCATTTCCTTGATGATCTCCCTTAGCTTCTTTGCAAGCTCGGCATTTAGGATACCTGGGAGATTGTTTGTAGCAGTGATCATTTGTGTCAGCCTGAGATGAATGTGTTCTTAGTGAGTTTCAAGGCATTCATCGATATCCTTGATCATGTTCTTGGACACTTCATTCAAGTCAGCTTTCATGGGCAGATCTGAAAGTAGATCACTGAGTTGAGGATTGTTTAAAGGAGGGGATGTTTTCTTGAATTGATCTTGAAAAGAGTAGAGGGCAAAATCAAGGCTAAAATATTCATTGGAGGATATAGAGGGAATATATGATGGAGAGGACTGTGTTTGGGTGTCTGGAATAGGTGGCTCTACGATTTCTCCTTGGGACTCTACGATGGGGCTAGAGTCAGTGATCGTAGAGATGATGGGAGTTGGGATCAATATGAAGTTTGGAATATCTGGTTCATCAATTACAGAATTTTGGGATTCTGTAGCTACGAGTTAACTTGGTGGATTTAGAACCACTTCCAACCAACTTGGAAATTCATAAAATTGGCTGGAAAAAGATAGTGGATAATGGTTTACTCTGAAAAGGATTGGAATAGTTAATACCTCATGCACCACTCTTGAGGGGGGATCATTTATGATGAGCTTCTTGGAAAATTTGAAGGTGCATGGAAATCCATGAGCTAGCACAGTGATGGCTGGATATTCTTTGAAGCTCCAAAACATATGGTTCTATGAGTTTAGGATTTGGGCTTGATGATATGGCATCATGGGTAGGTAAGAGAGTATCTTATTGTAGAGATAATTCATGTACCCATCACGACCCACACCTGTGATCTCAAGGTCATCATCATCTTATTCTCCCTTTTTCTTCACTATCTTCTTTTGATGATTCCAATACCTCAATGACTTCATTTTGTTCTTGCTCTAGTTCTCCCTCATTTTCTGTAGGAGCAACTTCTTCTGTCAAGAGGATATCATGAGGCTCCCCCTCAACATGATCATCCATTTGCAGGACTAATGGCTCCCCCTCAGCTGGAGTATTTTCTATCAGGAGAACTTCAGGTGTCTCCCCCTCAGCTTGAGTGCTTTGTAAGGTGAGAACTTCAGGTATCTCCCCCTCAGCTGGAGCATTGTCCTCTTGGCTTGCTTTGGACAGTTCCTTTTTGGCAACCATTCTCTTGTCTTCCTTCTTTGAGCACTTCTTCATTGACAAGGATATATTTTTTGACCAGTTTTCTTCTTGGTTTTCTAGGCTGAGCCATAGCCTCAAGACTTTCTTGAACTTCAGTTTTTTCCTGTTGATCAGCTAACATGTGTGATGCAGCTACTTCTTTGCTTGATGTTTTTGGTCTGGTCTCTACGACCAGTAGAGACTCTACGATTGAAGAGATAGATGGCCTTTTGGATTTGTGGCTGATCTTATTCTTCTTCAGCAGCTGAGATATGGTAGCTCTATCTTCTTCTTCCTCAGCCTGATGTTGCCTCTTTCTCAGGATCCTTAGAGTCTCAACATCAGAGGACTCTACAGGTTTATCAGTTGTGGATCCCTGAGGTTCTTCTTCCATCCTAGCCTTAAGCTTCCTCTTGCCCTTGCTTTTTCTGATAAGAGCATAAGTTTCTCCCTTGTTGATTTCTTCTTCTTCTTCAGTCTCCTTGACAACAGGCATATTTCCTGGAATGCCTGATTCCTTTAGATCACCAGTTCTTCCACTGGACTCAGTCATCATGCGTACATACTAAGTTGGATTCCTTTTCCAATTCTAAAACAGTTGTTGGGTCATTCGTCTGTTTAGATTGATGGACATTCCTTCATTGTCCTCAATTTTATTGCCCAAAGTAGATTGTAAGATGTTGCTTATAAACTGCCCGTAGAGCATCTTTTGAGGTCCCTTTGTCTTCTTCGAGTTGATAATCCACTTTTCTATCCATTCAAGCAATAGGGCTCTATAGTTAAGATGTATCCCATAGCTTATGGCAGTCATGAGCTTTAGCTGCACCTCATTTACAGAATCGTGCCCAGTGCTTTTGCAGCATATACACTTCATAATAATGTCAGCCAGAAATTCGTACCTCTGAGGAAACTCCTTTTTCTTGTATCCTCTGACAGTGAGGGATTTCTTGTGATGCATCTTCTTAAGCCATACATGGAAATCGATGCCATCTAAGAACCAAAATCCTTCAGATTTGAAGCCTAGGGCTAGATTGACGTTTTCAGCCTTTAGATTGATTTCTATATCCTTGACTCTCATCGTGAGGACTTCATTTTCGTATACTCCATTTTTGTAAAACTCCTTTATTAGCTTTGGGTAGATCCATGTGCTCGTACCCAGAGCGTCTTCGAGACCAGCCTTCTTCAAAAATGTTAGAATCTTGTGAAATTTGGGTTCAGCGGTTTTGAACTCATCGAAGCATAGTCTGTAGCCGAAGACGACGTTGGAGGCTGCCATTTCTATCGTTGAAGGGAGTATGGTTGATTGAGCTTTCTTTGGGGTTAGGGTTTCTGCTTGTAGACAGAGAGAAGAGAGATAAGCCTTTTGAACTTTTGATTTCAAAAAGACATTTTCGAACTGTATTTGTAGTTTCCCTCTCTCCATTTTTGTTTAGTGGGGCAGGTGTCAACTTCTGCTTTGCTCTATGAATTTGACTGAGAAGGATTATACTGATTTGCCTTTAGCTTCTGTAGAGCTGATGTGTCCATAGGGAGGACTACGATCGTTGAGGTAGCTTTTGTGATCGTTGAGTTTGCTTTGCATTCGTCGAGTCTGAGCTACGATCGTCGAGTCTATCCAGCATTCGTCATATCTAAGCTACGATCGTCGAGTCTGTCCAACATTTTTCGTGTCTGAACTACAATCGTCGAGTCTGACCGGATCCTTGTGATGAGTTTTTGACTTAGCATTCTTTTAAGGTGGCTCAGGAAGGGCCAACCTCTTGGAGTGAGTCAAGGGTTAGGTTTGTTCCTGAGGCGCTTATCAGAGAGATTGCTTTGTTTTGAAACTTATCATCACAGGATGCTCCTCTTGTTGAAGGGGTTCTGTTATCATTGAGTCTGCACTACGATTGTTGAGTCTATGCTACGATCATTTTCTTTCATGTCATTTCAGCTCTACAATCGTGGACTTTCCTTGATCATGTCTACGATTTCAACCATAGCCTTTGTATCTGTATAGTTAGCACATACTAGAGCATATATTTCATGGTTGTAGATTAAGCATTCCTAGCTCACTTATTAACTTGTTAAACCTGGATTCATCTAAAGGTTTTGTAAAGACATCAGCAAGTTGATTTTTAGTAGGGATATATTGTAAAGATATAGTTCCATTTTGCACATGATCCCTAATAAAGTGATACCTTATTTCTATATGCTTAGTCCTAAAAAGCATGACAGGATTATGAGTTATTGTTATGGCACTTGTGTTATCACAGTGAATGGGAATGGATTTGAAATCAAACCCATAATCAACTAGCTGATTTTTCGTTCATAGGATCTGAGCACAGCAGCTGCCAGCAGCAATGTATTCAGCTTTTGCAGTTGAAGTAGATACTGAGTTTTGTTTCTTGCTAAACCAGGACACAAGTCTGTTTCCTAGCAATTGACAGGTGCCACTGGTACTCTTTCTATCTATTTTGCAGCCTGCAAAATCAACATCTATGTATCTTATTAGTTTAAATTAGGACTCCTTGGGGTACCAAAGCCCCAAGTAAGGTGTACCCTTGAGATACCTAAAAATTCTCTTTACAGCAGATAAATGTGATTCTTTATGGTTAGCCTGAAATCTAGCACATATGCATGTTGCAAACATTATGTCTGGTCTACTGGCAGTTAGATATAGAAGAGAGCCTATCATACCTCTGTATTGAGTTATATCAATACTTTTACCTTTTTCATCTTTGTCAAGCTTGGTTGCAGGAGCAATAGGGGTTTTCATAAGAGAGGTTGTGTGATAACCCAAATTTTGGGTAATATTAAAATAAGAATTAAATAAATAAAATTCTTATTAGATAATATGTTGTACGATATTATATTGCATAAGTGGGTATGAACTATGCAATATGTGATGCTTATGCTTAATAAATATATTAGTATTATATATTTATTATATGTAAATAAATTGTGAAGGCAAATTATAGAAAGGAAGAGAAGAATAATATACATTAATATAATGTTATATAAACATCAAGAATGAAAAGGAAAGCCAACATGGCTTAGTTATGAAATATTCTTGACATGAAACTACTTATGTGGTTAATGGAATAATTATATTATAATTTATTTCATTCAAAAAGTATTATTTGGTAGTAAAGAAGGAAAATGATGAGTACTCAAATAGGCTAATTAAATTACATGGAACCATTATTTTATTAATGTTTGTGCTAATTACAATCTAGCTAGCCTAAATAAGCGTGGTAGATAAATTTACATATATTGATAGGTGTAAGTGTCCACATGTAAATATTGGGCCAACTTAAATTTTTCATGCTTGTGTGCAAGCATTTTAAATTTCTTAAGTGATGAGGGTAGTTGTACTAAGCCCAAAATAAAGTTATATCCACTCTCTCATAATATCCAAATTCAGTAGCCACATTGGGTGACATAAGCTAAGTCTTCTTATTTAGTAGATATCATAACTGGTTCCAAGAAGTTAGAAGTAGTTAACAAAGTTAGAATTCAGTTAACAAGATTAGCGGTTGGTTAGAGGCTAGGAAACAGAGGTTAGTGTTTAGGGGTCAAGTACCCTGCAAGGGATAAGAGTGTCAGACAGTATAGCAGCCAACTGTCTGCTAGGGGTAGTCTCTTAGGAGGCAACTCAAAGAAGGGGGAATAAACTTAGACTAAGTAGATCTGTGTAGGATAATAATGAAGCAGATTAGGGGCCAAGCTTAGAGTGGCTGACTGAAGTTAGGGGACTCAGTTATATAACCCAAGTTTCCCACCCAAGTACAGAGGGTTATACCACTTAACTTAGCCTCCCAGAACTTTAGCACAGTACGAAAGAAGAAGAGATTCTGACCGAGAAGGAAGGGTGATCAAGCAGCACAACTCAGTTATAATCTTAGAACTATCAAGGTAAGATCCTTCCAATCCCTTCAATTCCATTTTCTTGCTATTAGTGGACTGTAATATTCAAGGGACTGCAATAGAACTAAATGACTGTTATGCTATGGTTGTTGTTATGATAACTGTTATACAAACTCTTGCTAAGTTATTTACTGTTATTGCTTGACTTAGGCACAAGGAGATAGGTTGGCTGTGGTGTTATAAGGTGAATTAATGGATTATAGAACAAATCAGTAGCTATGACACCTGTGCTACAAAATAGTGCACGTAGGGTGGTTGTAAAAAGTCCTCTAAGAACTGTTTTGATTAAAAAACCAAGTATTAGGCAAAACTAAAGCTTGGGCTATATATATATATATATATATATATATATATATATATATATATATATATATATATATATATATATATATATATATATCATATACCATATATGATGATAATTAAAGGCATTGAGCATACTAAGTTAAAGCAAAAAAGTAATTGGAAATCAAAATAAAAAGTGAAAAACTAGTATGACCGCTGACCTTGAAGTCCATTTCGGGTCTAGTATATGTTTCCAGAAAATTCTGGGCTTTTGTTATGTTATAGTACACTGAATAAGCTTTCCATAGACTCCGGAACGGACTAATTCCGACTTCGGAGCAAAGAGTTACGATCTTTCATAGTAGTCGCGTCAAAACTGTCTAATCAACTCGGGTCAGTCCCTTTGCACAATATTCTGGAACTCTGTGTTTTGAATTTGGAAATGGTCAAAGAATGAAAGTTGTAGCCTTGGAAGTTATCTTCGCGTGGGCTCAAGAATCGCTCAAAAATGTTTTGAAACGAAGGAGTTATGACCATTTTAGCGAAGGAGGGTCGTGCAGTTTAAAAACAGAACATTCTGTCCACATAGAGCAGATTTCTGTTCTGTTCGGTTTGGAATTTGGATTTGTGATCTGAAGAGAAGTTGTAGTCCCGGAAGTTATCTTCTCGTGGGCTCAAGAATCGCTCAAAAATGTTTTGAAACGAAAAAGTTATGACTGTTTTAGCGCAACAGGGTCAGGCTGGGAAAAAAAATATATATTGAAAACTAGTATGTCAAGTCAATTTTGAGCATAATGTTGGACAGCCTAACAAGCCTGAAATGGAGGTTTTATAATTTCTAAAAATACTCCCATATGCTATGTACAATATATCTAAAAATTGTTATAAATGAACACCTGGATTAGGAGTATTGAAGTGAGAAAATAGCCATGTGGGTGCAGAGCTGCTGTCATTGGACAGCAGCAGTTGCAGTGGCCGGGCTGGGGGTTCTCCTTTGAGCTCTCAGCCAGCATAACTAGAAGGTTTAAAAAGGTGTTGTCTTTCAATCTAGGAAGGTATGTTATCTATCTTATTTCCAAAAAGGGTAGCACCATAGAAGGCATGAATTGAAATGGCCAAACTGTATGCACTATAAGTAAACCAAAACTGATTTGAAGTAACTGTACTAGCAAACTAGTTAGGGACTGATTTCCCTTGACCATAGTGTGATTTGCATTTCAAGGTGTCTAAACAACCAAATCATGGAGGCAAGTAATAATGATACCTAATTGGAATTTTTAGAAAGCTTGAAACCAAAATAAGCTAAGTTTGGACCTATTTTGCACATGCCAACCTCTGCCACTGTTTTAACTGGCATGATATGCCATTAACCAACTAATTGCCTTGCTAATAAACTAAGAACAGTTCTGGTAATGATTGGGAAAGATATTGTGCAAATCAGTCCATAATAACATCAAAGACATAGCTTAATTTTTGTTGGATTAACAGTTCATGTGTTAGACTGTTTTGGTCAAATAAACAAAGTCTTTAGCCTGTAAGTTTATGTAGCATGTGTATGAAGTAACAATCCATACAACTTGAGCTTTGAAATACTTAGGACTGTTGTGGTAATGTATAACTAATTCATGCTTATACAGATTGGTAAGGGACTGTTTGTGAATGAATGCCAAAACAGTGCTTAAAATCCTAAGAATAGGAACTGTTATGGCCAAATTTAGCTACTGAGATTATAAGGCAGAATAGAGTCCCTAGGTTACCTATATACACTAATTGAAAGTTGTTCGTCAAGTTCACCAAGGTTTAGGAAGTGTGTTGTACAAATTATGTTCAAAAGATATGAAAAGTAAGTTTTTAAGGGTCAACTAACACCCAAGTAAAGAGATACAATACCTGGACCTTGTAAGCAAATTCCAATAGCTAAAATATAACCTAAGTAAGCTACACAAGCTAAGGAAACCAAGTCTAGACTGTTTTAAGTGTTGGTTTTGGCAAAAATCACATTTTAGACAAATAGTGGACTGTTTTGGGTAATTGTTAGCACCTGAAGTTAAGGGGCTGTAATGAACTCATATAAAGTTCCTAATACCTGATTATAACAGTTCCAAATCATGGCCATTACCAAAGCTAGCAAGAGAACCAAGTTAAGACCTCTTTTCAAGCCTAAAGTGAGCTTTGATAGGTCAAAATGGGATAGATGATTAAATAAAGTGTGGCGATACTAAAAGTAACCTTAAGTAACTTAAATATATATGTCTAGACTATCTTAATGGCCAGAACTGGAAAAATTTGGAAAAAGTACAAAATCAATTTTGTAAAAAAAGTAAGAAAATGGCTAAGTTTGAGCCCTGTTTTGGAAAGCCTAATGGACATGAACTAGAATCCTAAACCTTGATTAAAATACCTTGTAGTATGGTCTAGAAGTTGGGCCAAGTGGTTAAGCTCTTGGCTTAACAAAGGAGTCTAAACAAATCACCAAACTAACTTGGAAAATCACTAAAACTGCAGTTTTTGCAAATTTGTCTAAGTAAGAAAATTTGAGATTTTTCCATTTGGCCTAGAACTTAGTTTCGACACCTTAGACAAGTGAGTTAGAGTTATGCTAGGCTATTCCAAGTGTTGGAATGCTAATGTATACAAGAGCTTGAGAAGTTAGTGTGTAAAAGCGTGAAAAAGCTAGGTTTAAAGGGTCAAAACCCAATCTATGCTTTGTAAATCTAAAGGAATGCTAGAAATAGTCTTAACTAGATATAATTCAAGTGTTGAAATGAACTAAAGTGGCTAGAAATTAATTTGGCAAGAATTGACCAAAACTAGTGAACTCAAGAACACATGAACCCTTTATGTTCTAAATCATGAATAAAATGTAAATGATGAATTTAAAGTCATTCCTATTGCATGAAATAAACATGTCAAACCCCATCAAAGTGAAAGATAACTAATGAGAAAACATGGATGAGGTATTTGAAAAATGTATACAATATCTCAGATATAGAAATCTAAACTACCACCATGATAACTGAAATTACATGTTTTGTTATCAATTCCACATACAATGTAGGTTGTGCAAGGAACACAGAAGTTGGTGTAATGGTAAAACCCCGGTACAGGCAAGTTTCTCAGTTTATTTATGTGGACTTATAATTGCTATAGATAACTGTTAGCATGATGATACTTATGAACTGCATTATTTGCTTTGTGAATAATGAATGTCAAATTATGACTAATTATTGAATTGAGTCGGGGAACTCAATATATATATGTGCAATGAATGGCAAGTACATGACATGTGTAGCATGCTATGGTATGTATCTTGCTACCAACAGGACATAAATGTGATAATGTACTTGTAATATGCTTGTACACCAAGAATATAAATGCATGAACTGAATGTGAAACTTATGTGCTACGTGATGCATGATAGACTGTTAGACTTGCTGGGCCGTCGTGCTCAATCTTGCTTAATTTGCAGGTTAAAGCTAGGATGCGATCTATCGTGATTAAGAGCACATGAAAAGAAGGCTAGTGATTTAGTTGAGATTGTGTTGAATCATTTGATGGTATTTTCATGTGTAAATCACAGATGTGTAAATTGTTGAATTATTCGATAGATGAAGATTATTTGTTCTAAAAAGGGAATATGCTTGAAAGAATGAATTGTATATTTATACTCATATCTACTCAGACTAAATAAATCATATAATATGATTCTAGTATAAAGAAGAATTGTAAAGGTTGCGATTCAGGGAATGAATGAATGGAAAAAAAAAATTATTCCGTATTTTTGCTATTTTAACATTAAATAATGTTTAAAAGCTAGAACAGGATAATATTAACGCACAAGATTGGGAAGGAAAATAGTTCCAATTTTGGGGGCGTTACAGGTTGATTCCATGCCATACTTCTTGAGTAAGTCTTTGATGTACTTGGCTTGGTTTACGAAGATTCCTTCATCAGTCTGCTTTACTTGCAGTCCAAGGAAGAAATTCAGCTCACCCATCATGCTCATTTCAAACTTGCTCTGCATTAGCTTGGAGAATCTATTGCATAACTTTTCATCAGTAGAACCAAAAATAATATCATCAACATATATTTGAACCAATAAGACTTTGCCTTTATGCTTTCTAAGAAATAATGTGGTATCTACTCTACCTCTAGTGAACCCATTTTCAATAAGGAAGTTAATCAGTGTTTCATACCATGCTCTAGGTTCTTGTTTAAGACCATATAAGGCTTTGTCTAATCTATAAACATAATTGGAAAGAGATGGATTGATAAACCATCACTAGTTTCTTTTGGTTTGTTTATATAATAAACAAAGATAAACCATCACATAATGTTCATATTCCTTACACGTGACTTTTTAACCATTAGGGTTTAATACTTCGCATTAGGATTCCCAAATTAGGGTTTAAATTTTCAAAACTGAAACTAGGGTTTCAGAATATATCGTTAGGGTTTTCTAACTTAATCACCATATTCATATCATGAATTTAGGGTTTCGGATACCCGGAACTAAAACGAAAGTTTCTGAGCATACCGTTAGGGTTTCTAACAATTCGTTAGATTTTTCTAACTTAATAAGCATATTATTAACATAACTTTAGGATTTTCTAAAGTTATAACTTATCTGATCAATCCTTGATCTCAAATCATTACGGTTCACATATGTAACCAAATATACCGACTAGTATTCACTTCGATACTTATCACTGATAATTCTTCAAAAGAATTTTAAATCAACCATAATCTTATACCTCATTACTAGACTATCACTTACAGTCTATCACATAATTCAAGTCTTATCCAAAACTTTTGAAATTCTTTGAATTTCATTACATAACTGCCAATTCCATACACTTATTTTCTGTCTAGGTCCTAATATTGAACCTTAAATCAATCAATCATGATTTTAATAAATTGCCTAAATTCTCGGGTTGTCACATTCACCCTTCCTTCTAAGAATTTCGTCCCCGAAATTCACCTTACACCTTACAGCTTATACCATTCACACATATCATCACATGCTACCCAATACACCACTCACAAGGGTAAAAAGGTTTAAAATTATGCTGAGGGGTCATATAGACCATGAACACATAGATTTGATGGTATTTATACCGCAAAACAAAACATCACTTGGTATGTTTACAATCACAAAGAAGGTAAACTACCATTACTAGTACTTTAGGTGATTAGCCTATCGTACACTTACGTCATGCATAACGTAATAATTATTTTTAGCGAATATTTACGCTATTAGATTGGATTTATTTATCCAAACAACATAGTTCACCTCAGTCTTATCATAGGATTCAGCACCAAAATAATTTGGTTCAGGAAATTTCTTTCAATAAACACTTGGAGTTTTTGAAAACATTTTTGAGAATGACGTCATGATGCCGCACTGTATTTACAGTCCGTTGAGGATTCCGTCATTTGGTGATTTTATCATGCTACATCATACCATAGTGGAATAGTGACTTTAAGTCAAATTCACACTAAGTAATACTGCATTGATGACTCCATCATTTTTATCATCTCTGCACCAGGTTACATGGTACATAAGTGATAAATAAAAATAATTTTTTTTTAAAAAAAGGCACATAGTGTGTATTTAGCTTGAAGTCAAAAATTTTGAAATCTAGCATAGATAGGGGTATAGGAAAACCTAAGTCTCCACTAATGATCATATGCTTAACATTCTATCTGTTCCTATTATCTTCAATACTCCATTCACACACAACTATACCCAGTTCATAAAACCACACTTATGAGTCCATAAATTGCCACAATCATATGAGTTCACGAACTTTCCTAGACAGACCTTTGGCGTCCATTCGCTGAGGGGTTCATAAACATTTCATATAACTATGCGTCAAGTATGTCACATAAGTATGAATTTTAAGAACTCGTACTTAACCTTATATCCTCTAACTATGACCTATCTATCTGTCATACATGAGAAAGGAATCACCCTCTTAACACGCATATAGCAAATAGCGCGACACAATATTTCAATGATTATCAATGCCAGAAACTAAGTGGTCGTCAAACCAAACTCGACCACTAATCAATATAGGAAGCTAAGTGAACAATTCCCCGCCCATACAAAGAATTGGTCAACCTAACCACTACATCGATCAGGAAGCTAAGTGATTCTAAAACCAAGTACAAATTCCCCGCCCATACAAGGAATCATACAACTCAGCGACTGACACGAGTCCTTAATTGAATCCCCACATAATTCTAGCTCCACACTTACTCCATACGAATTTTATTTAATCCGTATTTACAATTCATAATCCTTTCATGAGTTTTCATAGTACAATTTCACAATACAACTTACACACAGCATCTTGCTGTAAACTTTCCAATCATCAGATTGATTCTTTTCCCATATCATAACCTTATTAGATCACGAGGTGATCTTATCGTATATATTATGATTTATTTCTATGCCTTGATCGTTTTGTTTTACGATCTTCTATCCCTGCACTTTCAGTCTTTTAGACTCGTTCTATTCACCATTACTGCTCAACTTTATTATCAGAGTTAGGGAACTCTGTGTTTTACACTCGCCGAGATTCATCTTTGAATCTTACCGACCAACTAACTCTATTTGAGTTAGTCTTATCCTAATCACTACGGTTATTTGTCTCAGGTATTACTACCTAAGCTTCATAACCAACAGCTCTGATACCAACTGTGATAGCCCCGAATCCGGGCCCCGAATCGCCGCGGATCCGGTTCACTATAATTTCTATAACTATTTCCGGAAGATAAAAACATAAATTGTTTATACATTAAACTTACACATAATCCCCAAGGTCGAGTAACCTTAACTGATTACATAATTCATAAGTTATTTAACACCGAACATTATTATCAACTATTCTATTACAAAATAGTTGCATATATTGCCCCAAGCTGAACTTGGCATTATCATTTTCCTGTATCCGAACGTATTCGTTTTATCTGCAATGTTTTATCATGATATAGCAAGGGTGAGCATGAAAGTTGCCCAGCAAGTTTATATACAACAATATAACGATATATCATGATTGAAGAGTATGAATAATGAGCTTGCTATAATTCATCAATATAATTGAGAACTAGCACGAACAAATTTTTGACTGAACAAGTTTTAAACATGAACAAACATTTCTGAACCAACTGGTAATGAAGGTGATCAGCCTTTCATACCTGACTTATACATGCAAGATGTACAAAGTACAAATTTTCATGGCAATCAGCAATGATTAACCATAAGCTTGAAGAAACTACTCTTATTAGAGTTAAGTAAAAGAAAACTAGCATTAACCATTGATTACCGCAACGCAATTTAATTTAATCTCTCACGAAAGACCTATCAGTTATAAGATTGATCTTTTAATCAGTATAACATACTTTATTCCATAATACTATCTAATACTTAATCAAATATTAGATAACAACTTAACACATCAATATTATTATCATCCTTTGATAATTATTCAATCACTATATCATATCCCTTATGATTTAACACTCGCTTTTCATATCATAAATTATTCATTAACATGTAATAAGGTAAACACTAATCCAGCACCCTGAATTCTATATCTAACAACCAAATTTATAATTCAGCAACTTGAATTCCAAATCCATCAATTTAAACCTCAATCCAGCAAACCGGATTCAACACATTTTCAATTTAGCAAACTGTATTCTATATCCGTATCACAAAAATACCAAATCAGTGAATTATTCTCCTATCCTTTGGTCAAACATATATACATGTATTTCATGCACAAAAATTATTTTTCCAGAATTTTCCAACTTCCTTTGGTATTTTTCAAAAATTAATTTCTAGTGCGTAGCTTAAGAAATTAGCTACCTCGTGCTTAACTCCAGTAATGACCATATTTTGGCATAACCTTATATATGTTAACGTGATGCTCCATTTTAAATTTCGTGGCAATCGGAGTTGTAGAACTCCGTTTATAGCGATTTCTGTCAAAAAATCACAAAAATTGGAACGATCATAACTTGGTCGTTTTAACTCGAAATCAGCTCATTTTTGGACACGAGCTACATAATACCATATATTTTCAATTCCCAAAAGCCTGGAATTTTTCTCATTAACTAAATGTCCAAAACAGCCCCCGGAAAATTTGGGCAGAAACTTTTTGACGTAAAATAGTTTTAGAGTCCTTCACTAAAACTTAAAATGAAATCTATAACTCCGATTAATGATCCGTCAATTTTGTTGGGTTTGTATCTTTCCAAACTACAGTTTTCATCTATCACGATCCATATTTGGACAAGTTAAGCTCCCGGAATTTAGCCCGGAAGTGGCTGTTATAAAACTGTCCTTTTAACAGTTTTCTTATCTTTGTGTAGTTTGGGAGAAATCCCATAACTTGGTCATTTTTCAACCTATTTGTGTAATTCCAAAGGGATTTTACCCTTAACACATATATCTAGCATCCCAAGAACATAAATCATATATATTCATCATAGATTTCAAAGATCCAAAAGCTTGATCACACTTTTTAAAAGTTTAACTTTTCCAGAAAATTTCCATTCTTCAATTCCTTTTGATTTCCACCAAATTAACACCCATTATGGGTAGATCCAAACAATAAAACACTCATTAACATGTATATACATGGCTTTTGAGTTTAGAAACAAAATTTCTTATTTCCTCAAACAAGCATCAAACAAAATCAAAGCTAAGAGAAAAAAAATCATGTTTTCTATCTTTTGAAAAACCTAGCTTCCATTCCACACTTTAGATCTAACCTTTGATCTACAAAAGAGTTGGATCTACATATCAAACACTTAAATACACATAGATCTAAGGTTTTAAATCTCAAAATCACAACTTCAAGTTGTCAAAAAAATCACATCAAAACATAAAGGAAATTAACTACATAAGTAGAAATTTTTTTGCTATACCTTAGCTATAATCCTCTTGCTTTTGATGGCCCTCTTTCTTTGCTTTCCAAATTAGGAGATTAGGTTATTGGACATCAAAGGATACTTTCTTCTCCCTCCATGGAAATGACCGAACACCACCCCTTCCTCTCTCTGTCTCTCTTTTGTATTTTGTTCTCTAGCTTTGAAACTTAGGAAGTGTAAAATGAAGTAAACCTTTTGCTAGCAAATGAGATGAATCCTATTTATAGGCTCCAAATATATATATATATATATATATATATATATATATATATATGTATATGTATATATATATATATATATAATCACTACAAATCTCCATTTTTTCCTTGCCATCCCTTGAATTATGGATCTCCTTTATAAAGCTAGCTACATTAGGGAACACTAGCTAGTGGTTTGGTGAGCAACCTTTGAAAATGAGAAAGGAAGCAATTAATACACATTCATTCCCCCTCTTTTCTCTCTTATATGGCCGGCCACTTGGCCATTGAATGTTCCAAGTCTTTCTTCACTTTTTAATGTAATATCTAGTGTACCAAAAGTCTAAAGTGTTCCTCCACAATTGGACTAAAAATTGGGCTACCACTTCCATCTTTTGAGCTTGAAATTAATTAGCTAATAACTTGGACTCCTCCACCAAATAAATTGGGTCAACTCTTGAGCCATAATATATATAATCCAATACATTAAATTCTTATTCAACCCAAATCATTTAATTAGGGTTTTTACTTCATCAATTATAGCACCAAACCTTGCTCATGCACACTTATTTTCTTAACCCAATTAGACTTGCTATAATTAGGTTATAAAATTAATTATTTGAGATATATAAAATAAATCTCCTAGAATTAGTAAGTATTCTAAATACCACAAATTGTCTTTTTCCATAACCCTTAAGTTATTAAATCCTTCATTCCTAATATATATAATTAGGGTTACACTAGTTTTTTTGGTTTGTTTATATAATAAACAAAGATAAACCATTACATAATGTTCATATTCCTTACACACAACTTTTTAACCATTAGGGTTTAATACTTCACATTAGGATTTCCAAATTATGGTTTAAATTCTCGAAATTGAAACTAGGGTTTCAGAATATATCGTTAGGGTTTTCTAACTTATTCACCATATTAATATCATGAATTTAGGGTTTCGGATACCCGGAACTAAAACTAAAGTTTCTGAGCGTACCGTTAGGGTTTCTAACAATTCGTTAGATTTTTCTAACTTAATAAACATATGATTAACATAATTTTAGGGTTTTCTAAAGTTATAACATATCTGATCAATCCTTGATCTCAAATCATTACGGTTCACATATGTAACCAAATATACCGACTAGTATTCACTTCGATACTTATCACTGATAATTCTTCAAAAGAATTTTAAATCTACCATAATCTTATACCTCATTACTAGACTATCACTTACAGTCTATCACATAATTCAAGTCTTATCCAAAACTTTTGAAATTCTTTGAATTTCATTACATAACTGCCAATTCCATACACTTATTTCCTGTCTAGGTCCTAATATTGAACCTTAAATCAATCAATTATGATTTTAATAAATTGCCTAAATTCTCGGGTTGTCACATTGCTAGTAGAGTTCTTCTAGCCTCTATTAAAGTTATGTTCTTTCTCTCAGCTATCCCATTTTGTTGAGGAGTTCGTGGTGCTGAGAAATTATGACTGATGTCATTGTCTGTGCAGAACTGGTCCATTTCTGAGAAGTCGAATTCTCTTCCATGATCACTCCTCTTATGGCCTTGATTTTCTCTCCTTTCTTGTTCATTACCAGCCTGAACATCTTGAATAGTTGGGAGCTTGTTTCATCTTTTGAGGTTAAAAAGAATACCAATGTGAATCTGGTGTAGTCGTCGACTATAACTAGTGAGTACCTTTTCCCTCCAAGACTTGTTGTTGGAATTGGCCCAAATACATGTGAAGCAACTGCAAGGTCTTGTCGATTGAGTTGGCAGTTTTGCTCTTGAATGAGCTTCTGGTTTGCTTTCTAAGCTGACAGGCATTGCATGGCCTTTCTTTAATGAAGTTAAACTTGGGTAGGCCTGCAACGAGATCTTTTGATGCCATTTTGGACATGCTTTTGAAGTTTAAGTGGGACAACCGTCTATGCCATAGCCAGCTCATTTCTTCATATGCTTTTGCTAGAAAGCATATTGTCTCGTCTAAGCTTAGTTGATCAATATTCACTTTCTAGACATTTCCTTCTCTTGTCCCGGTTAGTTTTACAGAATATGTCTTCAAATCTCTGCCTTGACACTGGTTGTTGAGGAATGTTACTTGATGACCCTTGTTGCAGAGTTGGCTAATGCTTAGAAGGTTGTGTTGGAGACCTTCCGCATATGCCACTTTGCTGAAAGACACTGTACCATTACTAGCTGAGCCATATCCTCTTGTCTTTCCCGAGCCGTTGTCTCCAAAGATGACTGAGGAACCCTCCTTCTCTATGTAGTTAGACAGAAGGGCTTTGTTCCCAGTCATGTGTCTTGAGCATCCACTGTCTAGATACCAGGTTGTGATCGTGGAGCTCTTTTCCTGTCATAACATTGAACCTTCATTTTGGTACCCATATTTGCATGGGTCCTACTTTGTTAGTGCCCTTGGGGACCCAAATCTGTTTGATCTTGGGTCTCATATGCATTGAATTATAATAGCACTTTGCAGCCTTGTGGCCAACTCTATTGCACATAAAACACTTAGTATGATACATGCCTGTGTGTGTGAGAGAGTTCACTCTCCACTTGGGCTTTTGTGGTTCTTTAGTCATTCTTCTGTTAAACTGATTTTCCTTCTTCCACATGTCCTTGGGTCTCATGAAATGCGAGGAATGTATCTTCCCTCTACTGTACCTTCCCAGTTGATTCGTAGAGTTGGTTTTATTTAACCCTACGATTCTTAGAGGTTGGTGAGTAGAGGATGGGTTACTCTTCTCTTATCTGAAGCCCAGGCCAACATGAGATCCTTTACTCCTTGGAGTATTGATGGAAACAGTAGAACAAGGTTGGACTGATTCTTCCTTCTGTGAGGATTTCACAAAGGTAATGCTTCTACTAAAACTTGAGGCATTACTAGTGCTAGTTTCCTTTGTCTTTTCCACACATGGCTCTTAGGTGGATTCCCCAAAGCCTAAGCATGTTCTTTCAAATGTACTTCTCTGACTAGAGAGCAGGGAGTCCATGGATGATGAGGATTTGTTCCATGTAGAGATATTCTTTTCTAGTTCCTCAATTTTAGAGGTTAGCTTGGACTCTCTTTGTGCATTGAGCTCATTTGTCTGCTTTAAGATCTCATTCTCAGCCTCAAGCTTGGAGAGAAGGTTAGTACTTAGAAGAGTTGTTTCTAGCTCTTCTTGAACTTTCTTTTTCTCCTCTTGAAGAAGTGAATGATCCTTAGACAGAACTCTGGACCACTTCATGTATTAATGTAGATAAGTTGTTATGTCATGCAGTGCAGTTCTCAAATCATTAATGTATACATCAGGAGAGTTGAAGTCAAATACCTCATCGAGACTTACTTCATGTATGTTGGAGTTTAGTTTGTCCTTTGCATGTTTGGCCATTAGTCACAGATTAGCCATTTGTGGTTCTTCATCATCTCCAGATTCAGGATTGGAGTCATTGTTTGAATCACTCCACGATCCTCCATCTATAAGGCCTTTTTCTTTCTTCTGAGGCCTTTTGTTACGTTTGTATTCCTTCTTTGCATGTGATTTCTTCTTTAGTTCTTCTCTGAGAGGTTTGTTGCAGTTGGCAATGAAATGGCCAGGCTTCTTGCAGTTGTAGCATAGATCATTCATTTGTTCCTGGCTGCTGTAGTTGCTGAACTTCTTTGGCTTGCTGGTTTTGCCTTGACGCATGAACCTTCTTAGTCTTTTTACCAGCATAGCAAAGTCTTCATCATCTTCTTTGTCATAGTCAATGTCAATCTCAGTGTTAACCTTGGATGCACTTTCAGTTTCTTTGAGAGCAACACCCTTATCCTTCTTTCTTCTTTCTGATAAGGTTTCAGCTCGTTAAGTCAGCTCCAATTCGTATGTCAGAAGATTGCCATATAGCTGTTGAACTGTCATCTCATGAAGATTCTTTGACTCTCTAATAGCGGTGGTTTTGGCATCCCACCTGCTTGGTAGGGCTCTCGTGAACTTTATGATTAGATCTTTGTTTGGATAGATCTTCCCATAGGCTCGTAGAGAGTTGAGCAGAACGTTGAATCTCTCGTAGGTGGCAGTTATGTTTTCTCCTTGAATATGAGCAAACAATTCATACTGTTGTGTCAGAAGTGATTGTTTGTTTTCTCTTACTTCTTTCGTTCCTTCGTGCATGATGAGTAGTGCTTCCCAAACCTCATTCGATGTTTTGTTGTTGATAACGTTTTTAAATAGATCTTCTTATAAGGATTGAAACAAAATGTTCTTGGCCTTCTTGTCGAGTTGGACAGCTCTCTTCTCTATGTCAGTCCACTCCTCTTTAACTTTGATTTGTATTCTGTTTGGATCGTCTATGGTTGGTGCAAGATTTGTTGGAACATAGGGCCCATTCTGAACAGTCTCAAATAGATCTTCATTTATTGAGTCCATGTATGCTTGTATCATAACTTTCCAGTTTATAAATTTATCTTTGTTGCACATTGGTGGATTGCTGCCTCCTCCAATTATTGATTCACTTGGTAAGTGTGCCATTGGATCTACTAAAGCTTTGTAGGCTGTATAATAGAACCTGCTCTGATACCAATTGTTAGTTCTTGGAGGCACAATAGTTATCTAGAAGGGGGGAGTTGCATTGATATTTAAAAATTCTTTTCGTTTTAACTTGTTAGTTGATAATGATTAAAGCTTAGCAGAATTAATGTTTGTTTTAACTTCCCTTAAGATAGTAAGTTTATGAGAGTGAGGAAATTATAGCAGTTATGGCAGATATGGCAGTTATAGCAAGAATGTAAAAGACATAGTCGTTTTAAGTGGTTCAGACCACTTAAATCTCCTAGTCCACTCTTCTTCTCCTCGAGTTGGAAATCCACTAAGGATGTCTTTTAAACTTTTCTGAATCACTCAGATTCCTTCTGGACTAGCGGTCTAGAAACTTCTTAGTTCACTCTTGAACTCTTCAAGTCCAGCAGACTTGGCTCTTCATAATTCACTTAGAACTCTTCAAGTCCTTCTGACTTGGAACTCTTACTTCAGTTGATTTGTAGTTGTTGAGTTCTTGATGGTTGCTACTCAAATGTTGTTTAAGCACTTATTCGAAAGAACTGAGTAGCTGAGCAAGCTTTTCTTTTTCTCAGATCGTAGAGTTGAGCGTTGAGAGTTCTTGTACATTTTTTGTTCAATGTTTGCTTAGTTCTTTCATCAGCTTTATTTACATATATGTGATCTTGAAAACTATCCGTTGAATCCATCCGTTGAAGCATTATATGTGTTTGACATTTATGTTCTTTGATGGAGACTTTTCTGCACATCTTCTGAATTTCATTCTGTCCCACTGACACAGCAGGCTGCTTTCTCACCTAACACTTGAAACGGTGTTTTTTTCCTTTACCAATGGTACTTTCCTTAGCTTCTTCAATACCCTTCTTTGTTGCATACTAAGGATATCTCTTATGCCTTTGGGACTGGTGAGTACTACAACGTTTAGAATCCATTCCACATTTGTTGGAGTTTGTCTCAACACAAAGCATGAGGTTTGATGCTTCTGACACAAGGCAAATGATACTCTACGATTCAGATCGTGGTGACTTGACGTCTTGGTGCTTGGTCTGATGCTATCAGCAGAGAGGACTACGATTTCTCTTAAATACATGCACACTACGATCTTCGCTTGCTTGAGTTGTAAACTCTACATTTTCGAGAGCACACTACGATCTCTGAGTTGGCTCGGCAAACGATAGGACCACTCTACGATTTCCAAAGAGACCCTTCAAGGCAGGCACACTATGATCCTTGAAGCTCTATGTTTCTGCCTTGACTTCTGCAATATTGATCAGATTGATACACTGTGAATTCTTCGAAGCCTATCTATTACATCTCAAGATCAACCTAACAGCTTTGATCTCTCTATCTATATATTCATTTACAGAATGATACACATTAAGAGCTTAGATCAACCTAACAAATTTGATCTATCACTAAGTCCTTGTACATATATTCCTTGAAGGACTTTACAAATTATCATGAACTTTTATATTTAAACATCAAATCAAAATATGCACTCTCCCAACAAAATTTATTAACAATAGAAATATCATTCAAATCTGACGTATTTTTGTTTAACTCTGTGACATGGGCTAAGAAAGCTTGACATCCGTTTTTCAATAAACGAATAGCTTTATGGCTTAATATAGCAGTGATTGATTTTAGTGGTTTGGTTGCTTGAATTTGCATAATAGGTTGGTTAGGAGTATGAAAACTAACAACCTTACGAAAAAAATCAATTTTAGAATGATGAGTAGTTAACCAATCAATCCCTAAAATCACATCAAATGCAAGTATTTTCAAAGAGATAAGGTCGACAGATAATATGCGGGTGCCGATTTGAATTCAACAAGGCTTATAAATAATGGATGTAATGAAGGTTTCTCCCAATGGAGTTTCAATAGATAAGTCAAAGTCTAATTTCTTCGGATTTAAATTTAAACGTTGAGCGCAAGTAGGAGAAATAAAAGAATGGGTAGAACCGGTATCAAATAAGGTATAGACTTCGCAAGATTTTATGATTAGCTTACCCATGATGACGTCGTTCGAGTTCATTACTTTCTGGGAGGTCACGACAAACGTTCTCCCTTGAACTACTGGTTTTGACTTGTCTGTGACGGTATTTGGTGTCACCATCCCAACTGGACTTGGCTTTGGTGCACAACAAAATCGAGCTAGGTGACCTTCTCTTCCACAATTGTAACACATTTTGGACTACTGCATGCAATTTGGACTGATGTGTCCTTCCCCTCCACATTTGAAGCATATGATAGGTGGTCGTTCTCCTTCCTTAACAACGGGTGTTGGTGCTGACGTCTTTCCATCATTGTTGAATCTTCTCTTTTTGAAACTTCCACTTTTATTGTCTTGGCCATGATTACCACCGAAGTGGTTACCATTTCTGGCATATTGATTCCCTCCACGTTTGTTGTCATCGCTTCGATGACTGCTACCACTGGTATTATCATTTTGTCGACTGCTCTTTCTTGGTTGGGTTAACTCATTATCGTGATCCAATAACTGAGCCCTATATACAACATCTGAATACAAACACAGTTTGTCAGAAATGAGGTATTGACGTATCTCGGGTTTCAAACCTCTTAGAAACATCCGCGTCATTCTCTCGTTATTATCAACCAAGTGGAACGCAAAACGAGACAACTCGGCAAACTTAGCTTCGTACTGTGACATGGTCATATTATTTTGCTCCAGCTTGAAGAACTCTACCTCCTTCATGTGACGAATATACTTTCGGGAAAATACTTATCATTGAACAGTTCTTAGAACTTCTCCCAAGACATCTTCAGTGCGGCAGGCTGAGTACGCTTTACAGATTCCCACCAGTAATCTACCTCTCCTCCCAACATGAAGGTGGCAAAGGGAACCTTTTGCTCCTCGGAGCATCCCAAGACATCAAATAACTTGGTGATCTGCTTTATCCATGTCTCTGCCTTAAGTGGTTTTGGCTCTCCCAAAAACTATGGTGGTCCCAGCTCCTTGAACTACTTAGCGGTAACCGTACGAGATTTGCCAATGTTAACACCTTCATTTTGAACAGGAGTCTCTCTTGCCTGATGTTTCACGAATTGCAGAAAGCTACTAAACATTCTGTCTTTCACCATTTGGTCAGTGTTGTTGTTCACCTGAGGATTATTGCCTTCATGTTGCACATTATCCTGGTTATTAATCTATGGTGACCCAATGGTCTCATGTGCTCCATTATTTATCTCAACATTTTTAGATGCCATTTTCAAATACTACCACAAAACAAGGGTTAATTGACATACCACATAATACCCCTATATTTTGACTGACCAATTAAATAACAAATAAGCTTAGGTAGGTCATACTAGAGAAGGATTTCCCCGTCTCTCCCCCCTAGTTCTAGTCTCACATCTCAGCCAGGGATCATATCCCTAAGCTCTGATACCAACTGTGACGCCCCCAAAATAGGTATACATCACCCATTCTGAGAAGCCAAATACATGGTACAAAATTCAAATACAAACTTAAATTATACAACTATTAAGTGTCGTGTAGAATACGACAAAATATAAGCTATGAGTTTTAATACAAATATAGTCTTCTAGACAATATTCAAACTCAAAATAAGTCCTCATTACAATTATTATCACACTATTTCCCAGAATAGTGAGGACTACTAATGAAACCATCTGGACCGTCACTCCGTTCCCCGAATAGTCCCAGCTATATTCTCATTTACTGAAGAGAACAATGAAAGAAAAGGGTGAGCTCAACTAGCTCAGCAAGAAATATTATGACTAAGATAATGCAGAATAAAATATCGCTAGCCTTCAACGGTGTTAAACTGATAAAATATAATAAACATCAAGTTTAACTGCAGCGGAACAAGCAATCCATTAGAAGAGTCAAGTAGAGCATGATATCTACTATCTTCTATGAATTAAAAAGTTTATCATCAATTTTATCATTGAGACTCAGCTTAATAAATAATCTACATCATCGAATCATCCATGCACTACGAGCCAAGGATATTCATTAGTATCACGACCACGAAATATCCATGCACTACGGGCCAAGGATATTCATCTTTTCACCAATGTGCATGATCATGCCAACAACTGTCCATCAATGCACTACGGGCCAATGAGTACTTTTACCACATCATTTGTAATATTACGATCATAATTATACCAAATAATCCCTGGTCATAATCATATCAATCAATAGTCCATCTATGCACGTAAGCTACAGATGACTTTTATCACAATATAAGCATGAGGATAATGACAAAAAAATTAATTTGGATCGAAAAAAAAAATCAATTGTTGTTATGAACAGTACCCCGAGTGAATAGTAATCGAGTGAATAGTACTCCAACATGAAAAAGTTAAAACTTATCAAAAATGCTTAGAATAAAATTTTCATAAAAAGATACTGGATGAAGCACAAATATCAAGGAAATTCTACTAATTTCATGGAGTATAGAGCTTAAAACTTAACAAAATGAGTGTAGAATTCGAAATCTGAAACGAATTAATATTACTTATATACTACAGAGTATGGAAGAAAATATTATTTCGTATAAATATTGAACAAAAATAATATCCCTTACCTTAAAAAGAAGAGTATTCAGACTAGTAGGGCGGGAATATTCTTGAAGAAAATTTATACCGCTTTCTACGCTCAAAGCTTCCTAAAATTCTAAAGAAATACTTTCAATATTATAGAAGAATAATTCTCTGATTCTGGTGTGATTTTTAATTCTAACTAAGCATCCTATTTATAGGAGAATGGAAGGATATTATTTGAATTTAGAAAATCACGGACGCACAATAATTTCAGACGAAATAATTTGCAGAATCACATGCGAAAGGAAAAAACTTCAGACGCAACTTATTCACATATATAATATATACTCCCTCAATTCAAAGACAACTTATATATATTATATATATAATCACATGCAGCTCCTTTATTTCAATGGCAACTTATATATATTATATATATACACCATTTTAGTCCCCCGTGACTAACATCATTCCCCCCCCCCCAATGTCACTTTCACCATATATATATATATATATATATATATATATATATATATATATATATATATATATATATATATATATATATATATATATATTATCATACTCATAACACACGCTATTTTGAAAATTGAATAAGTGAGGGTCCAAATAATAAGCAAAATTTACAACAAATACTTCATAAAAATCCCCTCAATATTTTTAAAAATATTTATTCATCAATATTATATCTCGCAATATTAACAACCAGATCATTTCCAGGAAAGATGGGGCTTTACGATAAGGATTTCTCCATATTGGCGCGCAATTAGGTGACTAAACTCTTTTCCTCGACAGAACTTTCTAGACATTGTTAATTATGCAGATAATAATATGAATAACTTGTCATCTCCATTATTGATTTAATAATATAAAATATTTACAATAATTGAATTAATAACATGAGATACTATGCAGCAATTACTATAGCAATAATTGAACAAAATTGAGTGACTTCTCACGTAATCATCAAAATAATCAATACCGTGTGCTACTATGCAACCATGCATATTACTGTACTTTTAACACCGGGTATTTCAACAGTTAACGGTAAAACTTTCGCCGTTATTTTTATATAAAGTTATTTCTTTCATTTTCTAACTCCGACAATAAATTTGTTGTGAGGTCCACCAATGATTGTGTCGTCGTACTTGTAATAACCGTGAATTTTAAGTCATTATATATGTATGTACATTATTGATATTTAAAACTTTGTGTTATATAGTGATTTAATATGTGACAACATATGGGAAGTGGTGCATGGATCAATAAACATATATACTATAGTTATGAATATATACATTTATAGATTTCATTAAAAATGAAAGCTTCGTAACCTAATTATACATTAAGTGAGACAATTAAATAGCCTAAGGGTTATGGTAATAAGGAAAGATTAGTATTTAATATGTATACAAACTTAAGTGGATAATCTTGTTATTTCAAGTGACTAATAATTTTAAACATATTTCTAGTAAACCTAATTAGGTTATGAGCTAAAGTCACATGTATAAGTAATTAAATTTAATAAGTTTAGGAATAGAAACCCTAAATAAACAATTTGGGTAACCTATATTAAAATTGTTAGACTATGTTCATTACATGGCCCAAAACAATTAAAGGAGAAGCCCAAAAGAAATAGAATACAAACCAATACTTAGCCCACTTGATTAAGGGTATTGTAGACATTTTATTAATCAAGATTGGGCATTAAAAATAAAAGCAAAATGAGGATTTGGAGAGCTTGGGGTCGGCCCCCTTGTGTCTATATAAGGCAAATTTATTTGCTAACCCACTTTCCTTAAATAGCTAATGACCTTAGTTTTCTTAATTTCTTACACAAAGTACAATGTTGTCTACACCTCCTTGGTGGAAATCTAAGCATACTTAAGAACAAGATAAGGGGTTTTTTCTAATGGACAAGAAAGGTGTGGGGGATAATAGCTAGATACACTAAGTGTATCTATATTTTTGCAAGTATCCTTTTATTTCATTTCTTCTCTTCATTCCTTCTAAGCTTGCAAAAGAAAACCAAAGAGAGAGAAACAAGAGGGAGGGCCAAATTTTAGGAGTGGAAGAAAGGGAGTGAGATTTGGTTCATGCATCCTAAGTTTATATCATACTTTGGAAGAACAAGAAGTATAGCAAAGAAAACTAGGTGAGGATTCTCTTCCATTCTTTTCTTATTCTTCTTCTATTTTGGTTGCAACCTCAAAATATATGGAGTTTATGGTCTAATACTCCAAGTACCTTAGTTCTACATGTCTCATGTGTAGGACTAACCATCTTGTGTATTAGGGAATAGATTTAGAGGAAGGAAATGAGCATATGTTCTCCAAGGGCTGAAACCATTATTTTTCTTCCACTAAATCTTGTGTAACTCATGTTTTACAACTTGGATTTGTGATCCGTCAAAGGTGGATGCTAGATACATGAGTTATCTAGTAAACCCAAGTGGTAGAACACAAATCTAGCAAGTATTGAAGCCTTGGGGGTTGTTCTTCCCAAAACAGTCCACATAGGAATTTAAAGCTTTAAACCCCCTAAAAAGCTACTGTCCTCATTTTTCTTGAGGCTATTTCGGTCAATTGCAAGTCTTTTAAAAATCTAGGAAAAATCACAGAGGTATTTTAAGAAATTATCTACGTGTAGGAAAAAGAACGGACGCGTTTCGATTTATAGGTTGTGCGTAATGGCTATTTCTGTAAATAACTCTTAAATATTAACACTCGAATTTCTCACTGTGTATACATTGGACGATTCCGAAATGTTTACAGTAGGTTCATATATGTTATGAGAGTATACCCTGAAAATTTCAAATTTTTCTGAGCAGAATTCAATTTATGAAAAATGAAGCAACATCCGAGTGGTTTGGGCACTTTAAAATTAGTAAATCATTTTCTAAAATTCTAGAAACATTTGAGGATCATTGTTGGTTCATATACTGTCCAAATCCAGAAAATAAGAATTTTTGGGATTAGTTTGCTATTTTTTCTAAAAATGATTAAGTTATAAATAAAAGGAAATAAATAGTTAAATGATGTCTTAAATAAGAAAAATATGATTTTTAATGCTTGAATATTCCTAATATATAATATTATGACTATTTTAGGGCATTTTGGTAATTTATTATAAAAAAATATTATTTTTGACCTTTTATGGATATTAAATAAGAGGTTTAAATAAAGGGTAAACAATTAGAATAAATTGTTTATTAATCCAATAAATTATTAAAAATATTATGATGATATTAATAATATTAGAATATGATAATGTTAAGTAAATAAAAATATTAAGATTAAAACTTCATTAAAATATTATTAAATGGTTAATAATATTTGATTTAAGCATTAATAAATGATTAAAGTATTATTAAATGATTAATAATATTAGATTAAAAATATTAATCTTAGATTAAAAGATTATTAATATTAAATTAAAGTATTATTATTGAGTAAATAATAATATTCGAGATTAAATAAAATGTTATTAAAAATGTAATAACATTAGTAAAGGAATAAAATATTATTAAATAATTAATAATATTAGTGATGGAATAAGATATTATTAAATGATTAATAATAATAGTAAGCGAATGAAAGTATTATTAGTGAACTAATAATACTAAGAGATGAATTAAATATTATCTAGATTAATAATATTAAGTGAATTAAAGGTAGTTGTTATTTAATAGTAACATTATTGAAGCAGAATAATATTTCTAAGAACTAAATATAATATTTTATAGTTATGTGATTACATGATCTAATGTTATGCTATAACTAATTGAAAGATTAATTATAGGTCTCTCAAAGGAAGATAATTAAACTGCTTAGTGGATAGAATTTAATTGCGTAACCGTAACCTACAAACGAGGCAAGTTTCTTAACTGAAACTCGAGTTATTATTTTCAAAGCATGTCAGTGAATAATTATTGATGATTATTCACATCTATATTGATTATTGAAATTCGCACTTTGTGCAATTGAATTCATGTTCTATTATTATTGAACTGTGAATTAAATTAAAGTTCTTTCATTCATGAATTGTTTATGAGATAGATCTATGCTAATTGTATCAGCTAGATCAAGCATGTTTAAATTTGTTAAATCAAATGTGTTTTAAAAAGTTGTTCTTATTAAAATGATATGATAAGAACTCTTGACTGAGAAAAGGACGAATTTGATTAAGGTATGATATCGATGCTGGATTATTAAGTGTTTATGCATAAATCATGGGGTATGAAAGGTTGATCCCCTTGAATACCAAAACTTATTAAGAGGTCCAGTTTAAATGACTGAGAACCTTGGCAAATGTTCATGGTTATTTCAAAACACTCAGTTCATGTTATTCAATTATTCGAATATTCAATTGTTAATTATTAATTCATGTTCCTTCACAATCGTATATTATTGTTGAACAATGAAAGCAAAACTTCTTTCCAGTCATAATATATCTCCCTTGTATATAAACTTGCTAAGCAAATTAGTTGCTTACCCTTGCTATATCATGACATTTATTTCAGTTAAGCCTAAAGGATCCAATACGAAGGACAAGGGCAAGATCCAGGAATAGTTTAGAATGAATGTTAATTATTATTATCTGATGGGATTTCTTATGTAAACCTTTTGTAATATGAATGGTGCGTTTAAGTTAAGGTTAAGAAGACCTTGGGACCATGTTATAAAACTTTATTATAATGAACAATGTATGTTTATTATTTCGTAATAGTTATAGAATGCTTATGATGATGATAGATCGTGAGCACCGAATCTGAGGTTAGAGAACCTGGATTTGGGGGCGTCACGGTACTAATATTATTTGTTAAAACGAATATTCCCCGACCAATCGAATATTTTATAACAACTTGCATACTTTGCAAAATTTAAAAATATTACCCACAACTATAACATTATATCAAGTTCACACCATAATATTCAAAAATATATTTCGAGAAAATTAATCTTTATTTATGAAAGTTGGGGTCTTACATGAAGACCAGGAAGAAGAAGAGGATGACGAAGTTGAAATTATCGCAGTGGGCTGGGATAGATATATGAGAGCCAACTACAATCAATTGTTCTCCTATTTACCTATGTTGCCCTTTCATATGGCCCAAATCATCAACTCCTGGGATCACATATTCTGGACCTTCAAAACTTATCCAGCAATCTATGTGCTAGCTCATGGATTCCCAGGCAACCTCACATTTTCCCAAAAGTTGATCACTAACGGCCCCTCTTAAGAAAATGGACGTGAGGTACAATCTATTCCCATCTCTTTTAGGGTTAGTCACTGTCCACCATCAACCTTCAACCAATTCTACGAATTGCCAAGATGGTTGGAAGTGATACTTCATCCGCTAAATCAATTTCCAGTTACAGAATCCCAACATTTTGTAACTGATGAATCAAATATGCCTAATTTTGTATTGATCCAGTCTCCTACCATCTCTCATTCTACAAATATTGATCATATTCCAATCGTAGTGTTACTCACTCAGCAAACAACAACATCACCTCCTCCTGAAACTCAACCTCACACACCTTCCCCTCCTTCAGACATTCCCTCATCATCAACTAATAATTATTTTGACCTTGATCTTGCTATCTACAATCTGCAAGATAAATATACTAGAGCCTCTACTCCAAATACTCAGCAACTCCTTGAGCTTATCTAAGATCTCCTAGCTCACAAGGAGTAACCACTATTGGCCTAAACATGCCAGTTAGAGATCCTGCATTCATGAACAGACACGATCATGCATAACGGCTAAGTCAAAGCTAGATGGAAGACATTGCATGGAGAGACGAAGTCAGCAGGAGAAGGAGAGCTACAGAGTATGTCAATCCTCCCAGGAATAAAAGGCAGAAGAAATAGAGATAAGTTGGAACTCATTTCTTATTGATGTAACTAAGCTTTATTATAATATTTGGCTTTACAAACATCAATATATTCATGCTTATTCTCTAGAGATTTCAGCTGCTCACTGAAACACTAATCTCCTTGGTTATGTCAACATCAAATAGGGGGAGATTGTTGGAAAATTGCATATTTAAATTTGATGTTGAAAGTAAATATTCATGTTTATATGTAAGTCCTTCTAGGAATACATGTACAAGGATTTAGTGATAGATCAAAGTTATTAGGTTGATTTGAGCTTTAATGTTTATCATTCTATAAAAATATGTATAGAAGAAAAGATCAAAGCTGTTAGGTTAATCTATCTCTTGAATTGTAATAGATAGGCTTCAACAGAATCGTAGTCTATCGAGCTGATCAAAATATTATAGAAACCAAGGCAGAATCGTAGAGCATCGAAAATCCTAATGTGTCTGCTTTTGAGGGCCTCTCCCGGAATTGTAGAATTGTCCAAACGCCTATCGAGCCAACTCAAAGATCGTAGCGTGCTCTCAAAAGCGTAGAGTCTAAAAATCAAGCAAGAAAAGATCATAGTATACCAGTGCTTAAGAGAAATCATAGTGTTCTCTTCTATCAGTACCAGATCAAGCACAAATATGGCAAGACACCACGATCATGATCGTAGAGCATCATCTACCCGTATCAGAAGCATCGAGCCTTTTTAATTTGTTTAAGAATAAATCACAACAAATGTGGAATGGATTATAAACGTTGAAATCATCGGGAGTCTTAATGACACAAAACTCATCCTTAGTATATAACAAAGAGACGAATTGAAGAAGCTAAGGAAAGTACTAAGGGTTAGCAAAACACACCTTTTTAGGTGTTAGGTGAGATAGCAGTCTGGTGTGTCAGTGGGGTCAGACGGCTAAACATAAGATTTTCAGAAAGTCACCATCAGTGCTCAGAAATTTCAAATACAATTAATACTTCAACGGATGTCTTCCAACGGATGCATTTCAAAGGCACCTTATATACAAAACAGAAACAGATTAAAGAATCAAGCAAGTAAACAACGAAACATTGAAGAACACTCAACACTCAACTCTACGATCTGTAAAGAAAGCTTGCTCAGCTACTCAATTCTTTCGAACACAAGCTTAACGGCAACTGAGTAGCACCATTCAAGGACTCAACTATCATCAAGTGAAGTAAGAAGTTCCAAGTCTGTTGGACTTGAAGAGTTCTAAGTTAACTAAGAAGTTCCAAGACTGCTGGTCTTGAAGGAATCAAAGTGATTCAAAGATTGTAAAAACATCCTTAGTGGATTTCCTACTCAAGGAGTAAAAGAATGGACTAGGAGCTTTAAATGCTCTGAACCACTTAAACTCTTTGTGTCTATTATATCTTGTTTTAACTGTTATACTTGTTATAACTACCTGACAACTATTAACTCTGTTTATCTTAAAGGGGAACAAAAAAATTACATATTCTGCTGAAATTGATTAACAATATCTGACAAAGATTTGTTAAAAATATCTATTCAACCCCCCTTCTAGATAACTATTGTGCCTTTGGGAACTAACAAAAACCTTAAGAATTGGGAAACTAGTTTGGCTGATAACAACCTTACATATATTCTGAGTTTTGGTTATCACATTTGGATATGAATATGCATGTAGACATGATTGACATGTATGCCTAACTAGTTATATGCATAGTAAGCTAGTTGAGTACGGTTTAGAAAAAGTTCAAATGTAGTAGAACTATACAACTTCAAATGCATGACTAAGATAATGTAAGCATGTTTAGTTAAGACTTATTGACCTCATTGTATATAGAAGGACTAAACATGAGAGACCTTGTCTAAGGAACACTTAAAGCCTTAATTTTGTGAGATTTGATAATAAATCATGTAAAGAACAAGATATAGAAGAGACCAAAGCTAGTTATAAACATCATAACATGTATGATTCTGCAATTGTCATCATATATGTATAAGGGTGTGCAAGTTAGGCCATACTTCTATTTTCTCAGCTCTGGTTTGAACTAGAAGCAGCGCGGCCGCGCCACTCCCTAGTTCAAATCCAGCGCGGTCGCGCCACCCTGCAGTGAAGTCTGCATTCTGTTTGTGATCTGAGATTTGATGCATTATTATATTGTTATCTTAACCTGTAATACATGACCAGTACCTTATCCAATGTGTCAAGAAGCATGTTAAACGATAGAATCAAATATATAATGAGTGATTATAAATTTTCAAATGTTAAGTTCAAAAGATATTTATGAGCTATGTTATTTGATTTCATAGTTTCTTATAAACTGATTTTGTGTTACGTGTGTGTAAAATATGTAATGACTTGTGTATAGGAATATACGTTTAAGTTAGAATCGTATGTGTATGATAAACTTACATATCGAGTTTGTGTATTGGATGTACATAACTAATGAATATCCTATATACGTAATTATGTTATAATAGGATTCGAAATGTGTTGATAAGCTTTAATTTGGTAAACTACGCTGAAGGCAAGTATCTGAACTCTATTTTATATTGAGCAAGCATTCGAACTCTATTTTTATATTGAGCAGCTATCCTAACATATGCAAGGAATTTATGATGATGCAAGTTTACAACTTACACAACTTTGGTTATTGTGTAAGTATCTAAACCTTATGATTCTTATCTTATGATATAATGCTTCATAGTTAGAATAGAGATGTTTTTATTCTTTGAAACTTTGATTTCAAGTATTGAACTTATAATTGTTCTTATATGTGACAACCCGGAAAATCGAATTGTCCAGAATTTTGGTTAAAAGAATTAGTTATTAATAAAATGAATTTTTATTAATACTATTATGTGTTATGTGTTTATTAATTGTTCTAGAACCTATGATGATTATAATGCGGGAGGATTCTGGCTACGAGTTAGACTGAACGAATAAGAATTTTCAAGATGAAAATAAAATTTTTCCATGAATAAAAATATTTCTGGGAAAAAAGATGAAATAAGCACTATTCACCCGACAAAACCTAAGGGTTAAGGTTTGAATAACCTAAGCCTTTCCGAGAGTTCGGTATGTCGAAATGACATTTCGTTAAAAGATTTGACGATAATATATTGTGAAAAGTTAAGTAAGTCGATAAAAGTTTTTCTCGAAAAACATGCAGAAAATTGGAAGAAATAAAAATGACGAAAAGTATTGTTATGTACTTTTCATTCGTTTAACTACGTTAGGGGAAAACGTGAAGGAAAACGTTTACCATAAAATAGTGTTTTTTAGTTTTTCGGAGTTCCGAAGAATGTGTAAAAGTTAATCTGTAAAGGAAAGACGAAATATCCAAAAATATTTGGATTCTGAGAATCGCAGTTTTTCAAACTATCGGACGAATTCCGCAAGAAGGAAGCACGAAGCTTGCAAGGGAAGCTTCGTAAATAGTAAGGAGGTGGGAATAGTGATTTGGGGGTAAAAACCCATTTTGCCCCTAGCTTTGGTTTTCTATATAAGAGAACCTTAACTCATTTGTTGGTGATTTTGAAAATCACCAACACTTGAGAGACCGAGAAAAATTGGATGAGATGAGAAAAGGAAGAGGAAAAGCTAGCCCGTGTGAAAACTTTGTCCAACGGGAGAAGATTAAAGAAGAAAGGTAATCCAAAACCTAACTTCAAAATAATTTTCTTTAAGTTTTCTATGTTTAAAACATAGCTTAATGAGAATAAGAATTAAGGGATGCTAAGAATAGTTTCATATGGTTGAAATCATGAGAAAGTGAAGAAATAAGAATTAGAAATTTAGTTTATAAATTTCTTAAGGAAGTATAAGATTCATAATAAATTTGAACGATCTGAATAAATCATATGAACGATTCGGTGATATTAGTAAGGAATGGTGTTCTATAACATCAAATTCCAAGGAAAAGTGAAATCGTAATCAATGTATGGATTAAAAATGATGAACGAACGAAGAACGTGAAAAACACAAAGAACGTTGTTGATGGACAAATTTAAAACTGTCATAGTTTAATTTGTTGTTGATGGACAAGTTTAAAACTATCGCGTATAAGTTAGTTTCTAATTGCTTGGTTAGGAACTGGTAGAAACGTTCATGAAGAACGGATTAAACCTAGCTATAACGAAGTTATGGCGAAAATTTTGTAAAAGACGAACGAGAAATAGAAAGTATGTAAATGAACCTGAATGAGTAGTGTTTCATAAGAATGTAAGAGAACGTAGAAAGCTGTGAGTCATAGACTCAAGAACGAATGAGTTCAGAGTTCGGATGACCGAATTACGGACGAATGAACTAAGAACGTTAATAACGTAAAATGAACAAATGATGAAATCTAAGCCAATTGAATGGCATGTTAACGGATTCAGAATGAAGTTCTGTCTAATGAGAGTTGAAGTACATAAGGTAAGGAAGAGAATGACTTTTGAACGACCTCGTTCCAAGTTATAACGGAGAAGATATGAGATTGTAAAGTAAGCGTCTCAAATCAGTTCAAAGACTTAGAATATTTTCAAGGATTGATGCTTGGCGTCGCAGCGCAAGTTAAGCCTTGGGAGGCGGCGCCGCAGCGCCAACCCGGGTAACTAAGTACTGCCTAGTGGTTCTGTAGCGTGAGAGAAAGAGAAAGGACCGGCACCGTAGCGTCGGTGCAGGGCATGACCCAGAGAAGAGAGTTTAAATGCTCAACTCTTGGGGGGAGTCTAAGAAAAGATAAAGAACATATAGTCAATTAATTTAGCACTTAATCAAGTGAATTAAACCTTTAGTAAGGGTTGAATGGGATTAAAAGATAACAAATGTAAACGATAATTACGTAACCGATATCCGGGGACCATGGTCGCGATTAAACGAACGTGTGGGATTGATATTGACTGTAATTCCTTAGACATTGACGAATGTAATAAGTAAGAGATGAATTATCAAGGAAGCCGTAACAAACGGTAATAAGGGTAATGAAAGTCCGAATGTGAGCCGAATAGAGAATGTTAGAATAAAGTAAGTGTTAAACACTTTAGCCGACATGAGGGTTGAGTGTACACAAATATTAACGGACAGAACCTACACTCTGTGTATGGTTTGATCTTAAGTTAATGAAGAATGAAGAAACTGAATTAAAGACAATAACGTATAACATAAAGAAGCCGAGTTAATGATTATAACTTGGATAACGTTCTGAGTCGAATGAACCAGACGTTGTAAGATATTAATAAGGTAATGTAAAATGCTTAACGCTATAAATGCGTAGAATTAATATAGAATGATCTTTCTATGTATACGAAAGACTGTATGACTTAGACGATAAGAAATGAATCCTGAGGTATGCCATTTAGATGCTAGAAAGCCATAAGAATAAGAAATTGACTTAACGAACATTATAGTTTAATGGTTTGGATAAATTAAGATAAAGTTAGATTGTGGTACAATTGTAATATTTGATGGTTGACATATGGGAGATATGCTAAATAATTCCTTCAGAGAGTGGATGTATATATGAAACTGGCTACCGATCTAACTCACTGTTAAAGACAGTGTAAATGAGACGGGAACTTGTTTGTTGGTTGTTTGTGGGAAACCACTCATAGTACCATATGGACTACTAGCAGAGACACGATGTGTGCTGAGTCCTAGAAGGGTTATATGAAGAAGATAAGAATGTCAATCATCAAAGATGATAATCGTATGAGTATGACATCTCCGTATGTCATGAAGCTATAAACCGGTAAAGAAAGTTTGTCGCGTAAACTTAGATTTCAAGAACGTGAATCCTAAGAAGTAAAGAAAAGTTTAAACCAATGCGTAAGTCAAGTATACGACTAATTGGTGTATGTGTTATTTTCTTATGTGCTTATACAGGAATTGGAATGAGCAGTTCAGCGTAAACTGTAAGTTGTAGTTGTGCGTAAGGCAAGTTTCCTAACTTCGTTCATATATTTAAATGAATGCTAGTTTCTTAAACTTTCTCAGATGTTGAACATGAGAAGTTTTGTCTATGTGCGAATGTATGATATTTGTACAAGGTGGTAGAATGTATGAGGCTTTGTGCCACAACTTGAACACTTCGGTGTTTCTATGAGATGAACTGTTTGGTGATTAAACTGTTCAATATGAGTATGTTCGGTGTACACATGAACATGTTATTGTTACGTCTGTGCTAATGATTCTAGCCAAACAGGATATGTATGGAAAAGGTAGGAAGAATGAAAGTATTTCAAAGTGAATGTGACTAATGTTTTAAAATGATAGGAATCAGGATTATTCCTATTATTCAAGATGCTTCATAACCTTTGTTCGGTTATCGAAGTCTTAAAAGAATGTTTAAATTCTTGAAGTTATTTATTCAACTGCTATGACTTTCTAGGTAACTGAATGCTCACATTTGTTTTAAATGAAAAAAAAATCAACATACGAGTAGAAGAACTTAAGGATTCCGTAAAGATCAAGTTGATCGGTGTCTAGATGAAGTGCAATTCATTATATGAATGAGTGTGAAGATCAAGTGAAGACTTGTAATGTAGAATAGTTTAATTAAACTATAGACTAGTTTAATGAATTGTTATGTATCATTGGTGGCGGATAAAAGTCACTCTTTTAAGATGGAAAGAATAATGTAATTACCATTATTTGAAATAACAAGATTATAAGGTAATAGAACCTAGGATTTAAGAATGTATGTTGTTATATTTCGCTATATAATGATGTATGTTTGGAAGAAGATGTACTCGTGATGCACGGAATCCAGGTGTGAAGATAGACCAGATTTCGGGGCATGACAAGTTGGTATCAGAGCTGATAGGTTATAAATCTTAGGTATGCGTACCTAAGACTATAATCGTAGAGAGAATGATAAGAAGATCATTGAGTTAAACAACTAAGAAAGAAGATCACTATGTGATCATATTGAATCATAATAATAACTGTTCTGTTAAACGATGGATGATTTGTAGCTAATGCTATAAATGAATGGTATTACAAAGTAATACGAGAAGAAGAACTCAGATTGAGTTGTAAAGGATAGCATACGAATTAAAGAAAATTCGTATTAAGGTTAGGGGAAGTTAGAAGTTGTAATATTTCAATTGAGGACTCATGTGATAGCTGAGTTGTATGAACCTTTGTTATGGGCAAGAGGTTTGTGCTTTTGGTGTAATCACTGCTTAGCTTATTACAGTGATAATCATTGGAATAGTGTGTCGCGCTTATCAATATATATATGACGAGAAGGTGAATCTTTTCTCATGTATATATTTGATAGGTAGAGAATGTTAAGATAAGGTGCGAGTTCTTGAAACTCATACTCATGAAAAGTTTGTGACTCATAGTTATATGTTATGTTTCTGAACCCTAAGCGTATGGATAGTCCTTGATTTGTTCTTGGATTACATATTGCGAAGATAAGTTCTTAAACACATATGGTGCTGGAAAGTTCCTAAACACATAAAGTGTGGTAAGTTGATGGACTACACTAAGTTATGGGAAAGTTTAGACTGAAATGAGTTATTTTTAGTAGACTTAGCATTGAAGGTGCTAGAGAAGATTAAGTATTGTCACAAGTAAGACAATGAAGGAAGATGAAGAAATATGATATTCCAAGTCATAGCTATGCTAGATTTCGAAGTTTATTGAACTAGTGCTTATATGTGCGTTTTGAAAAGGAAAGAATTGGTTCAACTTTTGGAACCAACGGATTTTAAAAGAGCTATTCTTTATATGTCTATGCTAATTATTTTGGCTAGATAGAAATTGATTTGAAATATCAAAATGAATTTTATAGCATCAGTGCATTTGATGCAAAGATGGTAAAAGGATGGAGTTATTAATGCAATTGAACCTGGTGTTGGATGTGATCTAATGATCAACAACCCGCTATGGTATGATGTATAATGACGAAGTCATAGACTGACGAAGTCCTCAACGTACTGTGAAAAGTACGGTATCATGACGTCATAAAACGTTTTGATGTATTGTAAAATAATTTAAAGAAGTAGTCGATGTTAATTGATTTGACTAGACGAACATTTCAAAGTGATGTCCAAATTATTAGTATGCTCTAAGCTATTTGATTTGGCTAAGACAAATGGTATGTTATGTTTAAAAGAAAATCGAGCTTTCTTTGAAGAAGTTATGCCAAGCCAAATTGTTTTGGTGCGAAATCTAATAATTAAGTCTGAGGTGAACATACCCTAAAATGGGTTTATACGATGGGTTGATCACCTACGTATGGAAGAGGTAGTTTATCTTCCTGGTGATTGTAAACTAACCATGATAGAAGGGTTTACGGTGAAATATTGTTAAACCTAGTAAGAGTTCATGGTTGATTTGACCCCTCAGCAAAAGTATAAAATGTTTTAAAGGAATTCTTATATTCCTCGTTATTCATTCTACTTCATAATTCTTGATAAGTTATGAAGATTAGGGAAGGTTTGAAAGATTAGAAATCCTTTGAAGAGAAGTTGAAAATAAGAGTAAGCTAAAAAAATCGAGGATAAAATTCTGTGAAGAAGGGGTGAATGTGAGGACCCGTGTATAGGTGTGGTTTTGAGAAATTCCGAGGACGGAATTTTTATAAGGGGGGAAGGATGTGACAACCCGAAAATCGGATTGTCCAGAATTTTTGTTTGAAGAATTAGTTATTAATAAAATGAATTTTTATTAATACTATTATGTGCTATGTGTTTATTAATCGTTCTAAAACCTAGGATGATTATAATAAGGGAGGATTCTGGCTACGAGCTAGACTGAACGATTAAGAATTTTCAAGATGAAAAAAAATATTCCTGGAATAAAAATATTTTTGGGGGAAAAGACGAAATAAGCACTTTTAACCCGACGAAACCTAAGGGTTAAGGTTTGAATAACCTAAGCCTTTCCGAGAGTTCGGTATGTTGAAATGAAATTCCGTCGAAAGATTTGACGATAATATATTGTGAAAAGTTAAGTAAGTCGATAAAAGTTTTTCTCGAAAAAATGTGCAGAAATCAGACGAAATAAAAATGATAAAAAGTACTATTATGTACTTTTCATTCGTTTAACTACATTAAGGGGAAAATGTGAAGGAAAACGCTTAGCATCAAACTAGTGTTTTTCAGTTTTTTGGAGTTTCGAAGAATGCGTAAAAGTTAATCTGTAAAGGAAACACAAAATATTCAAAAATATTTAGGATTTCGAGAATCGCAATTTTTCAAACTATCGGACGAATTCCGCAAGACGAAAGCACAAAGCTTCTAAGGGAAGCTTCGTGAATAGTAAGGAGGTGGACTAAGAGGTGGGAATAGTGATTTTGGGGCAAAATAACCATTTTGCCTCTAGCTTTGGTTTTATATATAAGAGAACCTTAACTCATTTGTTGGTGATTTTGAAAATCACCAACACTTGAGAGAGAGAGAGAAGTCGGATGAGATGAGAAAGGAAGAGGGAAAAACTAGCCCATGTATAAACTTTGTCCAACGGAAGAAGATTAAAGAAGAAAGGTAATCTGAAACCTAACTTCTAAATAATTTTCTTTAAGTTTTCTATGTTTAAAACGTAGCTCAATGAGAATAAGAAGTAGAAGATGTTAAGAATGGTTTCATATGGTTGAAATCATGAAAAAGTGAAGAAATATGAATTAAAAATTTAGTTTATAAATTTCTTAAGGAAGTATAAGATTCGTAATGAATTTGAACGATCTAAATAAATCATATGAACAATTCGGTGATATTAGTAAGGAATGGTGTTCTATAACATCAAATTTCAAGGAAAGTGAAATCGTAATCAAAGTATAGATTAAAAATGAAGAACAAACGAAGAACGCGAAGAATAGGAAGAACGTTGTTGATGGACAAATTTAAAACCATCACAGTTTAACTTGTTGTTGATGGACAAGTTTAAAACCATCGCGTATAAGTTAGTTTCTTATTGCTTGGTTAGGAACGATAAAAACATTCATGAAGAACGGATTAAACCTAGCTATAACGAAGTTATGGCGAAAATTTCGTAAAAGACCAACGAGAAATAGAAAGTATGTAAATGAACCCGAATGAGTAGTGTTTCATAAGAATGTAAGAGAACTTAGAAAACGTGAGTCGTGGACTCAATAACGAACGAGTTCTGTGATGCCCCCAAAATAGGTATACATCACCCATCTTGAGTCTCCAAATATGTGGTACACAATACAAATAAAAACATAATTATATAACATGAGCTGTGAGTTTTAATACAAATATTGTCATCTAGACAATATACAAACTCAATGGAGTCCTCATTACATTTATTATCACACTATTCCACAGAATAGTGAGGACTACTAATGCTATCATCTGGACCTCACTCCGTTCCCCAACTAGTCCCAGCTACATTCTAATTTCCTGAAGAGAACAATGAAAGCAAAAGGGTGAGCTCAACTAGCCCAGTAAGAAATATTATGACTAAGATAATGCAGAATAAACCTTCAACAGTTTTAAACTGATACAATATAACAAACATCAAGTTTAACTGCAGTGGAACAAGCAATCCATTAAAAGAGTCAAGTAGAACATAATGTCTAATATCTCCTCTAAATTAAAAGTCCATCGTTGATATTTTATTCCTGTAATACTCATCAACAGTTCTTCGTTATACTTAAGACAAATAAAACTTTCATCACTTGTCTTCACCTGAACCACCAAAGATGTTAGTTAAATTCATAATTCATATTTATAATAATGTGAATTAACAGTTCCTTCTTGCCACAAAGGCTTAATAGAATGTTTACTCAATATCCTTACCCCAAAGGCTGAAGATATTCAAATGTAATAACAATGATCATACCAATCAGTTGTCTATCTTTGCACTACGGGCCAAAGATATTCAACTATAAAACCAATGGTCATGATCATACCAATCAATTGCCTATCAGTGCACTACGGCCAAAGACATTCAACCGTTAACTAATGGTCATGATCCTGTCAATCACATCATTGAATTATCCATGCACTACGACCAAGGATATTCGTTAGTATCACTAGTGGTCATGATCATGTCATACACCTGTCCATCTTTGCACTACGGGTTAAAGCTATCAAACAACAGATCATCTTTGCACTACAGGCCAAAGATATTCAACAACATATCATCTTTGCACTACAGGCCAAAGACATACAACTGTAAAACCAATAACCAACAGTATAATAAAGAATGGAATAATAAAAGAATTTCACCATGTATGCAGTACTTCGCATAGACAGGTTATTCCAACATAATAATAAAGAATGGAATAATAAAAGAATTTCACCATGTATGCAGTATTTCGCATAGACAGGTTATTCCAACATAATAATAAAGAATGGAATAATAGAAGAATTTCACCATGTATGTGGTACTTCTCATAAACAGGTTATTCCAACATAATAATAATTAATGGAACCAGGTCAGACGTAATACGCACCTACAGGATATTCCAACAGAATAATAAAGAATAGAATAACAGAAGAATTTCACCATGTATGCGGTACTTCGCATAGATAGGTTCTTCCAACGTAATAATAAAGAATAGAATAATAGATGAATTTCACCAAGTATAGGGTAGTCCGCGTATACAGGTTATTCCAACAGAATAATAAAGAATAGAATAACAGAAGTTCTCTTCATGAATACAAAAGAAATAATACCCCTTACGAGTACAAGAAATAATATCCCTTACTTTTGAAAGAAGAGTATTCCGACTGGTAGGGCGAGGATATACTCGAAGAAACTTCTACTACGCTCAAAGCTTTCTTAAACTCTAAAAATATACGCTCAAGATTATAGAAGAAGAACTCTCTCTATAGTTTCTCTCTCTAGAGTTTCAGTGAATTCATAAGAAATAATGAAGGAATGAACTTCTATTTATAGGAAAATGGACTGCATAGTAACTAATTCATGAACGATCCAGATTGGTTTACTTTTAATCGGATGGTCCATATTTAAAGCAAAATCTTTTAAATAAAATATAATATATTCTATTTATAATCTAATAAAATGAATAACTTTATAAAAGTATTTTGTTTTATATAAAAAGATTTTAATATGCAAAATACTATGCAGGCACTATGCAACACTATGCATAATAAAATATAATATATTCTATTTATAGAATAACTTTATAAAAGTATTCTGTTTTATATAAAAAGATTTTACTATTAAAACTTTAAACCAACGATCCATATTGATTTACTATTATTATTTCAACCAACGGTCACAAAAATTAGCACATCTCCTCATGGAATAATATTGTAACCAGAAATGATTTAGATCGAAAAGAAATATATTTTTCGGGCGAATAGTATCCAGTGAATAGTACTTCGGGAACAGTACCCTGTGAATAGTATCCTGACATAAAATGTGTCCCAAATACCTGAGTGAACAATACTGGAGTGAATAGTAATTGAGTGAATAGTAACTCGTGAATAGTACTTCGACACGAAAAATACCCCAAATACTCGAGTAAATAATATTCAGGTGGATAGTAATTTAGGTGAATAGTAACACGTGAATAGTAACTCGTGAATAGTACTCTGACATAAAAAGTATCCCAAATACTCGAGTGAACAATACTAGAGTAAATAGTAACCGGATATTTTATGACAACTTGTCTACTTTGAAAAAATTTCACATATCACCCTTAACTTTAAACTTTTATCAATTTAACTATTTACCAAAATAGAAAAATTGAATACTTTGATTTCATAAAATTCGGGGTCTCACAATCTCCACTCCTTATGAAATTTCGCCCTCGAAATTTACGTACGTACCTGATATTCGAAGAGATGAGAATACCTTGCTTTCTTTTCAGATTGTACCTTCTCAGGTTATTTCCTCTCTATCATGATTTTCCATTTCTCATCTCCTGTATTTCAAATATCATTCTAAAATATAGTTTCAAAATAAGGGTTAATTGACATACCACATAATACCCCTATATTCTGACCGACCAATTAAATAACAAGTAAACTTAGGTAGGTCATACTAGCGAAGGAATTTCCCATCTCTCCCCTCCTAGTTCTTGTCTCACATCTCAGCCAGGGATCATATCTCTAAGCTTTGATACCAACTGTGACGCCCCCAAAATTAGGTATACATCACCCATCTTGAGTCGCCAAATACATGGTACATAATACAAATAAAAACTTAATTACACAACATGAGCTGTGAGTTTTAATACAAATATTGTCATCTAGACAATATACAAACTCAATGGAGTCCTCATTACATTTATTATCACACTATTCCACAGAATAGTGAGGACTATTAATGCTATCATCTAAACCGTCACTCCGTTCCCCAACTAGTCCCAGCTACGTTCTCATTTCCTGAAGAGAACAATGAAAGCAAAAGGGTAAGCTCAACTAGCCCAGTAAGAAATATTATGACTAAGTTAATGCAGAATAAACCTTCAATAGTGTTAAACTGATACAATATAACAAACATCAAGTTTAACTGCAGTGGAACAAGCAATCTATTAAAAGAGTCAAGTAGAACATAATGTCTAATATCTCCTCTAGATTAAAAGTCCATCGTTGATATTTTATTCCTATAATACTCATCAACAGTTCTTTGTTATACTTAAGACAAATAGAACTTTCATCACTTGTCTTCACCTGAACCACCAAAGATGTTAGTTAAATTTATAATTCATATTTATAATAATGTGAATTAACAGTTCCTTCTTTCCACAAAGGCTTAATAGAATATTTACTCAATATCCTTACCCCAAAGGCTGAAGATATTCAAATGTAATAACAATGATCATACCAATCAGTTGTCTATCTTTGCACTACGGGCCAAAGATATTCAACTATAAAACCAATGGTCATGATCATACCAATCAATTGCCTAGCAGTGCACTACGGCCAAAGACATTGAACTGTTAACTAATGGTCATGATCCTGCCAATCACATCATTAAATTATCCATGCACTACGACCATGGATATTCGTTAGTATCACTAGTGGTCATGATCATGTCATACACCTGTCCATCTTCGCACTACGGGTCAAAGCTATCAAACAACAGATCATCTTTGCACTACAGGCCAAAGATATTCAACAACATATCATCTTTGCACTACAGGCCAAAGACATACAACTGTAAAACAAATAACCAACAGTATAATAAAGAATGGAATAATAAAAGAATTTCCCATGTATGCAGTACTTCGCATAGACAGGTTATTCCAACATAATAATAAAGAATGGAATAATAAAAGAATTTCACCATGTATGTAGTACTTCGCATAGACAGGTTATTCCAACATAATAATAAAGAATGGAATAATAGAATAATTTCACCATGTATGCGGTACTTCTCATAAAAGGTTATTCCAACATAATAATAATTAATGGAACCAGATCAGGCGTAATACGCACTGACAGGATATTCCAACAGAATAATAAAGAATAGAATAACAGAAGAATTTCACCATGTATGTGGTACTTCGCATAGATTGGTTCTTCCAACGTAATAATAAAGAATAGAATAATAGAAGAATTTCACGAAGTATAGGGTAGTCAGCGTATACAGGTTATTCCAACAGAATAATAAAGAATAGAATAACAGAAGTTCTCTTCATGAATACAAAAGAAATAATACCCCTTATGAGTACAACAAATAATATCCCTTACTTTTGAAAGAAGAGTATTCCGACTGGTAGGGCGAGGATATACTCGAAGAAACTTGTACTACGCTTAAAGCTTTCTTAAACTCTAAAAAATACGCTCATGATTATAGAAGAAGAACTCTCTCTATAGTTTCTCTCTCTAGAGTTTCAATGAATTCGTAAGAATAATGAAGGAATGAACTTCTATTTATAGAAAAATGGACTGCATAGTAACTAATTCATGAACGGTCCAGATTGATTTATTTTTAATCGGACGGTCCATATTTAAAGCAAAATCTTTTAAATAAAATATAATATATTCTATTTATAATCTAATAAAACGAATAACTTTATAAAAGTGTTCTATTTTATATAAAAAGATTTTACTATGCAAAATACTATGCAACACTATGCATAATAAAATATAATATATTCTATTTATAGAATAACTTTATAAAAGTATTCTGTTTTATATAAAAAGATTTTACTATTAAAACTTTAAACCAACGATCCATATTGATTTACTATTATAATTTCAACCAACGGTCTGAAAAATTAGCACATCTCCTCATGGAATAATATTGTACCCAAAAATGATTTAGACCGAAAAGAAATATATTTTTCGGGCGAATAGTATCCTGTGAAAAGTACTTCGGGAATAGTACCCTGTGAATAGTACCCCGACACAAAAAGTGTCCCAAATATCCGAGTGAACAATACTAGAGTTAATAGTAATCGAGTGAATAGTAACTCGTGAATTGTACTCCGACACGAAAAATACCCCAAATACCCGAGTGAATAATATTCGGGTGAATAGTAATTTAGGTGAATAGTAACACGTGAATAGTAACTCATGAATAGTACTCTGACACAAAAAGTGGCCCAAATACTCGAGTGAACAATACTAGAGTAAATAGTAACCGGGTATTTTATGACAACTTGTTTACTTTGAAAAAATTTCATATATTACCCTTAACTTTAAACTTTTATCAATTTAACTATTTACCAAAATAGAAAAATTAAATACTTCTATTTCATAAAATTTGGGGTCTCACACGTTCCGAGTTCGGATGACCGAATTACTGACGAACGGACGAAGAACGTTAATAACATAAAATGAACGAAGGATGAAACTAAGCCAATTGAATGGCATGTTAACGAATTCAGAATGAAGTTCTGTCCGAGGGGAGTTGAAGTACGTAAGATAAGGAAGAGAATGGCTTTGGAACGACCTCGTTTCGAGTTATAATGAAGAAGATATGAGATTGTAAAGTAAGCATCTCAAATCAGTTCAAAGACTTAGAAAAATTTTTAAGGATTGATGTTTGGCGCCGCAGCGCCAATTAAGCCTTGGGAGGCGGCGCCGCAGCGCCAACCCGAGCAACTAGGTACTGCCTAGTGGCGCCGCAACGCCGGTGCAGGGCAAGACCCAGAGAAGAGAGTTTAAATGCTCAACTCTTGGGGGAAGTCTAAGGAAAGATAAATAACATATAGTTCAATTAATTTAACACTTAATCAAGTGAATTAAACATTTAGTAAGGGATTAAAAGACAGCGAATGTAAACGCTGATTACGTAACCAATATACGGGGACCGTGGTCGTGATAAAATGAACGTGTGGGATTGCTATGACTGTAATTCCTTAGACGTTGACGAATGTAGTAAGTAAGAGATTCGTTTAATCTTTGAAGGGGAAACTATATTTATCGGGAGACCGACGTGCGCACTTGAGTACGATTAAACGATATGCATAACGAAGGGTACTTTAGGCTGATCACCTATTGTACTCGTTTTTGTTGGATTATCAGTATATTACTGTTAATTCTAGTAGAAGTTCATAGTCCTTAGTGACTGCTCAGTATTCATAAATTTGAAATCTCGAAATGGCTAAGTATTGAATCTTATTGATATTTTCTGTCCTTGGTGACTATGGTTGAGAATCATTGATACTTCTTGCTATCCTTGAACTATCGTTATTGTTGTACCCTTGAGAAATTAAAACTATATTGAACACCCTTATTGCTATATTATTTGCTGAGCAAACTTGTTGATCATTCTTGCTTGAAAATATTTCAGTTAAGGCAGAGCAAGGCGGACCCTCGGGCACTGATAAGGGCAAGGGCAAAGCTACGAAGTAGCTCATAATTATTTAGAAGTTTTATGATTATGTTAAGAAATATTGTGTTATGTATTTGTTATGTCTAAACTATGTTTAATTATGTTTAAGGTATGTAAGAGATGTTTAAGTTACGAAACCTTGGGGCATGAATGATTATATTAAATAAATATAATCTATTCTATTATTTCCGTTGCATGAGATGTTTTTAGTCATTAGATTTGTAGAACGTGATACACCAAATTCGAGACGTGAGTGGTTTGAATTTGGGGGCATCACAAAACCTAATTGAAGTTCTTAAATAATGCATGTTAATTGTGACAACCTGATATTTTCGATATAAATAAATCTTAAATTTTGCGTATAAATTTTTTTATTATTATTTTAAGGATGAGGATTTGTATAAGATTATGTGTATATGTATTTATGTGGTAAATAAAAATATATTTATTACATGAATTTTTACAAGTAAATTTATTTTAGAATTATTGATTATTATAAAGTATATTTTTATAATAATTTATTTTAAGATAGAAATGTTTTTATTAATTATTTTTCATGATTATATAATCATATATTATTTAAATAATATATGAAGTGATTTTTTAGAATAAATATAATAATTATTTTATTATATAAATTTTTGTACAGATTATTAAGATAAATATTTTACCTTAATTATTAAGGTTAAATATGAAAGAATAATCAGATATGGAATCCAAACCCTAATTTTGGATTATTGTCAAGGTATGAGAATAATAATATAATATTACTTATATTTTGATTTTTCAGTGCTATGAATATGTACGGTATTACCGTATTGATAATGGTTGGTCAATTACGGTGTATTTTTGACCAAACCCTAGTAATGATGTTAAACCCTAATTTAAGATCCAAATTAGAGTATAAGATTATTTTATAAGTATGTAATATTAATTTTGTCATGTATTTAATGTATTAATTAGGTAAACCCTAATTAAAATTCTGGAAACCCTAATTGCTATAATTAGTAACCCTAATTTGAAATTAGAGTTTGAGATTGTTGGTGAGTATCGATAATGTGATTAATTAACAAGTATGGTGTTTATAATAATTAAATTTAGAAACCCTAAATTGGTAAACCCTAATTATTAAACTAAAACCCTAATTTAGTAATTAAAAACCCTAATAGTAATTTGGTAACCCTAATTATCAAAAGAATAAACCCTAATTGCTTTATTAGCAAAGTTAATTGTGATTAAGGGTATTAAACCCTAATGCCCATGTGTTAGATAATTACAAACTTATTTTAATTAACAAAGTTAATTTTTCAAAATATTAGAAACTAAAATTTAGTTATTAATTTTTGTAATAAACCCTAAATTGCTAAATCCTAAAATTGGAAATTTTTGAAATCCTAGTTGCTAAATCTTTAAGGGTTAGATGTTAAACCCTAAACATTAAAATATCTAAACCCTAAACCTAAGACAACTTTCTAGAAAAAAAAGGAAATGGCAAAAATGCCCATATTAGGCATTTAAGAAGCTAGTTCTTTGGTTTTGACATTTAGGGATGGTTGTTCACCAAATCTAACAACTCCACATGCCCAAAACTCCAGCAACAAGCAACACTTCAGCCAATTCATGCACCACAATTGCCTATAAATAAGTTGAGAGAGAGAAAATGCAAAGAATTGGCCATTTTGCTAAACAACTCTCACCAACTCTCTCTCTATCTAAAACCTCCGAAATTATCTAGTAAAATCAGTCAAGAAACAAGCCCCACGAACATCAACAACAAAACAGCAACAAGAAATCAGAAATCGATCAAGAAGGTATAAAACCCTACTTTGAATTTCTGTCCAAAATTTGGTGTTAGATGTTGGTTTTTGTTGTTGTAATATGTTGAATCTAGTGTATAATCATGATCTGGGTTGTTAGAAACTAGACCCATAACATTTAAATGATCAAAATCACGTTTTTTCAAAAATCTAGGAAAATTTTTCTGGTGATTTTCAGTCAAATGTCAGGCCCTAAAACTCTCGGGTTGTTTATGATTTTTGTGGTATTTAAGTTGTTATATGTAGTCTGTAAGGTGATCTGTAATATACAAAAAGAATCAAGCTTATATCTATTATATATTGCAAGATATTCTCGGTCAAACATCATTGACCGAACTGCCTATTTTAGCGAACCTAGAAACTTGATGGACAGTGTCCGTGTCCTAGTTTGACCGTCCATAACTTGTTCATTCTGTGATGTTTTTGTGTTATGTTGCTTTATAGTTGTAGTACTACATGTTATCTACAACTTGTAATTGATAGATCGCATAAATCTTACACGATCACCAAGTTATAAAATGACAAAGGTGGTACCTTGACTGTTCTTCATTTTCTGGGAAACCCAGAAAATGAAGAACACGTCTGACAGGTACTTTGAGAGTCCAGATCTTGCTAATATGTTATTGTTTGGCCATGAACTTGGTTTCATGTTGTAGTATTGCAAACGTACTACAATCTAAGAGTTTTAGAAAGCCAGAAAAACGTAGGGATCACTGATTAAATTCCGGTCAAAGTAGCAACCTAGCCCTGCTGGAAAATTTCTGGGTAGCTCAAGAACACCTATAGCGACAGAAAGCGTCGCTATAGGCCTTTAGCGACAGATTTAATTAATATTTTCAGAAATTAATAAAAAAATAGAAAAAAAATAGTTTTTAATTATTAAAAATACAAAATAAATTATTAAAAATTATTATAAATTCTGAAAATTAGTTTTTAATTATTTTAAATATATTTCATAAATATTTAATATTTTTGGAATAATAAAAGTAATTAATTTATTTAATTATAATATTAAATAAATTATTTAAAAATGATTTTAATATTTGAAAAATCATTTAAAATTATATTATAGTATAAGAAAATAATTTAAGTTATTTTTGATAACTTTTAATATTATTTGATAATTTTCATTAATAAAGTAATATTAATGATAATTAAGTTATTTATTAAATGAATTAAATAAATGAATTAAAAATGATTTTATTATATTAAAAATCATTTTAAATAATAATAAGGTATTTAAAAATATTTTAAGTTATAAAATATAACTTTTAATATTTAAAGGTAAATTTCATTAATTAATTATTATTAATGATATTAAAGTTATTTAATAATTATATTAAATAATTTAGTTTAAAAATGATTTTAATATTATAATAATCATTTTAAATGGAAATAAAGTGTTTAAAGATATTTTAAGTTATAAAATATAACTTTTAATATTTAAAGGATATTTCATTTAATGATTAATGATATTAAATTTATTTAATAATTATATTAAATAAATAGTTTAAAAATGATTTTAATTATTTAAAAATCATTTAAAAAGGGTATTAATAATTTAAAAATATTTTAAGTTATAATTATGACTTTTAATATTTGGATAAATAGTTCATTAATATTTACATATTAATGGTAATTAGTTAATAATGATTTTAAATGTTTTAAAAATTATTTAAGGGTATTATCAATACATTAAAAATATTTTGAGTTATCATACATAACTTTAATATTTTGGCAATGGTTTCATTAATAGTTTAATACTAATTAATTATTAATGATAATAGAATTGTTTAATATTTAAATCATTTAATAATGATTCTGATATTTCAAAAATTATAATAAATGATAATAATTATTTAATAATTATTATAAGGCCATGAAAAATAGTGCGACTGATATTTAAGTTATCCAAATGGATATTGAACTACGGATTAGAGTCTTAGACTCGATATTTAACCAATAAAGCTGTCGGTAGACCAACATAGATCAGAAATTGATCTGGACTTAGATAAATTGATTAGTTAACTATTTATTTGTGATTCAATGGTTTATTTAGGTTGTATGACAATGTGAATAGGAAATGTGCTGACTGCAATAAGCAGTGTTATGTGTACGATATGTTGTACTAATCAGTAAAATGATCTGATTAATGATAGGTTGTGATAAAAAAAAGGGTAGATCTAAGTTGAGTAAGTGTAAGCAGCGCATCAGGCAAGTATCCTAACTTTGCATTTTCTTTATGCAATGGATAGAAGTGAGAAATTCAGAATTAATGTTATTATTGTACAGATTGTTAAATTTATATTATATATGCCCATTGACTATCAACATGCTAGTATATGATAATTCAGTTATATATATTCTGTTCGTTAATTTCTATAAATGATCATACAAGTGTCCCCACTTGGATAATCATTGTATTTAATCGCATGTTGATATCCTTTTGATATACATATATGTTGAATTATATAAGACCTTTGTTATGAAAACCCGACAGGTATGAACATCCCGATAATGGGAAAATTTTTATGCGCCCAAGGCGGACAGATTGAACGATAACATCGTTCTTATACATGTAGTATTGATCAATACAGGGTACAACAGGGCTGATCACCCTCCGTGCCCGTAAGTCATGACGGTTTACAGATGAATTTCTGTTCAAACCTTTTCGAAAATGAAAAACAATGTTCATAGTATGTCACAGAAACCCCATGTATAGTCAATACGTAGTTTCAAAAATTTGAAAGAGGGTTGTTATGTTATTATTATTGGTACAGATTACTTCACAACTACTTACTAGTTGTAGAAGAATATTATAAAGAAAACATTTAAATTCCTTCAGCCTATATATATATAATACTTGCTGGGCACTCAAATGCTCATTCTTGCTTAATTTAAATGTTTTCAGCTAAGTATGAAGGACCAGAAGGATCTGTCAAGAACAAAGGAAAAGGAAAAGTTGCTGAATGACTTTATATGCTACTGTTTGTAATAATTTTAGATTATGAAGACTATGATATATATATATATATATATATATATATATATATATATATATATATATATATATATATTTATATATGTTATGACATGTAATGAATGTATAAAGGTTACGTAACTGGGAGAAAGACTCTGATGTATTTATAAATTTAAGTTTAAGTTTTATATTATTGTTATTAATTTTAGTAGTATTCCGCTCATAAAAATGGTATCGTGAAGTACCGAGTTCGGGTTTCAAGTATCCGGGTTCGGGGACCTCACAGGATGGTATCAGAGCTATAGGGTTAGAAACCTTAGGTGGGTTAGACCTTAGGCTATAACCTTAGAACAGAGGGAAACGTTGAAAATATAAATAACTCATATAGAGTTTAAAGAAAGATGAATCGGATAAATTCATCGTCAAATAAAATAAAAGATAACTTATAAAACCTTTATGTGTTATGTGTATATAATTTATGCTAATCAAAATAATTTTTGTGTGTAGTTGTCGGGTGGAAAAGGCTTGTTATATGCTTATAACATGAAGAAGAATCAAACCCATACTCCTAAGCTGATATCGAAGCCAATAGCTGAAATAGAAGCTCACAATGAAACCAACTCGGATGAGGTGGTCATCATAGAAAACATATTACCAGATCCGGAAATAGTGGAGCTGACAGATAGTGATTCAGACACTAAAGTTGAAGCTGAACAAGCATCAACGGAGGTACAGAATCTGAGGAACAAGGTTTCTTCTCTAGAAAGGCTGTGGGAGATAGAAAAGTTATTGAATAGTCAACTGCGTCAGGCATTACTAGAAACAATAGAAGAACAGGATAATCTTAAAATCCAAATTGATCAGATGGGAGCCTCAAACAACACTTCGTGTGCAGCTCCGAGAGATAAGGGAAAAAGAAAGATAGAAGACCCTGAGGTAGGAAAACCTGATAAGAAGAAAGGGAAGAAGATATGTTATATTTGCGGCCGAGAGGGACATACCTCTCCTCGTTGCCCCGACTATAAGAAAGGTGGATGTTTTAATTGTGGAATGGAAGGACATCGAGCGTATGAATGTCCAAGAAAAGGGCTTAGGGAATAGGTAGTATAGGTTATGTTGTGTAAGCGTGCTTAATATTATATGTGTGCTTAGTATGTCTGTCTAATGCATTATTAAAAAAAAAACTTTTGTATAAGTGGTGATGTAAATCCCGACTTTTACAGTCACAATGGGATAACTGATGTTTAAAGCACTATGTGCTATGATATGTAAAATATTTTGAAAGCAATGAATGAATATGAATCAAAGTTTGAGTTATGAAACAAGTTTAATAAGTTTAAAACTTATATGATAAGGTTTAGAATGTAAGTTAATTTATGGTTTTTACTTAACCAGATAATGCCGCCAAGACGTCAAACTCGGAATCAAAGGGCAGAAGAGTCTGTCAACAATGTTGAAGGACAACAACAAGCGGACCCGATGCAGCATTTTGCGAATATGGTAGCCCAGGCTATGCAACAAGGAAACCAGCCGGACAATCACTTGGCGAATTTTAAAGATTTTAAGGCTGTAGGACCACCAGAATTTAAAGGTACGACTGACCCTGTAGAAGCCCAAAATTGGGTTAGGGAAATTGAGAAGGCGTTTATAATAGCTAGGGTAGCTGAGGGGCAAAAGACCTCTTTTGCCACCTATCTGATGAAGGGTGAGGCAAATTTCTGGTGGGAAGCAAATCAGGTGAGGGCAGGAGCAGGTGTGGTAGAGTGGGATAGATTTAAGACGTTATTTTTCAAAAATTATTTTTCAGCCAGTATGCAGTCTAGAATGGAGGTAAAATTTCTGGAGTTGAAGCAATGGGATATGTCAGTGGCAGAATACGCCGCTAAATTTAATGAGTTAGCTAGGTTTGCTTCGCATCAAGTCGATACGGAGGCTAGGAAGGCAAGGAGATTTGAGTTGAGATTAAAACCCTGGCTTTATAACAAGGTGGCAGTGTTGCAGATCCCAACATTTGCAGTACTCTTGGAGAAGGCGATAATTGCGGAGGAGGGAAGTGAGGCTATAAGCCTCTACAATAAGGAGAAGAAGAACAAGGCCGAGGTCGAGGGAGTTGAGAAGATGAGGACAAATAGTGGAAGCAAAAGTGTTGATGGAAAAAGGAAGGGGAACTATTCTGGCAATGTCCAGGTTAAACAAGAAGGTGTTAAGAAGACAGGGGTGCAGTGTGGAAAATGTGGAAAGAACCACTCCGGGGAGTGTTTAAAAGGAAAATTTGTGTGTTATAAATGTGGGCAGGAGGGCCATATCTCTCCCAACTGTCCCAATCCTAGAATGAATAGTGGATGTTTTATTTGCGGATCAATGGAGCAGAGGGTGAAGGATTGTCCAAATAGGAGGGTAGAGGCAGGTAGTGTGAATACTGGTAAGAATAATGGAACATTAGCAATCACGGGACCGACATCATCGAACAAACCAACAAAGTCAACATCAAGAATCTTCAACATGACGGTTCAAGACACGGTGGCAGCTGGCAATGCAGTTCCAGGTAATATTCGAATAACTTTTAATTGCGTATTTATAATTATTCTATGTATAATAAATGATTTTATAAAGAAATTGAGGGAGGAATTTGAGTTCTTTTAGAAACCAATTTTTCCGTTTAATCAGAAAGACAAGCTTTATGTGATTAGTTAAAGATCAGTTCGATCAAATTTGATCGAGATCTACTTGTGAAGAATATGTATGCTATGTACCCGGTTATGTGTAGGTTTTAAAGTGGTGATTCCGGGGACAGAATCCTTATAAGGGAGAGTGAATGTGACAACCTGATATTTTCGATATAAATAAATCTTAAATTTTGCGTATAAATTTTTTTATTATTATTTTAAGGATGAGGATTTGTACAAGATTATGTGTATATGTATTTATGTGGTAAATAAAAATATATTTATTACATGAATATTTACAAGTAAATTTATTTTAGAATTATTGATTATTATAAAGTATATTTTTATAATAATTAATTTTAAGATAGAAATGTTTTTATTAATTATTTTCCATGATTATATAATCATATATTATTTAAATAATATATGAAGTGATTTTTTAGAATAAATATAATAATTATTTTATTATATAAATTTTTGTACAGATTATTAAGATAAATATTTTACCTTAATTATTAAGGTTAAATATGAAAGAATAATCAGATATGGAATCCAAACCCTAATTTTGGATTATTGTCAAGGTATGAGAATAATAATATAATATTACTTATATTTTGATTTTTCAGTGCTATGAATATGTACGGTATTACCGTATTGATAATGGTTGGTCAATTACGGTGTATTTTTGACCAAACCCTAGTAATGATGTTAAACCCTAATTTGAGATCCAAATTAGAGTATAAGATTATTTTATAAGTATGTAATATTAATTTTGTCATGTATTTAATGTATTAATTAGGTAAACCCTAATTAAAATTTTGGAAACCCTAATTGCTATAATTAGTAACCCTAATTTGAAATTAGAGTTTGAGATTGTTGGTGAGTATCGATAATGTGATTAATTAACAAGTATGGTGTTTATAATAATTAAATTTAGAAACCCTAAATTGGTTAACCCTAATTATTAAACTAAAACCCTAATTTAGTAATTAAAAACCCTAATAGTAATTTGGTAACCCTAATTATCAAAAGAATAAACCCTAATTGCTTTATTAGCAAAGTTAATTGTGATTAAGGGTATTAAACCCTAATGCCCATGTGTTAGATAATTACAAACTTATTTTAATTAACAAAGTTAATTTTTCAAAATATTAGAAACTAAAATTTAGTTATTAATTTTTGTAATAAACCCTAAATTGCTAAATCCTAAAATTGGAAATTTTTGAAATCCTAGTTGCTAAATCTTTAAGGGTTAGATGTTAAACCCTAAACATTAAAATATCTAAACCCTAAACCTAAGACAACTTTCTAGAAAAAAAGGAAATGGCAAAAATGCCCATATTAGGCATTTAAGAAGCTAGTTCTTAGGTTTTGACATTTAGGAATGGTTGTTCACCAAATCTAACAACTCCACATGCCCAAAACTCCAGCAACAAGCAACACTTCAGCCAATTCATGCACCACAATTGCCTATAAATAAGTTGAGAGAGAGAAAATGCAAAGAATTGGCCATTTTGCTAAACAACTCTCACCAACTCTCTCTCTCTATCTAAAACCTCCGAAATTATCTAGTAAAATCAGTCAAGAAACAAGCCCCACGAACATCAACAACAAAACAGCAACAAGAAATCAGAAATCGATCAAGAAGGTATAAAACCCTACTTTGAATTTCTGTCCAAAATTTGGTGTTAGATGTTGGTTTTTGTTGTTGTAATATGTTGAATCTAGTGTATAATCATGATCTGGGTTGTTAGAAACTAGACCCATAACATTTAAATGATCAAAATCACGTTTTTTCAAAAATCTGGGAAAATTTTTCAGGTGATTTTCAGTCAAATGTCAGGCCCTATAACTCTCGGGTTGTTTATGATTTTTGTGGTATTTAAGTTGTTATATGTAGTCTGTAAGGTGATATGTAATATACAAAAAGAATCAAGCTTATATCTATTATATATTGCAAGATATTCTCGGTCAAACATCGTTGACCGAACTGCCTATTTTAGCGAACCCAGAAACTTGATGGACAGTGTCCGTGTCCTAGTTTGACCGTCCATAACTTGTTCATTCTGTGATGATTTTGTGTTATGTTGCTTTATAGTTGTAGTACTACATGTTATCTACAACTTGTAATTGATAGATCACATAAATCTTACACGATCACCAAGTTATAAAATGACAAAGGAGGTACCTTGACTGTTCTTCATTTTCTGGGAAACCCAGAAAATGAAGAACACGTCTGACAGGTACTTTGAGAGCCCAGATCTTGCTAATTATTTTATTGTTTGGCCATGAACTTGGTTTCATGTTGTAGTATTGCAAAAGTACTACAATCTAAGAGTTTTAGAAAGCCAGAAAAACGTAGGGATCACTGTTTAAATTCCGGTCAAAGTTGCAACCTAGCCCTGCCGGAAAATTTCTGGGTAGCTCCAGAACACTTATAGCGACAGAAAGCGTCGCTATAGGCCTTTAGCGACAGATTTAATTAATATTTTCGGAAATTAATAAAAAAAATAGAAAAAAAATAGTTTTTAATTATTAAAAATACAAAATAAATTATTAAAAATTATTATAAATTCTGAAAATTAGTTTTTAATTATTTTAAATATATTTCATAAATATTTAATATTTTTGGAATAATAAAAGTAATTAATTTATTTGATTCTAATATTAAATAAATTATTTAAAAATGATTTTAATATTTGAAAAATCATTTAAAATTATATTATGGTATAAGAAAGTAATTTAAGTTATTTTTGATAACTTTTAATATTATTTGATAATTTTCATTAATAAAGTAATATTAATGATAATTAAGTTATTTATTAAATGAATTAAATAAATGAATTAAAAATGATTTTATTACATTAAAAATCATTTTAAATAATAATAAGGTATTTAAAAATATTTTAAGTTATAAAATATAACTTTTAATATTTAAAGGTAAATTTCATTAATTAATTATTATTAATGATATTAAAGTTATTTAATAATTATATTAAATAATTTAGTTTTAAAATGATTTTAATATTATAATAATCATTTTAAATGGAAATAAAGTGTTTAAAGATATTTTAAGTTATAAAATATAAATTTTAATATTTAAAGGATATTTCATTTAATGATTAATGATATTAAATTTATTTAATAATTATATTAAATAAATAGTTTAAAAATGATTTTAATTATTTAAAAATCATTTAAAAAGGGTATTAATAATTTAAATATATTTTAAGTTATAATTATGACTTTTAATATTTGGATAAATAGTTCATTAATATTTACATATTAATGGTAATTAGTTAATAATGATTTTAAATATTTTAAAAATTATTTAAGAGTATTATTAATACATTAAAAATATTTTGAGTTATCATACATAACTTTAATATTTTGGCAATGGTTTCATTAATAGTTTAATACTAATTAATTATTAATGATAATAGAATTGTTTAATATTTAAATCATTTAATAATGATTCTAATATTTCAAAAATTATATTAAATGATAATAATTATTTAATAATTATTATAAGGCCATGAAAAATAGTGCGACTGATATTTAAGTTATCCAAATGGATATTGAACTACGGATTAGAGTCTTAGACTCGATATTTAACCAATAAAGCTGTCGGTAGACCAACATAGATCAGAAATTGATCTGGACTTAGATAAATTGATTAGTTAACTATTTATTTGTGATTCAATGGTTTATTTAGGTTGTATGACAATGTGAATAGGAAATGTGCTGACTGCAATAAGCAGTGTTATGTGTACGATATGTTGTACTAATCAGTAAAATGATCTGATTAATGATAGGTTGTGATAAAAAAAAGGGTAGATCTAAGTTGAGTAAGTGTAAGCAGCGCATCAGGCAAGTATCCTAACTTTGCATTTTCTTTATGCAATGGATAGAAGTGAGAAATTCAGAATTAATGTTATTATTGTACAGATTGTTAAATTTATATTATATAAGCCCATTGACTATCAACATGCTAGTATATGATAATTCAGTTATATATATTCTGTTCGTTAATTTCTATAAATGATCATACAAGTGTCCCCACTTGGATAATCATTGTATTTAATCGCATGTTGATATCCTTTTGATATACATATATGTTGAATTATATAAGACCTTTGTTATGAAAACCCGACAGGTATGAACATCCCGATAATGGGAAAAATTTTATGCGCCCAAGGCGGACAGATTGAACGATAACATCGTTCTTATACATGTAGTATTGATCAATACAGGGTACAACAGGGCTGATCACCCTCCGTGCCCGTAAGTCATGACGGTTTACAGATGAATTTTTGTTCAAACATTTTCGAAAATGAAAAACAATGTTCATAGTATGTCACAGAAACCCCATGTATAGTCAATACGTAGTTTCAAAAATTTGAAAGAGGGTTGTTATGTTATTATTATTGGTACAGATTACTTCACAACTACTTACTAGTTGTAGAAGAATATTATAAAGAAAACATTTAAATTCCTTCAGCCTATATATATATAATACTTGCTGGGCACTCAAATGCTCATTCTTGCTTAATTTAAATGTTTTCAGCTAAGTATGAAGGACCAGAAGGATCTGTCAAGAACAAAGGAAAAGGAAAAGTTGCTGAATGACTTTATATGCTACTGTTTGTAATAATTTTAGATTATGAAGACTATGATATATATATTTATATATGTTATGACATGTAATGAATGTATAAAGGTTACGTAACTGGGAGAAAGACTCTGATGTATTTATAAATTTAAGTTTAAGTTTTATATTATTGTTATTATTATTAGTAGTATTCCGCTCATAGAAATGGTATCGTGAAGTACCGAGTTCGGGTTTCAAGTATCCGGGTTCGGGGACCTCACATTAATTCATTATTTGGTTGTTGTTGCTCTAATTTATGGGTTGATTTTGAGAGTGGGAGAAGGTGAAGATCCTTTTTGGTGTGTGACAGTTGTATTGATGATAATAATGGTAGTGATGACAGCGATAGGGGGACGACGACGAGTGAATTGCATCAAAATTATGTGAGTAAATTATATCATAGAAGTTGATCAAAATGAATCTGATAAATGAATGAACTGTAGGAGAAAAGGATGAGGGTTTCTCATTTGATAAGAGTTGGGTAGATTGGGGGAGGACCGGTACTTAATGTACCGGTCATTAGTACGGTGCAAAATTTGGGCCATTATATTTTTTAAAATTGATCTCACGGTCACAATTTAACCCTCACTATATCACTATCTCAGCTTTCCTTTTATCTCTCCAGTTCCCTCTTTCCTCAACATCTCACCATTTCATTTTCACCACCACCACCACCACCACCACCACCTCCACCTCACCACCGTCGCTCGTGCTTCTCTCCTTCGCCACCACCGCCTCCGCCACGGACCTTTTCATCGCCCACGCCGGTAAATTCCACCCCAATTTTCAGTCGCCCTTAACAAACCTCTAAACCTTCCATCGGCCAAACCTTCGATCCTCTCCCACTGGCCATCGATCCATTTTCTTTACATTAGTTCACTTCTTGTTTCTGTTTAGTCTTCACTAACCGCACCGCTGCCTCCAACTACAGGCTCCATATTTTTCTTAGGTAATTTTTTTAATTAGTGAGCTCAGATGATATATTTTCTGAGTTTATTTTGAGATTTAGTCAATGGATTTCTCTACTAGTTTAGGGCCTTTAGGGCTTTTTTATGGTGATTTGTTTGTTTTAGTTTTGACAATTTTTCTAATTGGTGGTGGGCTTGTTTTGTTTAGATGTGAATCATGTGATATTTCATAAGTTGTTGGAAATTATAGGATTTATTATATTATAGGTATTTTTAAGGGATTTGTGTTGTGAGTTTTTGATTACTTTAAATCTGTGATGAACTGGGTTTACAAGTTATGAAGCCACGCTTTATAGCAAACCAATTTACAATGACTCTATCTTTAATTGTATCGGCTTGATACTAAGTTAAAAGCTTCTCATTTATATAGTTTTTGGTTGTTATTACATTGTACCAGCAAAAATTGTTTTTCACTGTAATAATATTCATTAAAGTGGATACTAATTAGGAACTGCCTCGTATTTTTATACATATCTTTCTTATTAGAAATAAAAAGGAATTGTGTTGTGCTATACTGGGAATGACACATTTTAAAATGTAGTATATTATTTTCTGATTTGTACTCTGGTTACTCTGGTTATTTAGTATTATAAATCACCTTGTAAAGCTCCTGATGTTTTTTTTTCTGGAAAAGGTTTTCATATTGTCTTTTCATGTTTGAGAGTGATTCAAAACTGATTGCAAATCCTAAAATGGTGAAATTGCATTCTTTTGACACTAAGGTACTAAAATTCTTTGTTGGTGTTGTTATTTGTCAGTGAAAAATAAAGATCTGTCTGTAATGGTAGTTAACTTGCTCGAGTTTTGTTTGTTTGTTTATGCAGATACACAAAGTTGACACTCTGATATCCTACAAGAATGATGAATGGGATGAGCAGTAGAGAAAAAAGCTACTGGCATTTTTTACCTTTTGTTGTTTATTTGTGGGCTTCTCATTAACAAATTAGGGATACAATCTTGAGTAGCTATGGAGTACTTTTGGAGTATCTGTGTAGTATGGAGTACTTTTGGAGAAATTAGGGATACAATCTTGATTTAGTTAAGGAAGATCATACTCCAAAATACTATTGAGCAGACATGCTATTGACATTCTTGTTTTAGTATGTTCACTTTATATATTATCTTATTCTTGCTTTTGGTGCAAAAATGTTGTTTCAGATAGACAACAACAAAGTGTTCAGGAAATAGTTTAGGTTTATGAATGAAAAGCAGGGCAACGACTAATACATTGTTTCGCTCTTTGGAATTAATCACAGTCAAATAAATTTCCAAATTTTTAAAATTGCTGATTTTTTGAGCTCACATATATACTTTATATTGACGATATAAAACCATTATTATCACATTTGCAAAACAAATTATCAAAAAAAGAAATGACTGAGGTTCAAAAGCATCTCAAGTGTTTGGATATATAGCATGCAAACCAGAAAGAGAGAGGGTCGGGGAGTTGCTGAATCAAAAGAAAGAAAAATTGGCTCAGAACTAAGATGCAAAACATTGTTTTACTTTCATAAACACTTTACAAATGAGTTCAACAAAAAATAAAAATGCCAGTAGTATATTTTTGATTCCATATTCTTTCTCATCCACACATAGAAAACATCATTCGTAGCTATCAAATTACAAAATGTGACTCAATGATTCACGCTACATCTACTACTCAGCATATGTTAATGAGAAGCCCACAAATAAACAACAAAAGGTAAAAAATGCCAGTAGCTTTTTTCTCTACTGCTCATCCCATTCATCATTCTTGTAGGATATCAGAGTGTCAACTTTGTGTATTTGCATAAACAAACAAACAAAACTCGAGCAAGTTAACTACCATTACAGACAGTCTTTATTTTTCACTGACAAGTAACAACACCAACAAAGAATTTTAGTACCTTAGTGTCAAAAGAATGCAATTTCACCATTTTAGGATTTGCAATCAGTTTTGAATCACTCTCAAACATGAAAAGACAATATGAAAACCTTTTCCAGAAAAAAAAACATCAGGAGCTTTACAAGGTGATTTATAATACTAAATAACCAGAGTAACCAGAGTACAAATCAGAAAATAATATACTACATTTTAAAATGTGTCATTCCCAGTATAGCACAACACAATTCCTTTTTATTTCTAATAAGAAAGATATGTATAAAAATACGAGGCAGTTCCTAATTAGTATCCACTTTAATGAATATTATTACAGTGAAAAACAATTTTTGCTGGTACAATGTAATAACAACCAAAAACTATATAAATGAGAAGCTTTTAACTTAGTATCAAGCCGATACAATTAAAGATAGAGTCATTGTAAATTGGTTTGCTATAAAGCGTGGCTTCATAACTTGTAAACCCAGTTCATCACAGATTTAAAGTAATCAAAAACTCACAACACAAATCCCTTAAAAATACCTATAATATAATAAATCCTATAATTTCCAACAACTTATGAAATATCACATGATTCACATCTAAACAAAACAAGCCCACCACCAATTAGAAAAATTATCAAAACTAAAACAAACAAATCACCATAAAAAAGTCCAAAACGCCCTAAACTAGTAGAGAAATCCATTGACTAAATCTCAAAATAAACTCAGAAAATATATCATCTGAGCCCACTAATTAAAAAAATTACCTAAGAAAAATATGGAGCCTGTAGTTGGAGGCAGCGGTGCGGTTAGTGAAGACTGAACAGAAACAAGAACTGAACTAATGTAAAGAAAATGGATAGATGGCCAGTGGGAGAGGATCGAAGGTTTGGCCGATGGAAGGTTTAGAGGTTTGTTTAGGGCGACTGAAAATTGGGGTGGAATTTACCGGCGTGGGCGATGAAAAGGTCCGTGGCGGAGGCGGTGGTGGCGAAGGAGAGAAGCACGAGCGACGGTGGTGAGGTGGAGGTGGTGTGGTGGTGGAAATGAAATGGCGAGATGTTGAGGAAAGAGGGAACTGGAGAGACAAAAGGAAAGCTGAGATAGTGACATAGTGAGGGTTAAATTGTGACCGTGGGATCAATTTTAAAAAATCTAATGGCCCAAATTTTGCACCGTACTAATGACCGGTACATTAAGTACCGGTCCTCCCCCAATCCAGAGTTGGGGAAGGAAAAGGGAGGAAGATTGTAACCTGGGAACTGTAAATTGTGGGATGAGAAGAAGTTTTAATTCTCACATAAATTTGATGCAATTCATTGTTGTAAGTTGTAATAGTCTGAAAATTGTTGTTTTCGAAAATGAAAATGAACCGTGGGTTCATGAATTTTTTTAGATTGATTAGTTTTAATTTTGAAGTTAGATTATTATATAATTCAAGTGAATTATATATATAATTTTATGTTTTATTGGGTTAATTAATGTGTATTGGTGTGTTAGTGCGTGTTCTTGGTGTGTTAGTGTGTTCTTGGTGTATTTGAATTTGTGTGTTCTTGGTGTGTGTTTTAATTATTTTAATATTTACTTATTTTATTTTATTTCTTAAAATAAAGTTATATTCTGTTGAGACAAATGAATTGATTTGCTATATAACTATATGCTTTCTTTCTGTCAAATGTTAGTTTTTCTAATCTGTTCATCTAATTGTTAAATCCACAACAGAAAATATTATTTCATAACAAAAGTGTCGCTATAGATCCTATAGCAACGGTTTTCACCGTCACTATACATCTACAGCGACACTTTTGTTGTGAAAATAACAAAAAGTGTTGTGGATTTAACAATTCTCAATTTGTATTATCAATGAATTGATTTAGTACAAAACTTGACATTATCTAGTAGCTAGGGTTGGGTGCATAGGTGGTTATGAGACTAAGATTTCAAACGTTTTTGGTTCGAATCTTGGGAGAACTGTGTTTTTTGACAATTAATTAAAAAAAATCACTGTGTTTTTTGACAATTAATTGAAAAAAATATACGACGTAGGCAAGTCAATGCACATGTGGCACCTAGGGAGCTCAATATCTAAATTTTGAACAGAAAAGAGCTCGATTTGCATTGGCCAAAAGAAAGAGGCACAATACCAAAAAATACTAAAAGTTCATGGTTGAATGTATAAAAGAATTTGAATGAAGTAAAATATAGAATGAAATTGAATGTATAAGAGAATTGGAATGAAGTAAAAGCTCTGAATATAGAATGCATAAGAGAATTTTAAATAATGTATAATAGAATTTGAATAAAGTAAAAGCTCTCAATATAGAATGTAATAATGTAAGCTCTGAATATTGAAAGAAATAATATGTTTGATAACTGTCTGTCTAAAACAGCTGAATACATGTATTTTCCTATTTTAACCTTCTGAACTATTATGAACAAATTTATTACAAATATAATTATAAATAAATAATGCTATTTAATAAAAATTAAATATAAACTTGTAAACAACCTTTGATGAAATATACTATTAGTAATATAATTTTAGTAATAAACACTAATTTTTTTTAATAACATTCTATTAGACCATAAAATCAAAACAAAAAACTACACAATATTCATTAAATTAATTATTGACCAATTTGTTAAAGAAAAAAAATGTAAAAAATAGTTTTTAAACAACAAAATTTGTTAACAATAATATAAAAAGATGGATATTAAATGTAATTTTAATTGTCCATGAAGATAGGTAGGTAAAAATATCATTCATCACTACCTTTTACTGATTCAGCCACAATTTTCTGAATGAATCGCTCAGACGCAATTTTCTGGAATGAATCGCTCAGACTTGATCGATCAGATTCAGACTCATTCAGATGTAAACAAACAACCTCTTAATACCTACAATTCCTCTAGATTTAACATTTTCGAATTGTAAGTAACAAAATTTTGGAATATTACATACAAGCAATTTGTATGCATCTTCCTTCTTACTGCGAGTGGAATTTTCACCAAAATCAAAAGTTTGCAACTCTTATAACAGAAAATTGTCAACCAGTGTGTTGTATTACATCAGCTCCATCAGAATTGATGAACCGCGTTTTTACCTGAACATAAAAATAAATGGATTGTCACTTGGAGTAGCAGCACTTTCTTTGCATTGTGTTTGATATGCAAGACATAATTTTATACTAATTGGGAAAATGTACAACGATATGAATCCACCACGTAATGAGTTTATGTGCTTGTTTGGTTACATGGCATTTGGTGCTGTCAGTGTGTTAAGTGTGTTTAGAAGTTCAAATGCATTTCAAAATCTTGTTTGTTTAGAGAGAACTATTTCAAATGCAGTGTTCGGGTCAAATGTGTGCATTTGAACACAAACGATACCGTCTCAAACATTGCAAAAGTTTGGAGGTCCAAACGCACCAAATGTTACTGCAGAAAATGCTAGTAGCCAAACAAACCCTACAGATATATTCCAAGTCGAAACGTAAAGATTCTAAATTGATTCTTACACTGAATAAAAGGCGATCCTGACAGGATAAAAGAGCTACTATGAGATTTAAATATAAGCCAAATACTTGCCTGAATTGTACTGTGTGCAAGAAATCTTTGTTTACTTCCACTAAAGCTAACGTCTACCCGTTCCCAGCTTATTTAGTTAAACCTTTGAGCATTGTCTCTGAAATTGTAAACACCGATAAAGACTATTAGTGCAGGAAATTTATTAACCAGAATAAAAAATAAAAAAGAATTATGAGATACAACTTAGAGATCTTATTCAAACGAGACTAGTCTTGTTAAGTCATCCAGAGTTGGGAAAAGGGAATTGTTAAATCCACAACAGAAAATGTTATTTCCACAACAAAAGTGTCGTTATAGATCTTATAGCGATGGTTTTTACCGTCGCTATACATCTACAGCGACACTTTGTTGTGAAAATAACAAAAAATGTTCTGGATTTAACAATTCCCTTGAGAAAAACGTGTTCCATAATACCCAAAAAGGCATCAATAATAGGAGAACATGTCCTTATAGTCCTGGATGTTCCCATTCAAAGATAACTTTTCGTAGTGGTTGTAAAGGTATAAGTCGTTAAAACATGAGAAAAGCAAGAAATGCATACTCGAGATTCCCAACGTTTCACATAGAATTGTTTGGTTTCAATTTGAAAAAGGAAATATTCAAATGAAGAGAAAGATGAGTGAATTCATCAAAACCTTCTTTAGTTTAGTTACTTATGATTAAGTATCTCTATTTTCATCTATGTTGCACGCACTCTTCATTTTGCTATAAAGTACCTGTATCCGACTTGACAATTAGACAAGATATGGATACTAGACTATTCATTTTAGTGTAAAAATTTGGCAAAATTGAGTACCATCGTCATACTCTTCAAAATACCGTATCCAACTGGGCACTCCATTCGAGTCCGTGTAACATAGATTTTCATACATGGCGAATGTTCAAAATCTTCAGTTTATAGGTAGATTAGCCTTCAGAATCAGCTATGTAGCTCAATCACAAGGCTAGCTGAAGAGGCCAAACATTTATACATATTGTGCCTACATATTCCAAGAATGCTAAATGTTTCCATGAAAATTGAAACCTACTAAAAGAAGTAACCAGCGATTTTTCCGGCAATTCATATAAATTGTTTGGGAAATCTCCAACATAATTCGAAATAAAGAATTAGTTCAGTCAAGCTTTCATACTAAAAGAAGTTATTCTGTTTTGTCTTTTTCTTTTCAATATGTTACTTAGAAAACTATAACTTTCTGATGAAAGTATTAGGTCAGTCAAGCTCTCATACTAATAACAATAAATGGAAAGGAGTGCATAATTAATTTACTTTAGAAGTAAATTCAATAATGTTTAGTGCATGATAAATACTTCCTCCTAATTGAAGACTGTTTATGCTAACCAGTGGAGAAACAGGATCTTTTTCCGGTGTGGTCAAAATTTTGTGATGTTATAAAGAATTTGGCGGGAGTTCGGGGTTGCAGCCCCCGAGCCAATTTTTTTAGATAATTTTGTGTTTTTTGACCACTTATATATGTAAAACATGTATTTTGTTACAATATTGATAATATAACAGTAACATTATATATATATATATATATGTACCCCTTATTGACCCTAATACGCCTTTCTAATAACAAATTTGTTAATAAATATTTAAATTTTATTTCTTTTAAAAATATTAGAGGAATATGCATACATCAAGGAGTAGAAGTAATATAGAATTGAGAAAGTTATTAAAAATCAATTTGACCCCGTATATTAAAAAATTTATAAAATTTCAGTGGGATCAATTTATTCATTACACTTAAATTTCTTCTGAATTTATCATATATTATAAAATATTTTTTTTCATTGGTCAATTGACCCCACACCCTTGGTTGTGGCTTCGCCCCTGCTAACAACTTATAGTAATGAGCGCAAAGAGGAAAAATTAATAAAATCTCAAGACTTCCTAAATAAAAGCAGCAGTAGCCATTACTCATTAGTCAACAATAACTCTAGTAACGAACCTTCAAGGTCATCAGTCTCCTGACCATTGACTTGGGCCTCTTTATGAGGAATATCGGTTTTTGCGGTCTCCTCATTTATAATATGAGGGTATCTACTATTTCTTGACAGTTGCCTATGCTGAAATACAAAAGTAAATTAGATGGGCTGGAGATGCTAGCCAAAATTCAAACTAAATGTTACGTTCTAACCTTTGGGAGCTCACTTCGACGCCGCAGCGATGATGTACTCCATCCTACAATATCTATAAAAAGTGTCAAGTGAACAAACTGGTATCAAGAACGTATAGTTAGTATGCCTAGATAATCAACTCGTTGATTTAAGTTTCTCAAACATAGTATGAGCCTAAGAAGCACGGCCACTCTTAGAAACGCTCCTAATCCAAGTCAAACAGAAATTATTCATAACAAAATCCTTAGTTTTTCACATGAGAACCTTATGAACACTTGACGAAGTTATTAATAAACTTTATTTTTTGTACAAAAAGGGGTAAGATGTTCGACGTTTGATCATAGAAATAGGTGTGAAGGATGAGAGAACTTTCTGTTAATTTGTTGTATACGTATAATCTATCCATGTAAACGTTATGCTACTGTACTTTGTCTATGTAAAAAATATGACTACCGACTATCAGATAACAGCTATTAGATACTCTTCATAGTTTTTAAGCAAGATTCTGTCTACAAGTATAATTTCTGCTTTTGAAATTACATATTTATGTGTTGATGCTTCATCGCCATATATTTGTCCTACTTTTGCAGGATTTCCATGTCTACATGCCGTTCCTATATCCCCTACCGATGTGCATGCTTCATAAATTTGTATCAATTGATGGGATCTAATATTCAGAACTTAGACCCCATCAATATTGCAACTAATGGAAAGAGCTAGTCAAACAAGTTAAAAGTAGCATAAGTTGAATTCTAAAAGGATACTGTCAAAACGTGCATTTGCATAGGCCACAGCAACGCTTGAAGGACTGTAAAGTAGATCTGCAGAGACAAGCAAGGATGTGAGGTCATGGCCAAAATCACAGGCAGAAAAAAAAATTGCATGATCCCCTGAAGAGTATTCCATAATTCATATTTTATTAGTTCACGAGAGCTCACATAAATTTAAGATCTTCACAATCATTGGCCATCTGAAGCAGAAGAGGACGTTTTCCATTTTCTGAATCAGTTAGCAAACAGGTGTTTCCCAGTTCTTCCGAGACACCAAGATAAACGTGATGCTGCTTTTTCCAGGGCAAGAATGCCACCGAAAACAGGAACCTGAATTCATAAAACTCGTGATATACAAGAACCAGGAGCTGGAAATGACATAATGAAAAACGTAGAAATAAATAAACAAAAGCATGCAGCAGTTTAAGCTTATATTAAACACTATAACAAGGAGCGGGTAATGACGTAATGAAAACAAGAAAAATAAAATTAAAAAATTGCAGCAGTTTATGGATGGCCATGTTCTCTGTACTGCCTTAACAACACTCGTGTGGATCCTGCATATGAACGGAGATACCCAAGAAGGACAAAATCTAGCGCGTTAATGCTTCAGACAAACTATTCACTATAAAGGAGGTAAAGGAAGTAGGAGAATACATTAAGCAGTCTGAATAAAGGGTATCTAAGATGAGATTTTGAATAATTGAGATCTACTAGAGTAATGCATGTTTTGTGCTTATAATGAAGCGCCCTTCGGTTAGTATATTATCCTAGCATTTACCAATTACCGGTAAGTGACTCATCAGAGGTCCTATCTTTACGGATTAAATTGGTTACCACTGGCCAGTGCATTACTAGTCAGTAGTCACTACACAAATAAACATAAGATACATCTGTAAAGACATTCCATTCGTTCCACTTCGAATGGTATGGTTGGAAAGCATGCTTGTGTTACAGAGTTTAAAAACAACTAGTTTACCCATAAAAGTGTGCTTAAGTGGGGTCCACTAGTTTTAAAACTTATGTGGGATCCGCCATGAATAAAATTCAAACTTAGTTTATACTCTCCTATACTTTAATTTTCTTAGTTTGTGTGAAAAAATGTACTTAACGACATCTTTTATGGTACAGCTGTACAAAACATTGTTTCTGGATATGTTTTCGAATGTCATAAAATCTACCATACCTTCAAGGTGAGACAGGAGTAAATCAGTAAATCTAACCATATTACTCACCAAAAATATTTTTAGAAACTAATCACCAAAAAAAATTTGAACTGAAATAATATCTCTTGCTAGAATTCCTCTTCAATTCACATATTAAAGACGTCTAAATTTACCTAATAAAATAATAGCAACAAAAACATACAATTTTTATCTTTAAGTTGATTTTTAATTTCATATTTTAAAAGATGATGATGCAGATTGCACGGGTAACAAAAAGAAAAGAAGATGATCGTGAAGAGCATAAATAATCACCTGTCTATGCCCTCTCGAACCAAGGTGTGGAGATGCAGAAGTTATAAAGTTCATGGGCTCTAGTCCAGCAATTTTTCCTTTGACTTTTTCTTCCCTGGATGGAGATTCTACATTTTCCTGACACATTTCGTTTGTAAAATCTTGTTCATAAAGCTTAGCAATAGCATATCTCGCTATTAAGCCGCCAAGTGAGTGACTTATAAAAGAAATCTTCTGGAGACCAGGATGACGTTTTATAACAGATAGTACCTGCAAAAAAAAACCACATAGCTTTTGTAAGCTTCTAGCTTATTATGGCATCTTTGAAAGAATTTTTTTTAAATATATAGATAGATTTCACTAATTAAACTATTCCGTGTTCCAAAATATAGTATCATTATGGACTTTGGAAGTTGACTCAAGACAATTTCAAACTTAAAATTGACACTAATTTTTAATTTTAATAAATACAATGATGAATATTGTAGACTATCTAAAAAGTATTACTCATTATAAAACTTATTATTTCAGAATTTTTAATGAATCATCTCAATTTTAAATTTGAAAATGCCTCAAATTGACTTTTAAAAGTCAATAATGGTCTTATAATTTGAATGGGAGGTAATAATAAGGAAACAAAACAGTCTACATGAGAAACAACTTAGTAATCATGAATGAATGGAGTGGAAAAAATTCACATTGATAGAGAAGCCACTACGCACCTCATCTGCTAATCTGCATCCCATCACATCAACACCATCAAATGTCAACATTGAATAATTAGATTCACTGCCTGGACATAAAGCATTAGTCAAAAGCAAATTACGTTAATAACTGAAGCTAAGTGAGTCGAAAATATCAAAGTCTACGGTCGAGGGAAAATTGAAGGCTAAACATGATTTGATGTCCTTGTGTAAAGGGGAAAGTTCATGCCATATTTGATTATTTTTTTATTAAAAAAATCAATTATGCTGTTGGTTAGCAGGTCCAGAGGTAGATGACTGAAACATGTGAATAAGATGTTTCTTAGGACGAAATTCAGCAACCCTCTCAAATATTACTTAAAAATGAAAAATACTACGCATGGGCAATACACATGCTTTGGTTTAAGAATCCTCACGAGTTTTGACACCATCTCAATCCTATCCCAGTGCTGTGAGTGCATCTTGATGAATATGTAATTCAGATATCTTGATGAATAATCTCCCCTAGTCCAGGGTATCGTTTTTGAATAATAAATAAAAGAACTAGAGTAAATACTAAATAGTTCAGAATGGAAAACAAAATTGTACATGTTCTTTGTGATTGAATGAAAGGGCCAACATTCATAGATTTTCTATTACCAGTATCTCTACAGAAGACAAGGAAACATATTTAACAGGACAAACACCTGCTATTTTCATGAGTGGGAGAAAAAGATGCATATCATTAGTTAGTTTGCCGAGGTAAAGGGAGCATCAAAAATAATACTTACAATGAACAATAACATCATGGGGGTACTTTTTCAAAAATTGCTTTGCTGCAAATCTCCAATTTTGAGCACTACATACATGGAAAACATTTGATATAAATGAGAATACATGCACATAGTGAAAATGTTGTGACATGACATAAAACTCATGAATAGAAAAACGGAAAAACAAGACAATCCTTTGAGAAGTCCAAATGAATAGATTGCAAAAATTTAGAAATAAGACAACCTAGACGTATTGACCATGAAGAAGATATTCAACATAAATAGTGATTGCCTTGTATGATTGCATTCGACTCTTCCAACGAACTAAACAGCTTTGTATAGAGAGAGCTGAGTAAAATAATATAATTCTCGTATGGGCACAACCAAAAACATAGTAAGAATTTTTCAACAACATGAAGGACGTGTTCATACTTTATGCAGATATAAGAAATGAGATGTAGGAGGCTACTTGACATATCACATGAAACTACATGTCAAAAGTAAAGAATGCCATCTAAGAGAGAATCTCCATAAAGAAGATAAGACTGCAATGTAGAATCATGCCCTCGTGAATAGCCAACACACTCAAACTTTGGGCCTATGATCAAACTGTGTGCATCTTCACAGCCGGATCTCTTCTGAGAAACCTCCATGAACTCCTGGAACTAAGCTTACCACACTGCAATCTTCCCTCATTTATGAACTACAACCTCGTTCATGCTTTCAGTGCTCAAAAAGATAGTCCTTCAAATTATACGGCCAAAATCTAAGGTCAAAAACCGCTAAAAAGCTACTCAAGCCAGGTACATTACTGCGATACATCATGGGTGTTTCTGTAACTCTCCAAGATCCCAAGAAAGTTAGTGGCAAGACGGTTAGAATCACAGGGTTCTGTGGGTGCATTCTAACACCTCTCCGCCCCATCCCCTCTCCAATTGTTAAGCCTTTTAAATAGAGACCAATGTCAACATCCTTTTTGAATTTTTGTAGTTCCGCCATAACAATTCATTATTAAGCACCTGTGCAATCTTGTGTGCTGAACTTTGTATTATTATTTTTATCAATCATGGGTATTTGAACCTCTTAGAGCAATTGACTAATCGCACCGGTACATGTCCCCCACAAGAGCCGTGCACCGGCCAAACTTGATTTCATGCTTTGTGACTAACATAACTATTCAGGTGACCACAACTTGTCTTTCTAAAGTTGACCATCTATATATAGGGGACAACTCTCTCTAACACAAATACTGAAAATATGTCTTGAATTTTCCACCTCTGCAACATCTCCCTTGGACTACCAATCACCATCACGTATATGTTGCTTCTGAGGCAAGAATCAATATACATCTCACCTCTAATTTCCAACAAAATTGGCTTATATTAAACTCGAAGAGAAGTCTATTAATCAAAAACCAAAATAATAATAATAATATAACGATGATGACAATAATAATAATAATAATAATAATAATAATAATATTGTAGAAATAAATAAATAATAATAATTACGCTAACAAATTAGTTCGTCTAAGACCAAGAAGGCACCAATTTAGATACTAAAAAGTCTTTGCAGAATTAGGTTGATGTGGAATTATGAAATTGTGATTCATATAATTATATTTTAGAATAAATAATCATTTGAGAATATAAGACAATCACTGATGTTTTGGAAGTCAATTTGAGATATATAATTCAAAACCGATATAATTACTTACAATTAGAGATAGTTTACTTTATTCATCATTATATCGACTAAAATTAAACGAATCTATATTAATTTTCAGTTTTGATGAAAGTATCTCAAATTGACTTTCAAAAAATCAATAATAATATATATTTTGTAATGGTGGGATAATAATGAAGAAAAAACATGATGCAATAATTTGGATTTGTCTTGCCTACATCTATCTGATCATCCATTTCATACTAGCTAGTAGCTATATCAACAAAAATAGTCTCATTTGCAAAATTTGTAAATAATATAAGTATGTATTTGTGCTCCATGTTTATCCCTAAGAAATAAGTTGCAAGTATAGTAGCTTTACATTAATTAAATTAAAATGACAAATTTTGACATAGGGGTGGCAACGGGTAAAAACCGGCCCGAACCGAACCGGCCCAGACCGATACCGGCCAAATTTTGATACCGGTACCGGTTTTTACTGAAAAATTAATATAATTATTATTTTTATTAATATTATTATTATTTTTATTATTATAATCATTATTTTATGGCAAAAAGCACTTTTATCCCACTGTGGTTATAGTGTTTTAAGCAATTAGTCACTGTGATTTTAAAATATTCAATTAGCCCACTATACTTTTTAAAAATGTTCAATCAGCCCATTCCGTCCAATTTCTTGGACGGACGTTAAAAAAATCAGCTTGTATTGCTTACGTGGCTTTTTGAAAAAAAAAAAATTACGTGGCATATGTTTAATTATGTGGTATATCCTTATATGGCAACAAAATAATTTTTTAATGGATTTTCTTTATAATTTTTTCTTCTCAAACAAAATAATAAAATAATAAAATCATTATATGGTAAAAAAAAATTAAAATAATTATTTTAATTCATTTTTTTATAATTTTTTCTTTCCTTTTTTCTTTTCCTTTCTTTTAATAATTATAAAATCATTTTTTTATAATTCCTATTTTCATTCTCCTTCAAAATGAATATATAAGCCTAAAATAAAACAATTTCATCCAGATTCATCTTCTTCCTGTTCATCTTGAAAATTTTGACAGTAAAAGACCAATTTTTTTTTTGAAAATTTTAGACAAAAAAGAAATAATGCAAATTACAAACATAAATAATAAAACATTATTAATTCTATTGTTCATCTTCTTCCCTAAATAAACCCTACCGTTCATCTTCTTCCCCAAACAAACATAAGAAATATGCAAAAAACACATAATATCTCACTCATCGACTTTTCTCTCTCCTCCATCACTGAAACTCAATCAACTCATAACCATTCCTTCAATGGAAGCTCAGAAACGAATACAAGCTAACCCTGACCGAATTATGCGACCGCATTTGCCGCTCAGAAACGAATACAAGGACCTTTCTTTTGATTTCTCAAACGAGCTCGTCGATTCTGTCCTTCGAAAATTGAAATTGAACCCTAATTCTTCTCTTTACTTTTTCGAATTAGCTTTGTTAAGTATCTATCTAAATCTCTAATCTGAATGAAATTGCTCGATCTAAAATTCCAGGGTTTCAATGAGGAAGAAGATGAATAGTTTGAGTTTGTATTATTTTAGGCTTGATGAATCTGGATGAACAGGAAGAAGATGAACATAAAAGCAGCAAAACTCTTCTGTAGGTGGCTTTTTTGGTTATTTGATTTTGACAACTTTCTCTCACCATCACTGTTCGCAGTTAATGAAACACAAGTTTCATGTTTTTCGGTTAAACAAATAGATTAAAGTTCAGCAAAAAGCACTTTTTTGGTTAATATTATACATATTATAAATATTTAAGTAAGTATTTTAAAACATAAAAGTATTTTTATTTTTTATTTTTTAAATAAAACATACATATTATAAATATTATAATATTAATTTTTATTAATATTATACATATTATAAATATTTAGGTAAAGAAAAAGATAGAAAATAAAACATAAAAATATTTTTATTTTTAAAAATTTTATAAGTATTTTAAAACATAAAAGTATTTTTATTTTTAAAATAAAACATACATATTATAAATATTATAATATTAATTTTTATTAATATTATACATATTATAAATATTTAGGTAAAGAAAAAGATAGAAAATAAAACATAAAAATATTTTTAAAACCACAGTGGGCCAATTGCATTTTTTTAAAGTGCAGTGGCTCAATAGTATTAATAATTTGGTTGATTAGGTTGCCACGTAGGAAATAATGATTTTTTAAATTTTTTTCAATGCCACGTGTACACTTTTTTAACGTCCGTCCAAGAAATTGGACGGAATAGGCTGATTGAACATTTTTAAAAAATACAGTGGGCTAATTGAATATTTTAAAAGCACAATGGCTAATTGCTTAAAATACTATAACCACACTGGGGTAAAAGTGCTTTTGCCATTATTTTATTATTATAATCATTATTTTATTATTATAATCATTATTTTATTATTATTATTATTAATTATTTTTAAAATAAAAAAATTAGAAAACCAATATATACCGGTCCGATTCGGTAATACCATAAAAAAGCCGTACCGAAACAGTACCGAAAAACTGGTATATACCGATTTTTTGTACCGAAACCAGACCGAAAAAACCGAACATTTTTTCCAGTCCTATTTTGTCCCCATTGTGGAACGTATGGAGTATTAACGGATAACCACAATTCTATAAAATTGGGTCCGGCCGCCGGCAATATATTAGGAGGTCCCACTCAATAAATTGTTGTATCATCAATCATCATTAAATAATGTAAAAAAGTAATGGATCTATTCCTATAACACAATCAAAAGAAAAAGCTTCATTTCCATAATTTCATTAGTACTCTCTATAAAATATTAAAATTAAGTAAGCCCAAATTTCAGCATTTCATAGTGTAAACAAATAAATCTTACTAGAAGTTGACTAACCTGCCAATGATACCATTAACCGTAACAATCAAATGGGTCGGGGCCCGAACCCGACCCCTTCCATAATTAGAAGCCGACTCCATATCAAAGTTGCCATGTGCATCTGATTCCTCTACAGTTGAATGACCATAATCTTCTGATCTAAAAGACCCTAATTTCGCCAATCTCCTCCTGTTCTTCTTCCCATTCCTTCTATTCTCTATTTTCTTAGTTTTACCGGAATCCATTTCTGATCTCTTCTCCTCCAATTGCTCCGCCGTATCCGAACTCCTCTCCGACTCCATAATAGAAAAAAATGGGTTCAATTTGGGCAAAAATATCTTCCTCTATGTGAAATGTTTATACTAATTATATAAAAAATTATGGTGTCATGTATATGTATAGATATAGAAGATAAATGAAGAAAGATTGAATTGAAGAAGAATGGAGTAGTAGTATTAGTATGGGTTCTTTGGAGGGTATATTTGTATTGTGGGGTGGTTAGGAAATGGGGACCATCAGTCCACCAGAACCCAGAACTACTCATTCTTTAGAAGTACAAAGTCCAACACGGTCACCGGTTTTTATTAATGAGCCTGGGGTTTGGTCATATTACGCGTTTGTACTTCTAGATCATATTTGACTTTTATTTTTCTCAAACCTTTTTCTAATTTTCTTTCTAGTTTAGAAAAATAGAATCTCTAGAAAATTGTTATTTTTAACGTTTTAAAAAACTATTTGAAAACTATAACAAGTTAAACAGAGATTTTTGTACCTTTTTCTCTGTCGATTGAAGATCGTTGATTTCAAAAAAGTGTAGTATTAAATATTTAATTTTCCAATTAATTTATTTTTCTCTCATTTTTTTTATAAAATTTAAAAAGTTAATATTAACTCAATTTAATTAATTAGACAAAATATTAATTATATTTTGTAATATATATGTATGACCTTAAAAGTTAAAACCTCAATTAAAAAGAACAGGGGATAATATTCTTTACAGAAATGGAAGAAACAAGTGGCAACGTTGATGAAGGATGGCAACAATTATAATATTGGCACGAAGGCGAAATGTGATATTTTTTTTGTACTGTTTTATTATATTATATTGATCAATTGACCAATTTACTATCATGATAACGAGATCTTATAATATTGCATGGTCAGCTACTATACATGCAACACCTATTTTTCAAGGTTGGGAAGCACCTAGCGCCTAAATGGTCGCTTAGACATTATTTTAAAACACTGATTTTATTATATATATATATATATATGGGTAATCATCCGTAGCAAACGTTTGTTACAAATACTGTTCAGCAAACAAGCTCACATCCGTTGATCTAGACATTTAATGACTTAGATTGGTCAAAAATTCCACCTGCCACTACAGCTTGTAGCGGCAATTCCTTTTTCATTTTGCCTTTAGCCTTTTTACATTACTGCTCCTACCATTTAATACATGCCTGACGCTACAGCCTGTAGCGGCAGTGTTGGCTACAGCCTATAGCGGCAGTGTGGGTCTCAGCCATATGGCTATAATGATAAGTTTATATTTATGTATACATAATGTAAAAATAAAAGATAATGTAAAGATAAATAATATAAAAATAAAAAACAATGATAAGATAAGTCTGAATAAAAGATAAATTTATTTTTATAAATACATAATATAAAAATAAGATAAATTTGAATAAAAGATAAATTTATCTTTTATAATAAGATAAATTTATCTTTTATAATAAAATAAATTTATCTTTTATTATAAAAACATAAATTTATCTTTTATAATAAAATAAATTTATTTTTATAATAAAAAATATTTATCTTTTATAATAAAATAAATTTATCTTTTATTATAAAATAAATTTATCTTTTATTATAAAATAAATTTATAGTGTTGTGCATTTATTTTATTATAAAAGATAAATTTATCTTATTATAAAAGATAAATTTAACTTTTATTCAAACTTATCTTATTTTTATATTATGTATTTATAAAAATAAATTTATCTTTTATTCAGACTTATCTTATCATTATCTTTTATTTTTACATTATTTATCTTTACATTATCTTTTATTTTTACATTATGTATACATAAATATAAACTTATCTTTACATTATAGCCATATGGCTGAGACCCACACTGCCACTACAGGCTGTAGCGGCAGGCATGTATTAAATGGTAGGGGCAGTAATGTAAAAAGGCTAAAGGCAAAATAGAAAAGGGACTGCCGCTACAAGCTATAGTGGCAGGTGAAATTTTTGACCAATCTAAGCATTAAATATTTAGATCAACGGATGGGAGTTTGTTTGCTGAACAGTGTCCGTAACAAACGTTTGCTACGGATGATTACCCTATATATATATATATATATATATATATCTAATAAAATACAAATGATTTTAAATTTCCCGCTCACTCAATAAATCATCTGGGCCGTCCAAAGTTTGAGATAAATCCCACCATCCATACATCTATCTAATAAAATACATCTATCTATCTAATCTATCTAATAATGATTTTGAATTTCCCGCTCACTTAATAAATCATCTGGGTCGTTCTAAGTTTAAGATAAATTTCACTGTCCATACAGTGCCGGAGGCACGGGACCTAGCTAGTATATATATATAGGGTCAAGATCAAGTCCGGACTCCCGTACGGGAGTAAAATCCGGACCTATTTTATTTTTTATTTTTTTTGCTTTTTTTAAAAAAATAACTAAAAAAAAGTTTATATTTTATGGAACTGAAATTTTTCCATAATACAGTGTTTTGGGTGTGATTATGGAAAAATTTAAGTTCCATAAAATAATTTTTTTTTTAATTGTTTTTAAAAAAAGCAAAAAAAAGTATATATATATATATATATATATATATATATATATATATATATTTGTTCTTCAATAAGCAATATATTTGTAAATTCCTCAATTCTTCGGGATGATTTTAAGGTTTTTAAGTATTGTGTTCCATAGAAATAACTAAAAGTACAATTTTATACAAATTAAAAGAAGTCATTTTAGGTGGACATTGTTTTGCTGACATTCTAGCCAAATTGTTTTTTTTTTGTAGTACATTTCAAAAAATGTATAGTATTTATTTCAATTAAAATTTTTATAAAAAACAGTGTTTTAAGTGTAATTTAGATAAATACAAGAAACATGGTTGTACAGACGGTACCGACCTTGTTTCTTGTATCTATCCAAATTACACATAAAATACTGTTTTTTTACAAAAAATTCACTTGGAATAAATACTATAATTTTTTTAGAGATACTACAAAAAAAAAAACTAAAAAATCTAAAAATAAAAAAATAATGTCGCTAGAATGTCAGCAAAACAATGTCCCCTAGAATTATTGTTAAAAGAATCAAAGTAAAAAAATAGAGCCAAATATAATACTTTCCTTTTTCCGAAAGTAATGCACCCTCTGTTTAAATACTTTTCAGGGTAAAATAACCTTGATGCAACATTTTAAATTTAAATTGTACTCCCTCCGTCCCAAATTAACTGCTCAGTTTTGATTTTTTTAAGTCAAATTGACTATTTTTAGAATTAATAATTAAGCATATATAAATATATTTCTAAAATTATAAAAATTAGGATTAGTAATAAATTGTATATACTTTCTTTTGGTTATAATCTCTTCACCTATATTTTAGCAAAAATAGTAAAAAGATTAGTTTTAAAAATGGTCAATTTGACTTTAAAAAGTCAAAACTGAGCAGTTAATTTGGGACGGAGGGAGTATATTGTATGAACTTTTTGAGGGATAAGATTTTTTCATATGTTTTACGGATTTGAGAGAGTACCATTATTAATTGTGGTAGTGTGATCTATGATGTAACAAAGGTAATATAATTAGTTTTAATTAGAAATATCATGTTATTTTATTATTTTTAAATAAAATATGTATTTCGTTTTTTGAGTTATTGAAACAGACTAAATAAATAAATATATTTCTAATTTTAAAATATGTAAGTAGAATTAATACTTTCTACATTCAACAAAGAGAATCTTTTTGTAGAATTTTATAAAAATATTGTGGATGTATTTTATTTTACATTTAATACTCTAATATCTTTAATAAGATGTCTCTTCTTATAAAATAAATATATTAATAAATGAGAATGAGCAAAAGGAGTAATATGCCTACAAGTCTACAACATCTTTCACATGAATATATGCTTCTAGGTTTTATTTATTATTTAGTATCTGGTTGCATCGGTGTGTGTAAATTATGTGAAATAAGTTAAAAAATTTATAAAATTGAAAAGGTAAAAAAATAAAATATAAAATAATTAAATAATTAAAATTATAAGAACAAAAAAATTAGTTTTACTTACAAAAATATTAATTCCCTTCTAAATTTTTATGTTTGACTTTTTTATTAAGGTCTATGTTGGCACTTATCATTGAGAGCAGATCCCCGTGTGTTCTAGTTACCATTGGACATGCATTGACATATTTTATAGAGCAGTTCTACGCCGACCGGCTGTTAGTGACATTCTCACCGATTGATTTTTTTTGTAATGTCTCCCAAATAATTTATAAGATTTATTGGAACTGGAATTTTTACAGAATAAAGTGATTTGGATGTCATTTGGATACATATAAAAAATATGCCTGTGCAGACTGTACAGACATATTTTTTTACATGTATCCAAATGACATCCAAATCACTTTATTATGTAAAAATTTCAGTTCCAATAAATCTTATAAATTATTTGGGAGACATTACAAAAAAAAACGGTCGATGAGAATGTCACTAAAAGCCTAGAATTTTTGTATTTTATATTACAAAGTTGACTTTTAATATTAGAGAAACGTACTTGAAAACGACTTCTGCCATAACTTCATTATCTGAAATAAATAAACTAATTTAAGCATCTAAACATAGGACATTAATTGAAATATTTTTTAATTAACAAAGTTGGATATTAATATTAAGAAAAACATACTCGAAAACAACTTATCCCTTAATTCTTCATTATCAATTTGAACAATCTGGCGTCGTATTACCACGTAATTTAACTTTTCATTTCTTACCAAATGAATAATAAAGTCTTCTGTGCTCATCAAATAATGTACTCCTTTCATTTCAAAATATAAAATTAATAAAGACATTTATTAGAAATTAATTTAAGATATTTTCAAATTAAAATTTTATATTAAATTTAATTAATTTAGATAACAAAATTAACAAAATTATAAATTATCTAAAATATATTACTAACTATAAATTTATATTTGAAAAGATAAAATGAATTATAGTATCAATTTTGAATTTGGAAATCCAAACTTAAATCTTATATTTCAGTCCGAATGTAGTATTAATCATATTAATTATACACACATTTGAAAAGCACTTTGGAGGGACGAGATGAGAATGAAAAGTATATGAGGGGGAAAAGATGAGAATTTTTCTCTGTTATATTTGTGAGTTTTAGAAAGGAATGGAAGAAATGAGATTTTAATTATATTTTCTCTTGTTTGTGAGTATTAACACCAAGTTTCGTCCGCGCATCCAATCACAGAATTCACGCACTGAAACATGCACAATAACAGATAACACAAGAAGCTTGACGGCTTGTGCCACCGGGAGATAGCTCCGGTGTGAGAATAAGTACATGTCGTTCACAAGGTTTAACAATGGAGGCTTAAGTGTTTAGTGCTCAAAGATGTATATTACCTGTTAATTGTAGTCAAACCTTGTATTTATAGTCATTCTTACCTCCCCAAGAGTCCCTCTCTGAGTCAGAATAGGACTTGTAAATATGGTAGTTACCTATATTTGGGTCCAACACAATCTTCTAAAAAGGTGAAAGTAGAATCTCATTCCAATACTACCTTTGGAATAACCTTATTCAAATACGATTAAGACACGAGTCCTTAATCGTGTAGATCCCTTATAACTCCAGGCTCTGCATATGGGTTGCCCCACGGTACATGCTCAACCCCATCGCCTCTATAAGTAACGGTCTGGGCTTCGGCCCAAGGGACTCGAAGGCCCAACCTCGAACTCCATAATCCCAACCGGACTCCGGCCTGGAGGACTCGGATATCCGAACCCGAACACCTTCGACATCCAGTATGACTTCGGCCCCATGGGCCCAATCTCCTCAGTTCTAGTCCAGACCTCCAGCTCACGTGGTGGTTGGTAAAAACACTCCCGAACATTGCCCCCAGTCTCTTGTTATAAGATATTTATGAAATGAGACTTGAAAGGACACGAATTTAAATAATCACGTCTGGTAATGATGAGCCATCTCGGGAACTGATAAGTGGGTTTTATACCTACTTATGGAGTACCAATTCATGCGAACTATGCCCATCTCAAGTATATTTTAGTATGTTTTAGCTGCATTTCATGTTAGTTTGCATTGCATATACTTAAAACTCATTTTGGTGAATAAGTTCAGGAATCTGCCTAATTTGGTGGTATTATAGGGCACGAGACTAATGGACGCATGAGGCGAGGTAAAAGCTGGAATATGCATGTGTGACGCCCCCAAAATAAGTCCATTCCATCCAACCCATTCTGAGTCGCCAAATACATGGTACAGAAATAACTACAACTTTATTATTACAACATATAAACTGTAAGTTTAAATACAGATATTGCCATCTAGACAATATCCACATACAAATAAATCCCCATCATAATTATTGATACATTATTTTACAAAAATGGTGAGGACTACTAAACAACTCTCTCTAGAACCATCATTACATTCCCCGACTCGTACTCGCTACATTCTCGTCTCCTGAGAAGAAAAATAGAACAACAAGAAAAAGGGTGAGCTCAACTAGCCCAGTAAAGAATATTATGACTAAGATAATGTACAACAAATTATCATTAGTCTTCAACAGGGAAAAATCTGATAGAATACAATAGACAACAAGTTTTAGATCAACAACTGCAGCGGAAAAAACAATTCATTAGAAGAGTTAAGTAGAGAATAAAATCTACTAACATCTATGAATTTAAAAGTCCATCATCAATATTTTATCCCTGTAACATCAATCAATATATATCTCAAATCAAATATTCATCTTTGCACTGCAGGACAAAGATATTCATCCGTTGGTCATGTTCATCTAAACACCTGTTCATCTTTGCACTACGGGCAAAAGATATTCATCAATTGTTCATGTTCATCTCAACACCTGTACATCTTTGCACTACGAGCCAAAGATATTCATAATAAAATCAACCATCTTTGCACTACAGGCCAAAGATATTCAGTAACTCTATCATTTAGGACTGAGGATGATGAAAAATATTTTAAAGGAAACGAATCCAGTGAAACAAAAGAACAATTATTAAAGATTCGTATTTTAAACAATCCAAGTTCAAAAATACTTCATAAGTAATCAGAGTGGAGTAAAATTCAAGAATGATCAAAACATAGATCCAATCAAAGCTAGTATCCAGAATAGATATTTTGGACAAAAAGAAGAAATTTCATTTTTCTGGTGAATAGTGTCGTATTCGTGAATAGTGCCGTATACGTGAATAGTGCTGTATACGTGAATAGTAACTCCGACACCAAAAGATAGAAATTTCACAAAAAACATCATCATGCTTCGTGAATAGTACTCGTGAATACAACTTGTTAATAGTAACTCATGAATAGTAATTCATGAATAGTAACCCCGACATGAAAAAGTTCCAAATTTGATAAAAAGTTCCAACCAATATTTCAGCATAATGATATTGAAGAAATAATATCATTTGAGAAGAAAATAACATCCCTTACCTCGAAAGACAGTACTTCTGGTTGAAACACTGGATATAGGCTATGACTTGAACTTGCACCGTATAGCAATACTCAAAGTATACTCAAAATACTCACAAGAATACGCTCGATAATATAGAGAGAGAAAACTTCAGTTCCTGGTGTGATTTTCAATTCTAACCTAAGCACCTATTTATAGGAAATTGCTTAGAACACCAAAGCAGAAAATTTAATATAATATTAATATATATATTAATTTTTCTACGCCAAACCTTGAATCTGATTTCAGCCATTGAACATATGCTAAATGAGGGAACCAAATGAAAAAAACGTTTTTGTAAATAAAAATATTTTAAACTTCCAAAAATCAATTATTTCGGAGCTTCGGAACTTCAATAATTCATAATAAATAGCCCCTTTATCCGAAAATTCGAATCTCGCGAGTTTTTATAGGAAATTCAATTCTCTACAACTTTGCAGAAGAAATTTTTCCAAATTCCAAACAGAAATTGACCGAAATCCATAAACGGGCGATTTTACAGGCTATAATCAAATTTTCAGTCAAGAAATAGGTCTACCGACACACAAAATCTGTTTTTAATATTTATTACAACAAAAATACTCTTTCTCCTCATAAACTCATATATCCCACATTCATCGTAAAAATATCATCATTATTATATTATTAAAATATAATAATATATTTAAATGAATTATTTTATCAGAAAAAGATAAAATATTAATTTTCAACAATTGTCACATTAAAAATTTTTCCATCTATATCCACATAAAATCAATATTTTCCTCATCGTATGAATCAATAATTAATTATTCACAAATAATATTACAGAATCACAATATTGGCAACCAGGCCGTTCCCAGGAAAGAGGGGGCTTTCCAAGAATTTCTCCTTACTGGCGCGCAATTAGGTGACCAAACCTCTCCTTAGACAGAACTTTCTAGACATTGCCAATAATGTTATCTAATAATATTATTCAGATAATATGAATTATTGCTTCGATAATGAAAAATACTGTGTAGTGACAATTATTGAAACAACAGTAATATAAAATATCAATGCAACAATTATTGAATCAATAACATAAAATACTGAATAGTAATTACTGTAACAATTATTGAGTAGTGCCTTCTTACGTAAAAAATCAATAATTGGTGCAATACCGTGTGCTACTGTTCAACAACGCATATTACTTTACTTTACCCACCGGGTATTCCAACAGTGTTAACGGTAACAACTACGCCGTTTTTTATAAACAACTTATACTTGCTGTTTTCTTCATCCAATCGCTTTCTGTTATGGGGCCCACAAAAGACTGCGCCGTCGTACGAATATTCCCCGACAGCAAGAATATTCCACGACCAAACGAATATTCCCCGACAACAATGAATATTTTATAACCACCTGCTTATTTAAAATATTTGCGCATTTTACCCATAACTAACCACATTAATCAAATTCACCCTTACTATTTCAAAATGATAAATAGTGGAAAATAAATTTCATTTATTAATAATTTGGGGTCTTACAACCTCCCCTCCTTATGAAATTTCGTCTTCGAAATTGACGTACGTAACTAGTGTTTCGAAAAGGTAAAGATACCTCGCTTTTATTTCCGTTTCCAACTCTAAGGTCATTTCCTCTATAGCATGATTCCTCCACAAAACTTTAACTTGTGGTATGACCTTCGTGCGTAGGACATGCTCCTTCCCATCCAACATCTTGACAGGTACCTCCTCGTACGTTAAGTCTTCGACTATTTCGTCCGGTTCTAACTCAATAACATGGTTCGAGTCGTCCACATCGGTACATAAAAAAAACGTTATAAACACGCGACATACTTGGCGATAAAACAAGTCTATAGGCCACAGTTCCTATTCGATCGAGGATTTCAAATGGACTAATAAATAGAAGGTTTGAGCTTTGTTCACATCGCCAATTCTCGCTTTTGAAATAACAACTTCTTGCACCTCCTTCTTCAAATTCATTAGTTCCAGTGTATAGCTTGAACATCTTTAACTTTATCGATTAAAGTCGATTATACTCGTATATCATCACGTGGATACCTAGAGTTTTCATCTCCATCTCTATTATTTGTAAATTATACGAAATGAGTCTTTGACAATATCGTACTCGTACTCGTATACGATCTTCTACTCAACACGTCAGCTACCACGTTCGCTTTTCTAAGACGGTATGGTCAGAACATGTGCCGAAATGAGTCTCCTCTTGAGTTCTTCGAAGCTCTTCCCACATTCCTTGCTCCATTTGAATTTTGTATCTCTACGAGTCAGCAGTGTTTATGGAGTAGCGATTCGAGAATATCCTTCAACGAATCTCCGATAATAACCAACTAAGCCTAGAAAGCTATGTATTTCGATTACTGACTTAGGTTGCTCTCAACTGTGACTCATATTCCAATCTTGGATAACACGTCACAATAACACCTATCAGTTTACTATCGTACGAATATTGTCCCCTACGGAGAGTCTGGTTTCGGTGCATTCCACAAAGGAAGTCACCAGATAAAGGATCTGGTATCAACTTCTACAGTTGGGTTTTTAACTCCTGAAGTTCAATAGGAGCCATTCGATATGAGATTTTAGAAATGGGTTTTGTACCAGGTTCAAAGTCGATACAAAATTTAATATCACGCTCTGGGAGTAAGCCAAGAAATTTTTCAGGAGATGCGTCAGGAAAAATCAATAACAACAGGAATATTAATCAAATCTGATGTGTCTTTATTCAAATCCATAACATGGACTAAGAAAACTTGACATCCGTAATAAACGAATGACCTCATGGCTTGATATGAAAATGTTTGACTACAATGGTTTGATTGCTTTAATTCGAATAACAGGTTGCTTAGGAATATGAAAACTAACAACCTTACGAAAGCAATCAATTTTGGCATGATGAGTAGTTAACCAATCAATCCCCAAAAGCAAATATCTCTATAGAAATAAGGTTAACAGGTAATGTGATAGTGCCAACTTAAATCAAGCAAGATTTTTAAACAACGGATGTAATGAAAGTTTCTCCTAACGGAGTCTCCACAGATAGGTCAAAGTCTAATTTCTCCGGAGTCAAGTTCAAACGTTGAACACAAGCAAGAGAGATAAAAGAATGGGTAGAACCGGTACCTAGTAAAGTATAAACTTCGCAAGAATTATAATTAACTAACCCGTGCTAACTTCGTTCGGGTTCCTCACATTTTGACCGGTCACGACAAACGCTCTTCCAGGAACCGTTGACTTTGACTTTTCTGGGACAGTCTTTTGAGTCACCGTCCCCGCTGAACTAGGTTTCGCTACCGTACAATCTCGAGCAATATGTCCTTCCTTTCTACAATTATAGCATACCTTGAACTGTTGTGGGCAGTTTGGACTGATATGTCCCTCTTTCCCGCATTTATAGCATATGACCGGTGGTCGTTCTCCTCCCTTAGAACTAGTTGCTGCTGGTGTTGTCGTCCTCACATTATCGTTGTTGAATCTTCTCTTTTTAAAATCTCCTCCTGACTCGCTTCTTCTATTTTCATGGCCATGGCTACCACCAAAGTGGTTACCATTTCTGTCCATCTTTTTCTTTCTCCACAGGTTATCGTTGTTTTGTTGACTGCTATCTCTGGTATGATCCTGATTGTGGTTCCTCGGTTGACCGTACTCGTTATCTCGCTCTAATAATTGATCCCTGTTTACAACATCTGAATAGAGAGAAAATTTATGAGAAATGAGATATTGCCGTATGCCGGATTTCAAACCTCTCAGAAACATCCGCGTCATACGTTTCTCATTCTCCACCAAATGAGGTGCAAACCTGGATAACTCCGCGAACTTCGCCTCGTACTGGGACACCGTCATGTTATTCTGCTCTAGTCTAATAAACTCCACTTCCTTCATATGGCGAATACTTTCAGGAAAGTATTTTTCGTTGAAAAGTTTCTGAAACGTCTCCCATGACATGCTGAGTGCGGCTGGATGTGTACGCTTCACAGACTCCCATCAGTAGTCTGCCTCGCCACGGAACATAAAGGTGGCGAATGGAACCTTCTGTTCCTCCGTACATCCCAAGACATCGAATATCTTGTTAATTTGCTTGACCCATGTTTCCGCCATGATCGGATCGGGCTTTCCCTTAAATTCTGGTGGTCCCAACTCTTTGAACTGCTTGGCTGTGACCACCCGTGAATTGCTATCATTTCCTCCTGTATTTTGAACACGAGTCTCCCTCTTCTGGTTTTGCATGAACTGCAAAAAGCTCCTAAACATCCCGTCGTTCATCATCTGCTCAGTGGTGTTGTCCACAGGAGGTACATTGCCAGCCTGTTGCACGTTCTCCTCGTTGGTGAGTACATGCGTCTCCACGGTCTCATTTCCACTGTTAATATTCTCAGTCGACATTCTCAAATACTGTCATAAAACAAGGGTTAATTAAACAAATTAACAAATCACATAATACCCCTATATTATGACTGACCAATAAATAAGCTTAGGTAGGACACACTAGCGAAGGATTTACTCGTCTCTCCCCTCCTAGTTCTATTCCCCGATCTCTGCTAGAGATCATATCCCTAAGCTCTAATACCAACTGTGACGCCCCCAAAATAGGTCCATTCCATCCAACCCATTCTGAGTCGCCAAATACATGGTACAGAAATAACTACAATTTTATTATTACAACATATAAACTGTAAGTTTAAATACAGATATTGCCATCTAGACAATATCCACATACAAATAAATCCCCATCATAATTATTGATACATTATTTTACAAAAATGGTGAGGACTACTAAACAAATGTGACAACCGTCATTTTGTAATAATATTTTAATATTTATTGGATTGAATAAATATTTTTCGATGAATTAATTATTAGATTAAATAATTAATTGACGCAATTGTGGTAGATTAATTTAATTATATGTGTTACATTTATTAAATTAATGTAGAGAGTTTTATTATCAAAGTATGTGATTATGTGAGCTTATTGTATTAAAAGAAATATTTAATAAGCATATTAGTATTTTAATTAATTTAATTATTAATTAGAGAATTAATAATTTGACATTATTAATTAATGAGAAAATTAAATATATGACTATGTGAATTTATGAGAAGTTATTATATTTTATTTATATTAAATAAGATATATGAATTATTGTGCAAGTGGGTGTGACATGAATTAAACTATATGATAAAGCTTTATTAAATTAAATAATTTTTGAAATCTATTAATCTAGCCAAACAAGGCCCTATGGGGAGTTGGATGCAGTTACCCACTACTGGAGTAACTGACCATTATGCGCGTCTGTTGAATTCTTATAATACGTATTCTTCTTTTCATTCTTCATTATTGCCTAAGTCTAGAAAACAAGCCAGAGAGAAAATTGAGAAGCTTGAGAGAAATTTGTAAGTGTGTAATCAACAGGTTGTTGTGAAAGGATCATCATTGATCACCTCTTCTAAATTATACTCAGGGTAATCTCCTCCTTCCCAATTTCTACTTCACGTCTTTTAGTTTTCATGAAAATGGCTTTTAAAGTTTTGGTTTAACCTCTGTAATTGGGTTAGGAGTAATGATTATGGGTTGTATATGTGCTATGACATATCAAATCGTGTTTAATTATATATATTATGTAAACCATATCATCAAATTCATGAAAACATGTCGTATATGATTTCTACAAAATTACAGAGTATGGGTTTTGGCCTTATGGCCTTATACGTGACTTTAGTATGTCAAACATAAATGTTTTCGTAAAATTTACACTCGTATGATGTTATGCATGTTGATACGAAGAGATAAAAATTTAAATAAACGGATTCGGTGTTATAACGAATCCGTAGTGACAATTTTCATGTTTTATTTTCAAAACCTTCAAGAACATCAAGAATAATGGAAGTAAATGTGTTGATTTTTTTTGCAAATTGTGTGTTGTAACTTGTTAAAAATCATGCTAGATGGGTTAAGTAATGATTATATATGTATTACAATGATTGGGTAAGTCTAAATTCGTGTAAAAATAACTAATTGAAAGTTATGGCCATATTCATGTATAATTTTACGTGTGATTCATTTTTGGCCTAATTTGGCCTTGTTATGTTCGCGAACTGCAGAACTGCAGAAATTGCAGAAACTAAGTCTGGGTAACCCCGCCCCCGGCGGGTGTTACCAAACTAAATTATCCCGCCCCGACGAAAAAAAAATAAAAATAAATAAATAAATAAAAAATAATAATTAATTAAATAATAATAATTAATTAAAATATTTATCAAATAAATTAAATATTTTAATTGAGATATTGATGGAGTAAAATAAATATTCGATATAATTATTATTAAAATATTTATAAAATAAAATAAATATTATAATTGAGATATTGATGGAATAAAATAAATATTCGATGAAAATTATTATTAAAATATTTATAAAATAAAATAAATATTTTAATTGAGATATTGATAGAGTAAAATAAATATTTGAGAAAATTATTATTAAAATATTTATAAAATAAAATAAATATTATAATTGAGATATTGATGGAGTAAAATAAATATTTGATAAAATTATTATTAAAATATTTATAAAATAAAATAAATATTTTAATTGAGATATTGATGGAGTAAAATAAATATTCGATGGAAATTATTATAAAATAATTTATTCGAGTGTAATAATAGTAAGAGAACGAAAATATTCTAATTTAATTAAGTAATTTAATTAGAAGGGTAATGATTTGTTAAATAAAGTAGAGTTTATATTAAATAATTAAGAGAAAATGTAACTAATGAATTTCGTGAATATATATGGTATGTGTGTAGGACTTGTGGTGAACGGAAGTAGTAATCGTTTAGCCTACACACGAGACAAGTTCCTAAACCTTAATTCTTTACATAAAACAAGTTCATTATTCTATCTTGTTTATTACTGTTCAAGTCAAGATTTCATATTAGATCTTATCATTCTTTAAAAGCATAATTCTTATTATACAATACTTATTCGATTGTATACATCTTGAATTTTATTATTCAAATTGAATATCAATTATTGTTGAACCTTGTAAGACTAGTGAACCCTTATTGATTCAACTAGTCCATAGTTGATAAGCGTTATAAATTCTAGAACTTTTATTGAGCTTACCCAATCCAAACTTCCTTTGGTGCGGACTCCGATGTCAAACTGAGATGAACAACCCTTTAATAGGGGATTATTTACGCTTTAGTGTTAAGATATTGTGCACAGTATGGTACTAAGGGCTGATCCCCCTAAGTACGAGAAGAAGAGTCCATAGTCTTATGACTGTTAAAGGTTTCAAGAATAAACACTTGACAACCTAGGACATAGTTCAAGGTCTTGTGACCCTCAGAATTTCTTTTGATTCTTGTTATTCATTCTTGATTCAAAAGTTGAGCTTTTATATTCAAAGTTATTAATTCATTCGCATGTTATTATTATTCATTTATTATATTGCTATACTTGTGGGCAATCGTGCTCACTCTTGCGTAATAATAACATTGCAGTTAAGAACGAGAGAACAGACGAGCCTTCCACTAGTAAAGGCAAGGGCAAGATTAGCAAGTAATGAAGACTATTTGTTTATGTGGTTGCGTAATGACATTTAGAATTGATGTTACTTAAGACTTAATTGTTATGTTTTCGCACAAATATTTTAAGGTTAGATTAACCTGGGATTTATTTAGTTATGCAGTTGATGTAACCCCATAAGGGGAGAGAGTTATTATTTATTCTATCTATTGTATGGTTGTATTTTATTTATGGGTAGATAGATAGATGATGTTTATACAGTGAACACCAAATCCTGTGGAAATGGAAGTACCGGATTTGGGGGTGTCACAGGTTGGTATCAGAGCTGTAAGGTTATAAACCTTAGGTGGGGGGGACAACCTTAGGTAGTAGCCTTGTAGGAGATCGAGAACATAGTAGTGGTAAACTGTTATCGAGTTCTAAGAAATTAATTTCTAAATTCATTAAAGATAATAAAAGACTTTATGTGCTTATGTGTTAATCTATGTGTTCGCTAGCATGGATTAGTAACTAAAACTTAAAATTTTGTTGTCAGGATGTCGGATATTGGAGGAGCTAGTCGAGCTGGGGAGGAAGAACCCCGATTACCTATAGAGGAGGAGCCCCGAGACATTCATGTCGTCAGGGAACAACTTGTACAGAGAGAGTCATCTCCGATGGTTACTGTCGTTGGTCAGGAGCATGAGCCGGAGACTGATCCAGAGGAGGATCCTGAGGAAGAGGAAGAAGAGGAGTTCCCACCGAACTCCATTGATGCAGAGATGTATGACGCACTCTATGATCGTAACGTAGAGTTGCAGGATACTGTTCGGGATTTGACTGAGCAGGCGGTTAGTCAGCAGATTACTATTGAGCAGAAGGATAGAGAGATTGTGACTGTTCACACACGTTTAGGAAACGTGGAGTGGGATCTGGTTCACGAGAAGGGTCAGACCGAGGATAAGTCCGCAGAAATAGAGAAGTTAAAGAAGGATCTGAAGGAGACCTCAGAGAGGCTTTTCATAGCAGAGGAGGGTTGGGTACGAGAGTCACGCCGTGCTGATCGTGCAGAAGATGATCGCCATGCGAAGAAGGCTAAACTTGAGGAGACATACTCTACACTACAAAATGCAATGAATGTGGTCCAAGATCGAGTTAGGAAGTATCCAATCCAGTTTGAGGATCTACCATCATATATGCTAGATCGTAGAACGATGTACCGCATCATGGAGGAGGAACGTAGCAAGGCTATCCAGCGCCTTGACAGGCAGTGATAGAATTTATTTAATTATGTGAAAGACTTAATTAGTTTTTATATGTAAATTCCGACGTGTTTATGAACGAAAGAATATTTGAATGTTTTAAATCCCGTGGATTCTTTATTCCAGGATAGTTGATGTAAATAGCAGTTATGCTATCGTTTAATGTTAAAACTTTGATTTGAATGCAAATATATCAAGTTATTTAAGATGATGTGTTAAGTGATATGTTAAATTATTGAGTAATGTCTTAACTATTTAGAGAAATAAATAAAGTTCTAATAAAGCGTTTATTTAACAGAAAAATGCCACCAAGAAGACGACCAAATCGTCGACCAGCCCAGGAAGGGTCAACGAATAACAACAACACCACCAATGCTGACCCCTTTCAGCAGTTGGTGAATTTACTGGCTGGAGCAATTAACAATCAACCACAAGCCCCACCAAACACCACGTTCAAGGATTTCAAGGCGGTGGGACCGCCAGAGTTTAAAGGTTCCATGAACTCAATCGAAGCTCAAACATGGGTTATGGAGATGGAGAAGGTGTTTGACGTCGCCAGAGTAAGGGAAGACCAGAAGACCGCATATGCAACATTCATGCTGAAGTCTGAAGCCAGCTATTGGTGGCAGGCAAACAAAGTACTGGGAGGAGAAGGTGTAATAACCTGGGAGAGATTTAAGGAGATGTTTTTCGAGATGTATTTTCCAACTAGTTCGCAAAACCAAATGGAAGTTCAGTTTTTGGAGTTGAAACAAGGGAATATGTCCGTAGCAGATTATGCGGCAAAGTTCAACGAATTGGCTAGGTTCGCCACGTATCAAGTGCATACTGACGAGAGAAAGGCATGACGTTTCGAGCAGGGACTGAAGCCCTGGTTGTATAGCAAGGTGTCAATGTTCCAATTGAACACCTTTGCTGGAGTGTTAGAGAAGGCCATACTCGCCGAAGGTGGAAGCGATGCGGTATCTAAATATAATCAGGATCAGAAGAAGAAAAAGAGTGAAAATGAAGGAATTAACAAGACTGGTGGAAGTAACACGGGAGGTAATAATAATCAGAAGAGAAAGTGGTCCGATAACTCGTCAGCTGGAAGTAAACAAGGAGGGAAAAAGAAGAAGATTGAAGCGTGCTCAACCTGCGGAAAAGCTCATCTGGGAGTTTGCATGAAGGGAAAACGAGTATGCTACAATTGTGGTCAGGAAGGACACATAGCACCTAACTGTTCTAAACCAAAGAAGGGTGCCTGCTTCACTTGTGGCTCAAAGGATCATCTTGCAATGGATTGTCCTAAGAAGGGATCTGGAGGAATAGGATCAGGAAGGAATACAGGAAACAACGGTGGAAGCACTCTGACTATCACAGGACCAACTGCAACCAACCGGCCGACCGCCAGAACATTCAACATGACAGTTCAGGATGCAGTGCAGTCTCGCGATGTGGTGTCAGGTATCATTCCGATCAATAAAGTTAATGCTTATGTATTATTTGATTCGGGTGCTACTTGTTCATTTATATCCGATGACTTTGCCAAGAACTTAGAATTGCCTAAGGATGAGTTAGAATACCCCATGAACATAGGAATTGCGAATAGAGAAATTATTCCTGTTAAGTACGTGCACAAGAACTCTAGAGTGGATATTAAGGGTAACATTATGAACGTAGATCTTATCCCTATTCGACTGGGAGAATTAGATATTATCTTGGGTATGGACTGGTTATCCAATTATGGGGCAGTAATTGATTGCCAGAAGAAGTGTATTAACCTTATGACTCCGTCAAAGGTTGTGTTTTATGGTAGTAAGTCGCCTAGACAAGCGAGTTGTCTGACGATGATGCAGGCCATGAAGTTGTTAAGACAAGGCTGTGTAGGATATCTAGCTTACATAGTCGATATTCGTAAAGAAAATCCGAAAATAGAGGAGATACCAGTAGTGAGGGATTTCGCAGACGTATTTCCGGATGATTTACCAGGACTTCCACCAGATAGAGCGGTTGAATTCGTGATCGATTTGGCTCCAGGAACGGTTCCAATATTGAAGGCACCATACCGAATGGCACCGGTAGAGATGAAAGAGCTGATGGTTCAACTACAAGAATTATTAGACAAGAAGTATATCCAACCAAGCGTATCACCGTGGGGAGCGCCGGTTTTATTCGTAAAGAAGAAGGATGGGACAATGCGGCTCTGCATCGACTATAGAGAACTGAATAAGGTCACGATCAAGAATAGATATCCATTACCGCGAATCGACGACTTGTTCGATCAGTTAAAGGGAGCGAGATACTTTTCAAAGATAGATTTGAGGAGTGGTTATCATCAACTGAAGGTGAGACCAGAAGATGTACCGAAGACAGCATTCAGAACCCGATATGGTCACTACGAATTTCTGGTAATGTCATTTGGTCTAACAAATGCTCCTGCAGCATTTATGGGCTTAATGAATGGAGTGTTCAAGCCGTTTTTGGACAAATTCGTAGTGGTATTTATAGATGACATTTTGGTATATTCGAAAACCAAGGAAGAACATGAAGAACATTTGAGGGTGACATTAGAGACGTTGAGAAGAGAGAAGTTGTACGCTAAATTTTTGAAATGTGAATTCTGGATTGAAAGGGTACAATTTCTTGGACACGTGATCGATAGGGACGGAATTTCGGTGGATCCCTCCAAAGTCGAAGCTGTGATTAACTGGGATCAGCCGAAGACGCCGTCGGAAGTAAGAAGTTTTCTTGGATTGGCAGGTTATTACAGAAGATTCATTCAGGATTTTTCCAAGATCGCAACCCCGTTGACAAATCTGACTAGAAAATCGATGAAATTTGTTTGGACGGAGAAGTGTGAGGAAAGCTTTCAAGAATTAAAGAAGAGGTTAAGTTCAGCCCCTGTGTTATCTCTACCAGATGACACAGGAAATTTTGTGGTATATAGTGATGCGTCGCACAAAGGACTTGGCTGTGTGCTCATACAAAATGGCAGAGTCATTGCATACGCGTCACGACAACTGAAAGATTATGAGAAGGAGTATCCGACCCATGACTTGGAGTTAGCTGCAGTTGTTTTTGCTTTGAAAATTTGGAGGCACTATCTCTACGGGGAGAAGTGTGAAATATATACGGACCATAAGAGTCTGAAATATATTTTCACGCAGAAGGACTTGAATATGCGACAAAGAATGTGGTTGGAGTTAATTAAGGACTACGACTGTGAGATTTTATACCATCCGGGTAAGGCGAATGTCGTTGCCGATGCCTTAAGTAGAAAGGGTCGGGAGAAATTGATGATGTTGACTGCTCAGGACGAGCTAATTGCGGAAATGGAGAAACTGGAATTGGAAGTGAAGTATCCTATGGAGATTGATGAGAAAATATTTCAGATGCAATCTGGTATAACCCTACTAGATAAAGTTAAGGAGGCTCAGCTTCAGGACGAAGAATGTAAAAATGTGACAAAGAAGATATCTGAAGGAACCGAACCAAGATTTAAGATGGATAAGGAAGGAATACTGAGATTTGATAATAGAATTTGGGTACCGCCAGTTCAAGAGATTTAGGAAGATATTTTAAGCGAGGCTCATAGTTCACGATATTCGATTCACCCTGGTAGTACCAAGATGTACCAATATCTTAAACAACATTTCTGGTGGCCGAATTTGAAGCGTGATGTTGCAGAATGTGTTGCCAAGTGTCTGACCTGTCAGAAAGTGAAAGTGGAACATCAGAGACCGAGTGGATTGTTACAACCGTTAGAGATCCCAGAGTGGAAATGGGAACATATTACAATGGACTTCGTGGTTGGCCTTCCGACGACTCAAAAAGGCTACGACGCAGTATGGGTTATCGTTGACCGACTAACAAAATCCGCACACTTCCTTCCGATCAAAATCAGATTCAACTTAGATCAGTTGGCAAGGTTATATTAAAAGAGATTGTTTCAAGACACGGAGTTCCCGTGTCAATTGTTTCTGATAGAGATCCGCGTTTTACGTCGAACTTCTGGAAACGTCTACAGGAATGCATGGGTACACAGTTGCGAATGAGCACAACATATCACCCGCAGACAGATGGACAAAGTGAAAGAATAATTCAAACATTGGAAGATATGTTAAGAGCTTGCATAATGGATTTTAAAGGAAATTGGGATGATCATTTACCGCTTGTAGAGTTCGGTTACAACAACAGTTACCACGCTAGTATTGGAATGCCACCCTATGAAGCGTTATACGGCAGAAAGTGCAGAACTCCACTATAGTGGAATGAAGTTGGCGAAAGACAACTACTAGGCCCGAAATTGATACAAAAAACAGCAGACATAGTCAAGGTGATTCGAGTAAGATTGATAGCATCTCAAGATAGACAGAAGAAATACGCCGATCCACACCATAAGAATGTTGAGTTCGAACCAGGTAGTTATGTGTTCTTAAAGGTCTCTCCTTGGAAAGGAAAGATCAGATTCGGAAAGAAGGGAAAATTGAGCCCAAGATTCATCGGACCCTTTGAAGTTCTGAGAAGGGTCGGAGAAGTTGCTTATGAGGTAGCCTTACCTCCATCTCTAGAGAATGTCCACAATGTTTTCCATGTCTCAGTCCTACGACCCTACAAACCCGATTACAAGCACGTGATTGAATTTGAACCCCTACATTTCGACAAAGACTTATCTTACGAAGAAATTCCTGTTCAAATTGTCGACCGGAAAGAACAAGTTCTGAGAAATAAAGTAATACCTTCTGTTAAGGTAATTTGGAGGAACCACAACGCTGAAGAAGCTACGTGGGAACTCGAAGAGAATATGATGAAGAATTATCCTCATTTATTTACTTAGATTGTTATATGCGATTCTTGGGACAGAATCTTTGTAAGGGGGGAGAATGTAACGGGACAAATTTTTGAGTTGTGATTCTGGGGACAGAATCCTTTTAAGAGGGGAAAGATGTGACAACCGTTATTTTGTAATAATATTTTAATATTTATTGGATTGAATAAATATTTTTCGATGAATTAATTATTAGATTAAATAATTAATTGACGCAATTGTGGTAGATTAATTTAATTATATGTGTTACATTTATTAAATTAATGTAGAGAGTTTTATTATCAAAGTATGTGATTATGTGAGCTTATTGTATTAAAAGAAATATTTAATAAGCATATTAGTATTTTAATTAATTTAATTATTAATTAGAGAATTAATAATTTGACATTATTAATTAATAAGAAAATTAAATATATGACTATGTGAATTTATGAGAAGTTATTATTTTATTTATATTAAATAAGATATATGAATTATTGTGCAAGTGGGTGTGACATGAATTAAACTATATGATAAAGCTTTATTAAATTAAATAATTTTTGAAATCTATTAATCTAGCCAAACAAGGCCCTATGGGGAGTTGGATGCAGTTACCCACTACTGGAGTAACTGACCATTATGCGCGTCTGTTGAATTCTTATAATACATATTCTTCTTTTCATTCTTTATTATTGCCTAAGTCTAGAAAACAAGCCAGAGAGAAAATTGAGAAGCTTGAGAGAAATTTGTAAGTGTGTAATCAACAGGTTGTTGTGAAAGGATCATCATTGATCACCTCTTCTAAATTATACTCAGGGTAATCTCCTCCTTCCCAATTTCTACTTTACGTCTTTTAGTTTTCATGAAAATGGCTTTTAAAGTTTTGGTTTAACCTCTGTAATTGGGTTAGGAGTAATGATTATGGGTTGTATATGTGCTATGACATATCAAATCGTGTTTAATTATATATATTATGTAAACCATATCATCAAATTCATGAAAACATGTCGTATATGATTTCTACAAAATTACAGAGTATGGGTTTTGGCCTTATGGCCTTATACGTGACTTTAGTATGTCAAACATAAATGTTTTCGTAAAATTTACACTCGTATGATGTTATGAATGTTGATACGAAGAGACCAAAATTTAAATAAACGGATTCAGTGTTATAACGAATCCGTAGTGACAATTTTTATGTTTTATTTTAAAAACCTTCAAGAACATCAAGAACAATGGAAGTAAATGTGTTGATTTTTTTGCAAATTGTGTGTTGTAACTTGTTAAAAATCATGCTAGATGGGTTAAGTAATGATTATATATGTATTACAATGATTGGGTAAGTCTAAATTCGTGTAAAAATAACTAATTGAAAGTTATGGCCATATTCATGTATAATTTTACGTGTGATTCATTTTTGGCCTAATTTGGCCTTGTTATGTTCGCGAACTGCAGAAATTGCAGAAACTAAGTCTGGGTAACCCCGCCCCCGACGGGTGTTACCAAACTAAATTATCCCGCCCCGATGAAAAAAAAATAAAAATAAATAAATAAATAAAAAATAATAATTAATTAAATAATAATAATTAATTAAAATATTTATCAAATAAATTAAATATTTTAATTGAGATATTGATGGAGTAAAATAAATATTCGATATAATTATTATTAAAATATTTATAAAATAAAATAAATATTATAATTGAGATATTGATGGAATAAAATAAATATTCGATGAAAATTATTATTAAAATATTTATAAAATAAAATAAATATTTTAATTGAGATATTGATGGAGTAAAATAAATATTTGATAAAATTATTATTAAAATATTTATAAAATAAAATAAATATTATAATTGAGATATTGATGGAGTAAAATAAATATTTGATAAAATTATTATTAAAATATTTATAAAATAAAATAAATATTTTAATTGAGATATTGATGGAGTAAAATAAATATTCGATGGAAATTATTATAAAATAATTTATTCGAGTGTAATAATAGTAAGAGAACGAAAATATTCTAATTTAATTAAGTAATTAAATTAGAAGGGTAATGATTTGTTAAATAAAGTAGAGTTTATATTAAATAATTAAGAGAAAATGTAACTAATGAATTTCGTGAATATATATGGTATGTGTGTAGGACTTGTGGTGAACGGAAGTAGTAATCGTTTAGCCTACACACGAGACAAGTTCCTAAACCTTAATTCTTTACATAAAACAAGTTCATTATTCTATCTTGTTTATTACTGTTCAAGTCAAGATTTCATATTAGATCTTATCATTCTTTAAAAGCATAATTCTTATTATACAATACTTATTCGATTGTATACATCTTGAATTTTATTATTCAAATTGAATATCAATTATTGTTGAACCTTGTAAGACTAGTGAACCCTTATTGATTCAACTAGTCCATAGTTGATAAGCGTTATAAATTCTAGAACTTTTATTGAGCTTACCCAATCCAAACTTCCTTTGGTGCGGACTCCGATGTCAAACTGAGATGAACAACCCTTTAATAGGGGATTATTTACGCTTTAGTGTTAAGATATTGTGCACAGTATGGTACTAAGGGCTGATCCCCCTAAGTACGAGAAGAAGAGTCCATAGTCTTATGACTGTTAAAGGTTTTAAGAATAAACACTTGACAACCTAGGACATAGTTCAAGGTCTTGTGACCCTCAGAATTTCTTTTGATTCTTGTTATTCATTCTTGATTCAAAAGTTGAGCTTTTATATTCAAAGTTATTAATTCATTCGCATGTTATTATTATTCATTTATTATATTCCTATACTTGTGGGCAATCGTGCTCACTCTTGCGTAATAATAACATTGTAGTTAAGAACGAGAGAACAGACGAGCCTTCCACTAGTAAAGGCAAGGGCAAGATTAGCAAGTAATGAAGACTATTTGTTTATGTGGTTGTGTAATGACATTTAGAATTGATGTTACTTAAGACTTAATTGTTATGTTTTCGCACAGATATTTTAAGGTTAGATTAACCTGGGGTTTATTTAGTTATGCAGTTGATGTAACCCCATAAGGGGAGAGAGTTATTATTTATTCTATCTATTGTATGGTTGTATTTTATTTATGGGTAGATAGATAGATGATGTTTGTACAGTGAACACCAAATCCTGTGGAAATAGAAGTACCGGATTTGGGGGTGTCACAACAACTCTCTCTAGAACCATCATTACATTTCCCGACTCGTACTCGCTACATTCTCGTCTCCTGAGAAGAAAAATAGAACAACAAGAAAAAGGGTGAGCTCAACTAGCCCAGTAAAGAATATTATGACTAAGATAATGTACAACAAATTATCCTTAGTCTTCAACAGGGAAAAATCTGATAGAATACAATAGACAACAAGTTTTAGATCAACAACTGTAGCGGAAACAACAATTCATTAGAAGAGTTAAGTAGAGAATAAAATCTACTAACATCTATGAATTTAAAAGTCCATCATCAATATTTTATCCCTGTAACATCAATCAATATATATCTCAAATCAAATCAAATATTCATCTTTGCACTGCAGGCCAAAGATATTTATCCGTTGGTCATGTTCATCTAAACACCTGTTCATCTTTGCACTACGGGCCAAAGATATTCATCAATTGTTCATGTTCATCTCAACACCTGTACATCTTTGCACTACGAGCCAAAGATATTCATAATAAAATCAACCATCTTTGCACTACAGGCCAAAGATATTCAGTAACACCATCATTTAGGACTGAGGATGATGAAAAATATTTTAAAGGAAACGAATCCAGTGAAACAAAAGAACAATTATTAAGGATTCGTATTTTAAACAATCCAAGTTCAAAAATACTTCATAAGTAATCAGAGTGGAGTAAAATTCAAGAATGATCAAAACATAGATCCAATCAAAGCTAGTATCCAGAATAGATATTTTGGACAAAAAGAAGAAATTTCATTTTTCTGGTGAATAGTGTCGTATTCGTGAATAGTGCCGTATACGTGAATAGTGCCGTATACGTGAATAGTAACTCTGACACCAAAATATAGAAATTTCACAAAAAACATCATCATGCTTCGTGAATAGTACTCGTGAATAGTAACTTGTGAATAGTAACTCATGTATAGTAACTCGTGAATAGAAATTCATGAATAATAACCCCGACATGAAAAAGTTCCAAATTTGATAAAAAGTTCCAACCAATATTTCAGCATAATGATATTGAAGAAATAATATCATTTGAGAAGAAAATAACATCCCTTACCTCGAAAGACAGTACTTCTGGTTGAAACACCGGATATAGGCTATGACTTGAACTTGCACCGTATAACAATACTCAAAGTATACTCAAAATACTCACAAGAATACGCTCGATAATATAGAGAGAGAAAACTTCAGTTTCTGGTGTGATTTTCAATTCTAACCTAAGCACCTATTTATAGGAAATTGCTTAGAACACCAAAGCAGAAAATTTAATATAATATTAATATATATATTAAGTTTTCTACGCCAACCCTTGAATCTGATTTCAGCCATTGAACATATGCTAAATGAGGGAACCAAATGAAAAAAATGTTTTTGTAAATAAAAATATTTTAAACTTCCAAAAATCAATTATTTCGGAGCTTCGGAACTTCAATAATTCATAATAAATAGCCCTTTTATCCGAACATTCGAATCTCGCGAGTTTTTATAGGAAATTCAATTCTCTACAACTTTGCAGAAGAAAATTTTTCCAAATTCCAAACAGAAATTGAACGAAATCCATAAACGGGCGATTTTACAGGCTATAATCAAATTTTCAGTCAAGAAATAGGTCTACCGACACACAAAATCTGTTTTTAATATTTATTGCAACAAAAATACTCTTTCTCCTCATAAACTCATATATCCCACATTCATCGTAAAAATATCATCATTATTATATTATAAAAATATAATAATATATTTAAATGAATTATTTTATCAGAAAAAGATAAAATATTAATTTTCAACAATTGTCACATTAAAAATTTTCTCCATCTATATCCACATAAAATCAATATTTTCCTCATCATATGAATCAATAATTAATTATTCACAAATAATATTACAGAATCACAATATTGGCAACCAGGCCGTTCCTAGGAAAGAGGGGGCTTTCCAATAAGAATTTCTCCTTACTGGCGCGCAATTAGGTGACCAAACCTCTCCTTAGACAGAACTTTCTAGACATTGCCAATAATGTTATCTAATAATATTATTCAGATAATATGAATTATTGCTTCGATAATGAAAAATACTGTGTAGTGACAATTATTGAAACAATAGTAATATAAAATATCAATGCAACAATTATTGAATCAATAACATAAAATACTGATCAGTAATTACTGTAACAATTATTGAGTAGTGCCTTCTTACGTAAAAAATCAATAATTGGTGCAATACCGTGTGCTACTGTTCAACAACGCATATTACTTTACTTTACCCACCGGGTATTCCAACAGTGTTAACGGTAACAACTACGCCGTTTTTTATAAACAACTTATACTTATTGTTTTCTTCATCCAATCGCTTTCTGTTATGGGGCCCACAAAAGACTGCGCCGTCGTACGAATATTCCCCGACAGCAAGAATATTCCACGACCAAACGAATATTTCCCGACAATAATGAATATTTATAACCACCTACTTATTTAAAATATTTGTGCATTTTACCCATAACTAACCACATTAATCAAATTCACCCTTACTATTTCAAAATGATAAATAGAGGAAAATAAATTTCATTTATTAATAATTTGGGGTTTTACAACCTCCCCTCCTTATGAAATTTCGTCCTCGAAATTGACGTATGTAACTGGTGTTTCGAAAAGGTAAAGATACCTCGCTTTTATTTCTGTTTCCAACTCCAAGGTCATTTCCTCTATAGCATGATTCCTCCATAAAACTTTAACTTGTGGTATGACCTTCGTGTGTAGGACATGCTCCTTCCCATCCAATATCTTGACAGGTACCTCCTCGTACGTTAAGTCTTCGACTATTTCGTCCGGTTCTAAATCAATAACATGGTTCGAGTCGTCCACATCGGTACATAAAAAAAACGTTATAAACACGCGACATACTTGGCGATAAAACGAGTCTATAGGACACAGTTCCTATTCGATCGAGGATTTCAAATGGACTAATAAATAGAAGGTTTGAGCTTTGATCACATCGCCAATTCTCGCTTTTGAAATAACAACTTCTTGCACCTCTTTCTTCAAATTCATCAGCTCCAGTGTGTAGCTTGAACAACTTTAACTTTATCGATTAAAGTCGATTATACTCGTATATCATCACGTGGATACCTAGAGTTTTCATCTCCATCTCTATTATTTGTAAATTATACGAAATGAGTCTTTGACAATATCGTACTCATACTCGTATACGATCTTCTACTCAACACGTCAGCTACCACGTTCGCTTTTCTAAGACGGTATGGTCAGAACATTGCCGAAATAGGTCTCCTCTTAAGTTCTTCGAAGCTCTTCCCACATTCCTTGCTCCATTTGAATTTTGTATCTCTACGAGTCAGCTGTGTTTATGGAGTAACGATTCAAGAATATCCTTCAACGAATCTCCGATAATAACCAACTAAGCCTAGAAAGCTATGTATTTCGATTACTGACTTAGGTTGCTCTCAACTGTGACTCATATTCCAATCTTGGATAACACGTCACAATAACACCTATCAGTTTTCTATCACACGAATATTGTCCCCTACGGAGAGTCTGGCTTCGGTGCATTCCACAAAGGAAGTCACCAGATAAAGGATCGGGTATCAACTTCTACAGTTGGGTTTTTAACTCCTGAAGTTCAATAGGAGCTGCTGATTTGTTTTATTTTATTTTTTTAATTAAAATTGTTGTAAGTGATTTAAAAACAATATCTGACTGGTCTCAGAGGTATCTTTGGTATCTTTTCATCTTTTGATGTATTTTTTTCATCATCGTAATTAGGGTTTACTCTCTGGGAGAGATTCCAACGTAGGAGGAGGCCAAAACTCTACTTTTCTATTTCTTCTTGGAATTTTCTACCAGAGTGCATTATTATTATTATTATTTTGCTGGAATTTTATGAGGATTTGAATATTAATATTGGATTCTATTCAGCAATTGGGTTTGATTGTTCTATCTTTCTTCTTTCAATTGTTTGTTTATTAATCATGTTTAGATTTGATCCCATAATGGCTTTTGGTTTAGTCATGAACTAAACTCCATTATGGGATTCTAACGGATTTTAATATGTAGTTTGATTGCATGCTTGATTGCTGGATTGTTTTACATATCATATGGGATGTCTATCATGATTGTGTTGTATGTATGAATGCTTGATCACCATTCGTTTCAGTACTTGTATGGAATTGACAATGAACATACAAGTATGGATTGTAATCATGATAGTATACGTATATGGGGCTGTTTTATATGGCTTGTGTATTTTGCGAACCAGATAAACATATATTGTTTCACCGTGTAAGTTAGAATAAGGGCTTAAACTTAAATTCAATATAGTTGCAATTTCACATAGACATATAGTGATTTTGGCTATATTGATGATTACATAGAGTCTATCATCTGTGGATGCTGTGTAAGTAGGTCTTAGTGCATTGAAAAATGGCTATGACTCTTTTAGTGTTCTTGGCTACTTTCCTGTGATATGTAAACAAGTCATGCATGATAGTGGTGATTAAATGAAATATTAAATGAAGTTAGGATCCCATTATTTCCAGATTTGATTTATTCCGTTGTTATTATTGTTTTAGTTGTTATTTGCGATTTGATAACAAACCAATCTTATTCATTAGTTTGAGCATATAAATATAGTGATTTAGTTAATGCATAGTGATTTAAATTAAACAACTTTCTCCGTGGGATCAATACTTTACTTGCTCTGTATTGCTTGTTGACACATGTATGCTTGCATGAGTTAGAGCTCTTTTGTTAAGACTAAAAAAGAGGCAACAAGTTTTTGGCGCCGTTGCCGGGGAAAGACGTTTAATTTAGTATTATTATCATTAGTTTTAAGCTATATTGTATGACATAGACAATTCTAGTCTTATCTCATTTCAGTTTTTTGTTTTTATTTCAGGAATTTGGATAAATTTTTATGCCCACGTGGTCATCCAACCCCGACTTAACACTTGTTCAGGATAACATAAACGGGAGAGGTTGGAAAGCGAGTGTTCGTAGAAATTTACATGCACAGTTAGAAAGTACGATAATTAATATGGCAGCCGAGGCACAAGGAGAAGAGCAAAGAGAGGAGCATAGGGCTCTTAAGGAATATTCCATGCCCAATATTAATGTACTACAATCTAACATCGCCAGACCATCGATAGCAGCCAATACATTCGAGATAAAAACGGGCACTATTCAGATGGTACAGAATTCGGTGCAGTTTGGGGGTGCCGCTACAGATGATCCGAATGAACACCTGTTGAGTTTCATCGAAATCTGTGACACATTCAGATACAACGGTGTGACGGAGGATGATATCAGACTTAGGATATTCCCATTCTCATTGAGGGATAAAGGAAGAAGTTGGCTTCATTCTTTGCCAGCAGGATCTATAACTACATGGGAGGATTTAGCGCAGAAGTTCTTAGTTATATTCTTCCCAATGGCTAAGACTGCAAAGATGAGGACATCTATCTCTCAGTTTGAACAACAACAGGGTGAGTCCTTGTATGAAACATGGGAGAGATACACATAAATGCTGAGGAAGTGTCCACATCACGGTATGCCAGATTGGATGGTGATCAACACGTTCTATAATGGATTAGGATGACAGTCGAGACCGATTGTAGATGCAACTGCAGGAGGGGCATTATGGGTAAAAATCTATGAAGAAGCCTATAACCTTATTAAGATAATGGCATCGAACGATTTTCAAAATATTACATCTCGGATGCCACAACCCAAAGTTGCAGGTGTGTTGGAGGTTGATGCTATTACTCAGTTGTCAGCACAGATGGCATCCATGGCAAAGAAGATAGATACTTTGGAAGAAGGTAAAATATAGACAGTTGCCTTCATATGTGAGATTTGTGCGGGGGAACACTCGACAGATCAATGCGTTATCAGTTCAGAGTCAGTGCAATATATGAACAACTACAGAAAAGACCAAGGTCAGTTTCAGAACACATGCCACCCCAACAACCGAAATCATCCAAACTTTAGTTGGTCAAATAGCCAAGGAAATCAGCAGAATCAGTTTCAATTAAATAATCAGTTTCAGACACAACCAGCGCAACCACAGTTTAATCCTAGACCACCTTTTCCACCTGGATTTTCTCAACAACAACAACAACATCACACTCCAGCTGCACCTCAGCAAGAAAAGAAATCAGAAATGGAGGAGATGATGATGAAATACATGGCAAATACAGAGATTATGATCAAAAGCCAAGCAGTGGCTATTAAGAATCTGGAAACTCAAATGGGGCAGATGACGAACATGCTTACTAACAGGCCTCAGGGTTCATTGCCAAGCAATACAGAGATAAATCCAAGAAGAGAAGGGAAGGAACAGTGTCAGACGATCACATTGAGATCTGGGAAAGATTTGTCAGGTACTGCAAGTCGCGCGCTCGCGCCCGCACCCAATTGTACAAAGGAAGTCGCGCGGCCGCGCGAGGCAGAAAAGCCAGCCACTGAAGAGAAGGAAAATCTGGAAAAGTCTGAGGAACAAAAGGAAGAGAAAGACAAAACAAAACCAGAGGAAACGTTTAAGAGTTCAGTACCACCAATTCACACTCAAGTTCCGTATCTGCAGAGATTAAATAAGAAAAGGGAAGATAAACAGTTCAGAAAATTCTTGGAGGTATTCAAAAAGTTACAGATCAACATACCGTTCACCGAAGGCAATGGAACAAATGCCAAGCTATGCAAAGTTTATGAAGGGTATATTGTCAAGGAAGAGAAGATTAGAGGAATTTGAGACAGTAGCCTTGACAAAAGAATGCAGTGCAGTACTTCAGCAAAAGTTACCTCCGAAACTGCAAGATCCGGGTAGTTTCACAATCCCGTGCACAATCGGGCAGATGAATTTTGAAAAATGTTTGTGTGATCTTGAGGCGAGCATAAATTTGATGCCCTTATCATTATTCAATCAATTGGGACTACCTGGATCCAAAGCTAACAAACATTTCTTTGCAGTTAGCTGACAGATCCATCACGTATCCACGGGGAATTTTCGAAGACTGTATTAGTGAAGGTGGACATATTTATCTTTCCGGCTGAATTCATCATTTTGGATTATAAGGAAGATAAAAGTATACCAATTATACTGGGGAGACCATTCTTAGCCACGGGCAGGACTTCGATAGATGTGGCAAAAGGGGAAATCACTGATGCGGGTACATGATCAGGAGGTGACCTTCAACATCTTTAAGGCAATGAAGTTCCCAACAGATGAAGAAGAATGCTTCCGGGTTGATGTGGTGAACCGGGTCCTTAATGATGAAGTGCAGAGTATAGTGGATTGTGAACCATTGAAAAGTAACGTTGCTGAATATTCAAATGTGAAGAATGAGGAATTAGACAAAGTCGTTCAATATCTGGAGACCACTCCACGGTATGGAACCGTTGTAGTGGGTGATAAGTGTCCGGATAAGCACCTTGAAGTGAATGGCCAGAGATTAAAGAGTGATTCTGATGGTGAGGTAGACAGAAAGAAAGTCACCTCGATTCTACCTTCGACATAAAAATCAAAGATAGTCAAGCTAATTGACTATAAATTAGCGTTGGATGGGAGGCAACCCATTGTTTCCATCTCTACTTACTATTTATTTAGTCAAGTTGTTTGGTTTAGCTTAGTGTAATTACGTGTTAGGATAGTATGATTACATTTATCTGCTTAGACATCGTAATCGATCATAGAAGAGCATGTGCATGCATTGCATTGAAATTAGGGAGACAGAATAGTCGTTCATTTTGAGTTAGTAAACCACGTTTTGATGAGATCCATTTATGTTATTTCAGGTGTATCGGAGAGCATGCATGTTTGTATCGCAAAATCTAAAGAGATAAAAGTCACAGTGTAAATATCAGGGACGGGCGGTCGCGCAGCTAATTTAACACAGATCCACGTGCCCGCGTGATATACCTGCCAGGCCAGATTTGTCAACCTCGCTCCAGCGCGCCCAACCCATTCAAATTTTGAGTGGCCGCGCGCGACAGTAGACGTCGATTTATTTTTCAATTTAAAATGTGATGGAGATTAGTTGGACTCTCATTTGCAATCAAACAGATGCACGATCCTCTCAGTCTCCACAACTCATGTCTCTATCTCTCTATCAGTTACAAATTTAAGCCGTACATATCTCAATTACATAGCCACGATTCTCTCCACATTCAAAGTTCCATATCTCCTCAATTTCTCCAAGTGCAATATAAAACTAGGGTTTCTCATTTGGTGGAGGCAAAAACAACTTAAGGGTAATAGCATCACTATTTTCTTCTTCATTATCAGTTAGATTATCCGTGAAATCTTCATCAACTACAAATGGGGCCTAAGCGAGCACGATCTATTGCGTCGTCTTCTACATCTTCTCCGGGCAGTCAAGTGACTGATATTGTGGATCACACCAAGTTCCTAAACTTGGAAGCCCAACAAGAGTATTACCAAATTATGGTAAAAACGTTCGTCAAGGAGCGAGGTTTCAAGCCGGAGGGGCAGGATGGCCAGTTGTGTGCCATGATTCGAGAGAGAGGCTGGGGTGGATTGACTGCAACTCTAACGCCCATTCCTATGAGCATAGTCTGCGAGTTCTATGACAATGCCAAGGTCACTATGAGCGGTATATCTCTGGTTCGTGGTATCGAGGTAGACTACAGACCCCGTGCCATCCGATTAATTTTCAAAATTACTGATGCACCGCCAATGGGGACGGCTAATTGGGTCACCGGTGCTCATTTGGAGATAGACATGGAGTTGGTTATTACAGAATTGTGTGTGCCTGGTACGAAGTGGACCTATAAAGTAGGCACGACTCAAACTTGTATATTCCCAGCTGCAGCCCTGAACCGCTATGCAAAGGCATGGAATTTGTTCATATGTTCCAAGCTCATGTCGTCCTCTCATCAGCACGAAATCACAGCGGAAAGGGCGATTATTCTATGGGCCATAATCACCAGGAAATACATTGACGTAGGCCACTTCATCCATCAGAATATGTTGTGTTATCTACGAGAAGGCACCATTGGGAGCATTCCACACACATTAGTGGTTGCCATGCTTTGTGCTAATCAGGGATGCAACTGGGGAAACGAGCAAATGCAATTCCCAAGCCAGGACATAACTCATGCCACAATTGAAAATTTTGAGGACTGGGCAGGTGGTGTACCATACCCACGAGGACTAGGATTCATCCTTCAGCCCACTTTTCCAGAGTCATCACAGTAGCCCCCTTAGCCAGACGAGGCAGGCCCGTCCACGCACACACGTGCTACCCATGGTGATCGCCAGCTCCGAAGGTTGGATCGCAAAGTTGATGCCATGTACGATAATTTGGGCACATTTGCGACAGGACTCATAAGGGCCTTGGCTGAAGCTTTTGCGCAGCAAGGAACAACGCTAGAATGGCCTCAGTTTGGAACCGCAGTGCCATATCCACCACCAGATTCACCACCCGAGGAGGGTGGTACCACCGATAATTAGGGGAGTTTTTCGTTACCCTTTACCTTCATTTAATGGGGCATTGAATATTCTAAGTTTGGGGGTATTGGGGAGTAGTGTATTTTTTGCATGATTAGTTTAATTTTTGCATGATTAGTTTTAAATTTTTGCATCATATAGTTATTTTTTGCATATTTTTGTAGTCTATTCTTTAGTTTCATGTTTAGTTTGCATATCTCACAGTTCTTGCCGTATAAGAAATTTTTGTCTAGCCAATGATGATAGTGAAGTTTTTAAATGATTTTTGAGTATTTTGGATAATATGAGCTGAGATATATTGTTTTACACAATGCAATTCATAATGCTGTTAAAATGCTTTTGGTTTGCACAAATGTGTTCACAAACACTTGTAGGTATAAGAAGTATGTGTTGCATTGCTCGATAGAAAAATGTAGTTTTAAAAAGAGAAATATGTGAAAAGTGAGTTAGACTGTATAAAACATTGATTTTTAAACTTGGGGAAAACATGGGTATGCTATGTATAAAAAAAAGAAAAAAAGAAAAAGAGAAAAAGAAAAGAAAAATAGTAATAACGTGGCTAGTCTTATTTCGGGGCCCTGGCTACTTGAGTAAGTACGCCCGAGGGGATTGTCTCTACACCTAGCACCCTAAGGTCTTTCATGGTCTAGGAGTCGTTGGTCGAAAGCTCGCTAAGGGGTAGCAGTGTTGCCTAATGGAGTAGGACATTGCACAATCATGTAGAAAAAGAGAAAAAGAAAAGAAAAATAGCAATAAACACCGTGAAAAAATGCGAAAGTCGCCATCATGAGTAAAAATAAAGTAGTTAAGCCCATTGTTGAACCTTAGTTTATTTTAAGATGTTGGAATAGTCCTGATTGCATATATATACGTAAGTCTAGATTTAAGCTATAATTTTCTGTTTTGAGCAATATAGCATGAGTATTCTGCGACTAAATCAAGTTTTGGCGAATAAAACACACACACACACACAGCATCTCTATAGCATTTGTGAATTATCTGAATGTATGACATTATGCCTGCAGTTTGGTTTGAATCTGTATTCTTGAATCTAGAAAAAATTCGTTGAGGCAAATTGGATTGAATTTCTATGATAGTTGGAACAATGTGAGATTAGTTGCATCATAATTTAGTTGTATAGTAATATAGCTGCATTTTCCTTGTTCATTAATTTGCATTGCTTGAGGGCAAGCAACGATTCAAGTTTGGGGGTATTTGATACGTGGGTTTTATACCTACTTATGGAGTACCAATTCATGCGAACTATGCCCATCTCACGTATATTTTAGTATGTTTTTGCTGCATTTCATGTTAGTTTACATTGCATATACTTAAAACTCCTTTTGGTGAATAAGTGCAGGAATCGGCCTAATTTGGTGGTATTATAGGGCACGAGGCTAATGGACGCATGAGGCGAGGCAAAAGTTGGAATATGCATGGCTGAGGATTGAGTGGAGCATGGATGGACAAACATGGATGGACATAGGAAACTTCAGTAGCAGCAGCAACAATGTAGAACCAAACTCAGGAGCAGAACTAGAGTTCATCAACTGTAAGCCGCGCGGCAGGATGAGCTTGGAGACACACGCCCGAGCGAATACCCAGCCAGACAATGGTACCTACTGCAAGATGCGCGGCCGCGAGCATGACAAGCCTAGGGGACGCGCGCTCGCGCGAAAGCCTGGCTGGACATCATAACTTACTGCAAGTCTTGCGGCCGCGAGAGGAATGTGCTGGAGGAACGCGCGGCCGCGCGCAAAGTCTGAAGCTGCTGATTTGTTTTATTTTATTTTTTTAAAATGGTTGTAAGTGATTTAAAAACGATATCTGACTGGTGTCAGAGGTATCTTTGGTATCTTTTCATCTTTTGACGTATTTTTTTCATCATCGTAATTAGGGTTTACTCTCTGGAAGAGATTCCAACGTAGGAAGAGGCCAAAACTCTACTTTTCTACTTCTTCTTAGAATTTTCTACCAGAGTGGATTATTATTATTATTTTGCTGGAATTTTATTAGGATTTGAATATTAATAGTAGATTCTGTTCAGCAATTGAGTTTGATAGTTCTATCTTTCATCTTTCAATTGTTTGTTTATTAATCATGTTTAGATTTGATCCCATAATGGCTTTTGGTTCAGCCATGAACTAAACTTTATTATGGGATTCTAACGGATTTTAATATGTAGTTTGATTGCATGCTTGATTGCTGGATTATTTTTACATATCATATGGGATGTCTTTCATGATTGTGTTATATGTATGAATGCTTGATCACCATTCGTTTCAGTACTTGTATGGAATTGACAATGAACAATCAAGTTTGGATTGTAATCATGATAGTATATGTATATGGGGCTGTTTAATATGGCTTGTGTATTTTGTGAACCAGATAGACATATACTGTTTCACCGTGTAAGTTAGAATAAGGGCTTGAACTTAAATTCAATATAGTTACAATTTCACATAGACATATAGTGATTTTGGCTATATTGATGATTACATAGACTCTATCATTTGTGGATGCTGTGTAAGTAGGTCTTAGTGCATTGAAAAATGGCTGACTCTTTTAGTGTTCTTGGCTACTTTCCTGTGATATGTGAACAAGTCATGCATGATAGTGGTGATTAAATGAAATATTAAATGAAGTTAGGATCCCATTATTTTCATATTTGATTTATTCCGTTGTTATTATTGTTTTAGTTGTTATTTGCGATTTGATAACAAACCAATCTTATTCATTAGTTTGAGCATATAAATATAGTGATTTAGTTAATGCATAGTGATTTAAATTAAACAACTTTCTCTGTGGGATCGATACTTTACTTGCTCTGTATTGCTTGTTGACGCATGTATGCTTGCATGAGTTAGAGCTCTTTTGTTAAGACTAAAAAAGAGGCAACAGGAACCCAATCGATTTCTTCTCATTTTTTGAGCTGGTACACCCTTCCCCAGGACTGGACCCCACTTGTCATAAATATTTACCCTTGGGGTTTTAGCTCTGTCTATAAAAGCCCCCATCCGTCCATCACTATCACGTTTTTGAAACTTTCATCATTTCAAATACCTATCTCAGAAATTCTGGCAAGAACGATTTCCGGCGTGTGTTCCACTTTGACCAAATTTCTCTGATTTTAGTTTATTCCTCCGTTTTCCAAACTTCAAAACCTCACATTTGTTCATTGGACTACTTGAATGGCAGATTCTAGCACACCTCCTCCCGAGACAATTACCCTAACCAGCACCTCTACCCTCGCCTCCGATGATCTGATTCCGGTGGAGCTACCGACAGCCCCTGCCGGCCTCCCTATCGAGAATGCAGAATTCAAGATTCGCCGTCTCTATGCGTCTAGAACCGATTATGTTGTTGTCAATACTAAATCATCCATCACTCAGTCCCAACTGTCCGAAATCCGAGACGTGTTTAATATCCCTCAGGAGTACAAGCTTCGGGTTCTGGAACTGAAAGAGAGGATGTTCTGGCGCCCCGAAAGCGACTGGATGGCCGTTCCCCTTTATGCTTTGAGGTACAGTGTTCAGTTCCCCCTTCACGAGTTTATCTCTTCCTTTCTCTTTTTACTTGGGATCGGGTTCGTACAGCTAGCGTCGAACTCCTATATCCAACTTGTCAGCTTCATCGCCTTATGCTAGGAGGCTGGTATCACTCCGGGGCTGGATTTCTTCTTCATCTTATTTTCTGTTGGTCGATCGAAGGAACCAGGCCTTCGACATCTGAATCGTGTAGCTGGCCAAGCTACATTCATGAAAACCCCTTCAAGCAACAAGGGCTAGCATTCATAATGGTTCTTCATGAAGGGAACCGACCTTAAACTCCTGCCGAGCTGGGCTGGCCCCGAGAATCCCATTATAAAGATTACCAAATTTTCGAAGGATCGAGCTGACACCTTCAAAAAGTTTTACAAGGTTTTGCAGAAGACCAGTTGGGGTCTGGAGGTCGTGTCCAAAGAAGCCTGGCTCTACGAACACGGCTATAAGTTATTAACCCCGAGCCCTATTATTTATCCCCTTGATCTTCTACTGAATTTTTATTTAACTGCCTTATCCTCTTTTGAAGTGACCATCTTTAAACCCGAGGGGGTTGATGCGACCTTAACGCCATTGCCGATTGCTATTGAGACTATTCGCCCCCCGGCCACATATGATTCCCCCGAGGAGGAAGTCATTCCTCTAGCTGAACTTTCCATTGGCTCTTCATCGGGTCCCGTTCTTCCCACTTCCGAAGCTGAACCATCGACAAAGAACGCTCTGAAGATGGGCTGGGATGAGAAGATGGCTTTGCTAAAGGGGAAGAAAAAGAAGCTTCCTTTCCGAATTTCCGCCCCGAAGGTGTCTGCCTAAGCCCTTTCAAAACCATCTCCACCCGCACACTCAACACCTGTTGCGGTGGACTTAGAGGAGACCGATGAGGTTCTTCTGGATTCTTGAGCCAAGAAGCCTCGATTGATAGAGGATCTCGATCTGTATATCATGGAAGTCGACCCCCTTCCCCACTCAACCCCTATCTCCAAGACGAACACCGAGTTGAGTTCTTCTCCGGGAACGCCAAAGACGTTTTGGCCGAGAAGCCCTTCAGAGGTATTCCCTTTTACTCAGCTCAAACACTTCAAACTGTTTGGAGATGACGAGTGATTTAAGGGCTATTCCTCCGAGGAGTTCTTGGTATCCTACATCAAGGCCCAATGCCAGGTAAATTTTAAAAGTTGTACTACATTCTTTACCGATTCCTCTTTTCTTCTAACTGACTTGCTGGTGTACCCGATCGCAGGCTAATGCTATTTTGGCCAGAGCCGTTCCTCCCCTGGCTCGGGCCACCAAGAAGGAGCTTCAGGTGAGGAATAATGTGGCCCTACTCTAAGCCGATGTTCGAGGTTTGAACTCAGATCTGCTGAAAGAAAGGGACCTCCATGCTTCGACTCGTAATAGAGCAACCAAGGCCGAACGTGAGGCCACTGAGCTTAAAGAGAAATATGCCTTTCTGTAGCAGGAGTTCGTTGGTCTTGAGGGTCATGCCAAGAAGATAATCCTGGAGAAGGATGTCTTATCTAAAGAAGTCAAGAGTCGGGAGAAGGCCATAGACGCTATCACTGAGAATTTTTTCGAAGTGATCGCCCGAATATGGGACGCGAATCGAGAAGGCAACGTTGTGAAGGCTGAATGTGCTGAAATCAAGCAGCGTACCATTACAGAATACGAAGAATCTCCTGCTTTGACCGAGAAGATCATGGCTCAGTTTGCTGACGGCTATGAAGTTTATAGGGAAAAAGCTCGGGCTTGGATGGAAGCTGTTGGACTTGATCCCTCCGTCCTTGACTCTTCTGATGAAGAATCCGAAGCTGAAGAGGAGGGTCCTAAGGAGTAGTTTCCGTTAGGTTGCACACTTTGTAATTTTATTAACTATTTCTCATTTCTTAGTTTTGTAACTTGCTCGATTAGTTATGCTAGTGATATGTGTATCCAAAGCCTGTTTGATCGGAGTTGTAAAATGTTTAGAGTCAAATGCAATATCAATAATTTCTTAGTTGTTATCTCGATTAGTTACACTTGTGACTTTTACCAAACAGTTAGGTCATTTCTGACTTTCTGACCAGTTTATGCCCGAAGCTTATCTAATCGGATTTGTAACTTTTTCAATTAGTTATACTTGTGACTTTTACCGATCAGTTAGGTCCTTTCTGACCAGTTTATGCTCGAAGCTTATATGATCGGATTTGTAACTTTGTCAACCAGTTATACTTGTGACTTTTACCGATCAGTTAGGTTCTCCCTGACTTTCTAATCAGTTTATGTCTGAAGCTTATCTGATCGGGTTTGTAAGAGCTTTATGAATTTAAATGAAGTATAAAATTTTCTGGAAGAGAAATTATCATTTATTTCATTGATAAATTGCATAGGTTACATAAATAAGGGAAAGAATAACATAGCTTTTACTGATAATATCTCCTAAGTCTTCCAGCATGCCATGTATTCTTTACCTCAGAGCCATCCATTGCTTGAAGTCGGTAAGTCCCGGGCTTCAGCACCTCCACTACTTTATAAGGCCCCTCACAGTTAGGCATGAGCTTGCCGATGTTTTGGGGGGTCGATGCCTCTGATTCTTGAAGCACTAAATCTCCAGCCTCGAACCTTCTTTGCTTGAATTTTTGATTGTAGTGTCGGGCAGTACGCTTCTGATAAATAGCTAGTCGCACCAGTGTTGACTCCCGAACCTCTTCCAAAAGATCTAAGTTAAGATGTAGGCCGTCCTCATTGTACAAATCCTTATACTGACTGACCCGAAGTGTCGGGGATTCGATCTCAACAAGTATGAGTGCATCGGTCCCGAAGGCTAATTTGAACGGTGAGTCTCCCTTTGTTGTTCTTGGTGTAGTTCGATAGGCCCATAAAACACTAAGCAACTCTTCTGGCCAGCGACCCTTAAACTCATCCAATCTCCTTTTGATATCGTTAATCAAGGTTTGGTTGGTGACTTCTACCTGCCTGTTCGACTGAGGGTGTGCTACTGAAGTTTTTCTATGTTGAATTCCTAATTCTTGAAAAAAACTCTTGAACTTCGATCCACAAACTGTCTGTCGTTGTCCGAGACCAAGGCCATTGGGATACCGAATCAATAGACAACCCCTTCTTTGAAAAAATACAGATATTCCAGTTCGGTGATCTTTTGTAGAGGTTTGGCTTTGACCCATTTGGTCATGTAGTCGATGGCTACGATCACAAAACTCACTTGCCCCTTGGCCTTCGGTAGAGGTCCCAAGATGTCGATTCCCCATATGGAAAAAGGAATTGGGGATAAGACCGAATACAGCTCTTCGGGAGGCTGATGTGGGATGGCACTGTTCAGCTGATCACACTTGGGACATTTTTTGACAAAATCCTTTGCTTCCTGATAAATGGTTCTCCAGTAATATCCCTACCTCAGAATCTTATGTGCTAGTGACTTTGCTCCCATATGATCCCCACAAACCCCTTCACGCACCTCCCGAAGTGTGTAACTTGCTTCCGATGGTGTCAAGCACTTGAGCAGTGGAGAACTAAAAGCCCTTTGATATAGGTCTCTATCAATAAGAACAAAATTTTAGCTCTGGTGCTTGATCTTTATTGCTAGGATGCGATCCAAAGGTAGAATCCCATCGGCCAGATAAGAGATGTATGGCGTAAGCCAGCAGTCGAGCTAATCCATATATAGTACCTTCACCTTTGGAATACTTAGTTGTTCCAGCACTTCTAAATATACCGACCCGCTTAATGAGCTGGCTTAAGTGGTTGCTAATCGAGCCAAACCACCTGCCACTATATTGTCGGACCGATCAACCCCCTGACAGCTGATTGAAGTGAAATATACCAGTTTATCCTTCACTTTGACTAAGTATCTCGTCATTCTTGCCCCCCCCCCCGAGCCTCATACTCTCCCGATATCTATTTGACAACCAACTGGGAGTCACTATAGATGACTAACTTCTCTACCTTCAGGCTTCGAGCTAACTTCAATCCAGCTAGAATGGCCTCATACTCTACTTCGTTGTTGGTGGCTTTAAATTGGAACCGGATGGCCTGTTGGACCTTGAACCCTTCAGGACTCGTCAGTATGACCCTTCCACCGCTGACGTCCGAAGTTGATGAGCCATCAACATAAAGCGTCCACGAAGTCCTCACATGCTATGTTTCAATGACCGACCTCATATCTGGTTCTGTGAACGAACATTCCACGACGAAATCGGCTAATGCATGTCCTTTGATTGTTGTTCGGGGTAGATATTCCAGTGTAAACTGTGTCAGTTCCATTGCCCACGCAGCAAGCCGTCCTGATACTTCTGGTCTGTGTAAAATTTTGTTTAATGGCTGATCTGTGTATACCACCACCAACCGATCCTAGAAATAATGCCGAAGTTTTCTACTTTCTATGATCAAAGCGTAGGTAAATTTTTCCAAGTTCGAGAATTGGGTTTCTGCCTCTCGAAGTACATGGCTGACGTAGTATACTAGGAACTGATTTCCCTCTTTATCCCGAACTAATACCGCCCCTACTGCCATCGAGCTTGCTGCCAAATACAAATAAAGAGGTTCCGAAGGGATCGGTTTCATCAACAACGGTGCAGAGTATAAATATTTTTTGATCCCTTGGAACGCATCTTCACATTCCGAAGTCCATTGAACGCTCTACTCGTTTTTAGGCCTTTTCAAGGTGTCGAAGTATGGTAGGCATTTCTCTGCTGAATTTGAGACAAACCGTCGAAGGGTTGCAATCCGACCCGTCAGTCTCTGAACATCCTTATAAGACTTTGGGGATTTCATATCCAGGACTGCCTGAATCTTCTCTGGGTTCACTTCGATTCCCCTTTTGCTGACCAAATATCCTAGAAACTTTCTCGATCCCAATCCGAATGTGCACTTGGTCGGGTTCAACCTCAGCTTGCGTCTCCTAACTGTTTCAACGCAGTTTCCAGATCCTCAAGATGGTCGCGGACTGACATACTTTTGACGATCTGTCGTCCACGTAGACTTCCATACTTCTCCCTAAATGCTTCGTAAACACGAAGTTCATCATCCGCTGATAAGTCGCCCCGACATTCTGCAGCCCGAAGGTCATCTTCTGATACACATATATTGCCCGATGCGTGATGAAATTGGTTTTTGGGATATCTTCCTTACTCATTGAAATCTGATGGTACCCCGAAAAGGTGTCCTTGAAGCTCAGCATGCCGTACCTCGAGGTGGCATTGATCAACTGATCTATATTGGGAAAAGGATAGAAGTCTTTCGGACACACCCTGTTCAAATCCGTGTAGTCGATGCATAACCTCCACTTCCCGTTCTGCTTCTGGACCAAGACTACTTTGGCCAACCACTCCGGGTAATCGATTTCGAAGATGAATTTAGCATTCAGGAGTTTAGCAATTTCCTCATCGATGATCTTTTGTCTCTCTGGGGTGAAAACTATTCATTTTTGTATAACTGGTTTTTTTTTGGGTCCACATGTAATCTGTGTAGGGCCACCAATTCGATTACCCCCGGCATATCGCTAGGCTCCTATGCGAAGATGTCGGCATAGACTCGGAATAGATCTATCAATCCTATCTGAAATGGTTCTGATAATCCTGACCTGATCTTGATCACTTTCTCTTTATTTCCTGGTACCAATTCTACATCTTCTGTTTCCTCGGCAGGCAGAGCAAGCGGTTCTGTACTACTCTCCGTGAATGGCTCTACTTTAATAGCCATTGTCTGTTTCTGCTTACTGACCCCGACTCCTGAAGAAATCAAACTATTCTGATAACACCTTCTGGCAATATCTAAGTCACCTTTTACCTCCCCAATCTCGTTCGGTGTCGGAAATTTGATTTTGAAATGGGGTATGGAAGTCACTGGTTGCAAGGCTGCCAAGGTCAGTCGTCCGAGGATTGCGTTATATGCCGAATCTACCTGGACCATAAAAAATCTGACCATTATCTCGACCTGATTAGGTATTGTGCCAAACTTGACTGGCAATTCAATGGCCCCAGACACATACACCGGATCTCCACTGAACCCGTACAAAGGTCCTTCGCCACCCAAATCCATCTTCTTCCCTTGTAGGTCCATCCGCTGATAGGCATGAGTGTACAAGATATTGACTGAAGATCCATTGTCTATCATCATCCGTTTCATATCCAAGGTCCCGACCTGAGCGGTTATCACCAATTCCTCGTCATGTGGTTCTATGAGATTCGTCGGATAGTCCTCATCAGAGAAAGAGATGGATGTTCCTAGATAGGCCCGATCTTTTCTGCTAGCAGACCCCGTGACTGACAACACTGCCTCGAGATTCCCGCTTCTTTTCCTCCCGGTTACTCGTCCCACAGAACCGTCTGAGATCACATCAATTACCCCTCAGGTTGGCGGGTTCGGTAGGGGCTGTGTATCCCTATCTGCTGCTCCGCTTTCTTCTCTTAGTGCTACCACGTTATCCCATCCGACTACATACTGAATTAGCTGACCCTTTTGAATGTTCTTCTCTATTATGTCCATCAAGTCATTGCATGTCTCGGTTGTTTGTCCGGAACTATGGTGGTAATCACAGTATTTGTCTCAACCCCTCTTCTAAGGTTTTGTTCGCTTCGAGCAAGGTTCATAGAAGGATTTATTCCTGATCTCTTCCAATATCTACGTCCGATCCATATTGAAAGGGGTGTATTGTGACAACCCCAAAATAGGTCCAATCCATCCAACCTATTCTGAGTTGCCAAATACATGGTACAGAAAACAACTACAACTTTATTACTACAATTGTCGTGCAAAATACAACAACACATATGCTGTGAGTTTTGATACAAATATATACCAACTGTGACTCTTATGCCAACCTTGGATAACACGTCACAATGGCACCTTACATAAAGGTATAGTCAAAAACTGTTTTAGAAATTAAAACCTTTGGGAAGTGCTCAAGGAAACCTTTATACATGGGAGGCCATGCGTCTAGGTTATTATAGATATCATATGTACACAGAATTATCATTGGTTGACCCAATAGACCCCAAAGAAAAATGAAAAGATTACTATCATATTCTTTCCAATGGTGAGTCTTCTCTTGACATATAACTATCTCCGCTGTTTCCAGTTAAAAATTATATTTCAAATAAACTTCAAGATCATATAGGTAGTGCTCGTAGATATACTCAGCAAGTGGATGCACACAACCCTGTCTTATGATAACATGCGGTTGTATGTCATTAGACATCTTGTATGATAGTGGAAAAACACCCTTCCAACGTTGGGTTCACTTCACCCTATTTGATTCCCCAAATATAACTACTAAATGATATATAAAATACAACACACTTTCCTATTCTATTTAGGGAGAACTTCCACTGTTAGAGACCACCGTTCTATTCCCCTGTTACCCCCGCTCGACCTAGCTACACTCTTATTACCTGAAAGGAATTATGAAGAAAAAGGGTGAGCTCAACTAGCCCAGTAAATAATATCCTGACTAAAGATAATTAAATTATCAATAGCATTCATCAGTAATAAATCAGAGATTTAGAACATATGGTAGATGATAAAACTTTTCAACCATAGTTGCAGCGGAATGAATAATCCATTAGAAGAGTCAAATAGACCATAAAGTCTATTATCTTTTCCATGTTAAAAATCCACCAACAATGTCTTATCCCTGTAACATCAATCAAAAGTTCTGGTCCACAATCATATGAATAACTCATAATCATAATTGTGATTCTAAATTCCTCTTCGCATCCAGGACGAAGATAATTTTCATCACATGTCTTTACCTGAAACATCAAAGATCATGGTTATACCAAATCACAGTTCCTGTTCATAATCATACTAATAGATTCATCTTTGCACTACGGGCCAAAGATATTCATCAACAATTCATCTTTACACTACATGCCAAAGATATTCAACAACAGTTCATCTTTGCACTATGGGCCAAAGATATTCAACAACAGTTCATCTTTGCACTATAGACCAAAGATATTCAACAATAGATCATCTTTGCACTACTGGCCAAAGATATTAATATCTCAAAAAAATATATAATCATTTCAGAATTTATATAAACCATAATTATAACCATGTTGATCAATTCACCTTTGCACTTAAGCTAAAAATATTCAATTGTAAATTCAATGGTCATGATCATACCAGTCAATGATTCAACTTTGCACTACTGGCCAAAGAGAACCCATAGTCATGATCATACCAATAATCTACCCATCTTTACACTCAAGTCAAAGATAAATATCATCGTTAGGGTTATAAAATGTTATATATGACAATAAAAACAATATGATCAACACACAGATTTAATTTCAAGAGTAAGATTCATAAATCAACGATAATTTGGTCCGAAAAATAAACCAATTTTATCGTGAATAGTACCCATAAATAGTAACTCATGAATAGTAACCACGACATGACAAAGGTAGAAATTACACAATAAAATCCATACCAATATTTCGGTATAATGATATTGAAAGCATAACATTTCTTAAACTTATAAACAATTTATTTTAATTGTTTACACTTTACTAAATAATGTATTTAATCATCCTAAAATACCAAACTCATAAGATTTCATCACCAATAACCAAAACCGTCATAAAAAATCTGCATATACCTCATATAGGATTCTCAAGCCATAAAATCCTATTTTTCAATTTTCTTACTTCATATAACATATTTAATTCATTTACTCATAACTAGTCTATTTTCATGAAAAATACCAAATCAGTCCCAAACATATTTCTTTTCTGGGATTTAGCAGAATATAGTCCCATATTGAATATATATTTTTCCTAAAATTTTTAAAATTCATTTACTATTTTTCATATGGCCAAAACTGCCGAATATTTAGACATTTATCATAAACTGTACTTTTATCCAAAAATTTCAAAATTTACAGAGTATACTTCTGTTATATACATGTACTCCCAATAAAAATTTCACCAATTTTGGAGTTAACCACAAGAAGTTATAAGGGTTTACTTTTAAAATAGTCTTTTCCCAAAAAATTCATAACTCCTAATCTATACATCCAAGAATCACCATTTTTGGTCAAAATCAAGAAAACTCATCAAATTATCATTTTAAATTTTTTCAGAATATTTGAAGGTCGGAAAAATTACGAAACATGAAAAATATAATAACCCTTAAAATCCCCTACCTCAAAAGAACAGTACTTCTGACTGGAATATCGGATGTAAAGTCAAAGGAAACTTCCACTGAATAGCAACTCTCAAAGTATCTAATTACTCACAAAATACACTCGATAATATAGAGAGAGAAAGAGAGAAAGATTATGTTTCTGGTGTGATTTTCAATTCTAACTTAGCCCTCTATTTATAGGAAAATGTTAGCACGTCGAAGCAGACTTGACCTGCTACCTGATGGCTTTACCTGCTACTATTGCCACCCACCATATTTGAAATAAAATTAAGCACATTTCTTCACCAACCACAAGTGGGGCCCACTCAATTCTAGAATTTTCCACCAAAATCATTTATAAACCTAATTTCCAAATCAGTCACCTCTTAAAATTCATAACAAATTATATGTTCATTTTTAATGGTTCAAAATTTGTGGACATATACTCAACTTATATATGTATAACATATCCAAAAATCACAACGATCCAACAGTCAGATTAAAAATTATAACTCACGCAATATATCTCAAGAACAGTGATTTGATCTTTTAATACCTCCAATCTGACAAAATACTAATAAAACACCTCAACAGTAATTCCTTCATTTATAACCACATAAATAAATCCATCATTTAAATCCGCATCAAAAAAATATTCCCTTATCATATAAATCAATAATTAATTATTCACAAATAATATTACAGAATCACATTTATGACAACCAGGCAGTTCCCAGGAAAGAGGGGGCTTTTCGATAAGGATTTCTCCTTACTGGCGCGCAATTAGGTGACCAAACCTCTCCTTGACAGAACTTTCTAGACATTGCCAATAATGCTATCTAATAATATTATTCGAATAATATGAATTATTGATCTGATAATGGGAAATACTGTGCAGTGACAATTATTGAACAACAATAATATAAAATATCAACGTAGCAATTATTGAATCAATAAAATAAAATATTGAACAGTAATTACTGTAACAATTATTGAGTAGTGCCTTCTTACGTAAGAATCAATAATTAAAAAATACTGTGCAAAACCGTGTGCTACTGTGCAACAATGCGTATTACTATATTTTAACCACTGGGTATTCCAACAGTGTAAACGGTAACAACTACGGCGTTATTTATAAAAACTTAAACTTGTCGTTATCTTCATCCGATAATTATTCTATTATGGGGCCCACAAATGGCTGCGCCGTCGTACGAATATTCCCCGACAGAAAGAATATTCCACGATCAAACGAATATTCCCTAAGAACAATGAATATTTTATAACCACTTGCTTATTTTGAAAAATTTTCATATATCACCCTTAACTTTAATTTTTTATCAATTTAACTATTTACTAAATAGAAAAGTTGAATACTTTTATTTCATAAAATTCGAGGTCTTACATGTATACTTTGCTGACGTTTCGGTTTGGAAGGGGAGCCGTTTACTGCCAGATCCCCTGCCATTGTAGTTTTTCTTTCCAAGATTGTCTGCTCTCCATGGGTTATTGTTCGAACACTGATGACTTTGTTTGTCCCGATCCTTAGACTTCTCGTAGGACTGGGAGTGTGGTTTAAAATTACCCACGGCTTCTTCTATCGCAATGAACTCTTCGGCCCGATGGAAGGCTTCGGTTAGATCTACAGGAGGGTAGATCACCAAATCTTTCATCAGCTTTTTCGATATCCCGATGTCCAGACCCGTTGTGAAGAATCCCAAGGCTTGTGGGGAGTTTAAATCTGCTACCGAGCCTACAGCCTCCCAAAATCTCTTTACATACTGACCTAGGCTTTCATCTGACTTCTATCTGATCTGCATGAGGGAAGCTGTTATTTTTCCCCGTCTTCGGTTACTCCCAAACCGAGCATGGAACTTTTCCCGAAGGTCATTCCACGAACAGATCGATCCGGCTGCCAAAGTTCCCATCCACTCCCGGGCACTCTATTTCAATGTTGTGGAGAACATATGACATTTGGCAGCATCCGAGTGTCCATAGTAAGACATTAGACGATCATAGCCATCCGAATGATCGTAAGGATCCCCTAGCCCGTCATACGTGTCCATTGGGGGCATCTTCTTTTTTGGATCGGCCGTGACTTGATTGATTTCCGGCGAGAAGGGGGATCTTGGATAAGTTGAAGAGGTCCCCATCTGGCTCTTAGCTGCTAACAACTTTTCCAATTCCGCGACCCTTCTAGCGAGGGGATCATCTTCCTCATTATGGGGGGACGAATGATGTCTGTCCCTCTCATATTCGGGCGATGCTATAAGAACCCAAATTTTTAGAAATTATTAAAATAAGAATTTAGTAAATAAAATTCTTAAGGCATGAAATGGGTTCGAATAAAAACATATATGTGATACGAGGTATGTGGAATTTTATTACATAGGGTAATATGAGTTGTGTAATAAGTGATGTTAAGTTTAAGAAATATATATCGTTATTATATATTTGTAGAGATGAATTAGTAAGAAGATGGATATAAATTTATCTATTGTTTATGTGAAATTATTTTATCGTAGTAGTTGGTGACATTGAATATCTTTGATAATCACCAATTCCTTGAGTATATATACGAGTATGTATGAAGTCTAAGGCAATGCAACTGTACACTTTAATGGTGGATGTATAGGAGTTGGGCTAAACGATTCCTTCAGAGAGCGGAGGCATATACGAATTAGTAACCGATCTAACTCACTGTGAAAACAGTATAGACGAGACGTAAACTAAATTGTTGGTTATTTGTGGGAAACCACTCAGTGTACTATATTGAATACTATTAAAGACTTGATGCGTGCTAGGTTTAGACTTGTAAATATATATACATTGTTGATGAGAGTAGAAAATCGATATACCTTTAAGGTGGTTAGAGAATTATTACGTAATTCAATACACGGCAAGAAGCGAAGCTGAAAGGAATTTATGTATGTGTTACATTCGAGTTTTGTGTTATTGGTGGTATGAAACCCTAAAGGATATGTATAGTTGGTTAAACTAATTAGGGAAATAGAGTTTTAAAACTCGAAGTGTGATTCCTAAATTATTAAGGTAAATAGTAACCGATAATGTGAAATCAAAAAAGGCATTGATGTTAGACGAGTTAACACCTAAGGAGGATGTGTAAAGTATTTAGAAGCGTAGTTTCAGTTTTGCTGATGCAGAACTTGTCTGCCTCTGGTTTTGGTATGGCGCAGCTGCGCCATTACCAAGTCTGTGACCAGCACAGCTGCGCCGGTCTGTAAAATCAGTTTTTGGAATTTAAAGTTTAAGAAATGGGTATTAAGGACTCATAAGGATAATAAAAATCTTAAATGATGGTTAAGTTGTTAATGAATGGATTTGGAATAAGAGGTAATTAACCCAGATTAAATATTGATTAATTAAGCGATATTATAGAATATTATATTCTATTAATTAGAGGAATGCATAATGATTATTGAAAAGAAATGATTAATATTAATTAATTATTTTGTGGGTTGAAAATACCCAACTAATTGATATTTAGCCCAATTAAAATATTAATGTGGATATAATCATTAAATAATATTATTAAATAATATTATTATGTGTAATATGAAAATGTGAGCATTAGTGATATATAATAACTACGGCTCAAGAATACGTGAAGTGTAACATTTAATTGAGACTAATGATTTAAGGAACCAAGTGGTACAATGAAATCATATGTAGTGGTAATATAAAAAAAAATAAATATTTGTGTATTCTAGAAATGGAGAAAGGAACTAAATGTTTAAATAAACATTGATATTAAATATATTATATATATGGAATACAACTGCATTATATAGTGTAGTGCGACACTTATGTGACTATATTATATATGGTAACCATATATTAAGATTTATTGAAACTATGTGTTATGAATACATCATGAAATGTGTATGTGACAATATGTATGTGGGCATATATTAAAATAATATACCATGAACATATTGTAAACTAGTATTTCAATAAAATATACCGGTGTGATAAAATGTACATGGATTATATGTATGTTACATTTCCATATCACATGTACTACCTTAAGATATTAATTATGAAAATCGTATTGTGACATTATGTTATAACCCATGTATGGATGTTATGTGTATACAATATAACCTAAGGATAGGGTTGTGTATAGGTGTATAACCTATGTTTTTGCAAAATTGCTGAGATTTTCTCTCTTATCCCAAATTGAGTGGCACAATAGTACGTGAATAGTGGCCTAACTCTATATTACGTATGAATTAGTTAGCAGTTGAAGGCTACTTTAGCCATAATCATGAACTAAGAAATGGGGGAGAAGGAGTTAGTGAATCCTTTTCACCAAACTCTCTAAATCCAATAGATTTTTCTTCTAACCTTTTGTTTGATTTCTTGGTTAATGGCTTGACATGGTCAGTAAGAATTCTATAAATTGAGCATTCCTTCCACTTTCCTTGTTGCTGAGAATTCTTGTTAAGTTATAATTGAGAGTGGAGAGTTTCAAATTTCTGAGAATTTCTAGTGTGGAATTGAGGGTATACAAGGATTATAAGAACTTGGAAGCTCAATTAGCAGCAAGATCATTCATAATGCAGAGGTATAACCCCATTCCTTAATTCCTATTTTTAGTCTCTGTCAAAAAGAGTCTTGAATTCTTGATTATCAATTTCTTGATTTTGTGGAGTTGGATGTTATTGAGGTTGGGTAATGGTTATATAGTTGTTATATGACCATATAAGAATGTTTAAACTGTTATATAAATGTTTAGAATCGAATTGGTGAATAATTTTTGTAGTTAGGTTGGAGTTCTGCCGAAGCAGACTGTTCTTGGCTAGAACCAGACATGGCGCAGCTGCGCCGGATTAACACTAAGGTGCAGCGCAGCTGCGCCGGCCTTTGAGTTTAGTTTTTACTTTCTATTTTCAGGTCTGATCAGTGTTGGTAAAGTATTATAGCTTAAGACAACATGCAAGAATGTGTAACATGTATATATAAGTGTAATAACCTAATGTGAGCATGTTTTATTAAGATTAACATGATTTGGTATACGATCTTTAACAAGGACTTTATGTTTTGGAAACAAACTTTGTTAAAGTTCATGTTCTGCAAATTTTGAGCTTAGTGGTCTATATACACGACTGATTTCACACAAAAACGAGAATGACATGTGATTCTTAGTTCTTTTGTTCATGACCACCTTATTAGGCTTTGTGAGAGAAGTTTTTTTTAGGAAAAAGCTTAGCATAGTAAACTAACATGCATGACTACTACATGATTTAAACTCTGACCTTGCGAGCATGATAACATGACTTGGCTATGTATGTTTAGAGCTTTGAAGTTGTCTTGTATGTGTTAGATTTCATAGTTCAAGTCTAAAATGGTTTCAAAAGCAAACTTGATCATATTTTTAAAAATCTAGCTACATCACATGGATATCTAGATTCTAAAGGATTAATATGACATGTTATATCTATAAAGTCACTAGATAGGACTTATATGTGTTATATTGCATCATTTATGATAAAAAGATTTCAAAGGAAACCTCGAGCATCTTTTCGAACTTAGGGTGCATTACACATGAGTATTTAGATTCTAAAGGCTTGAGATGCCATGATATGTTTTACTATGCCTCTAAACATAATTCATGAGTGATGGACATAAAGGGAATTTAATCAAACATGAGTTTTAAGCATGTTTTAAAGTGTTAAATGATGCTAGCTATGAGTAAAAGATATGAAAATGTATGAGCATGTGTAGTACAGATTATGTGACCTCTTTATGAGAACATAAGGCTAATTAGTACACCTAGTGATTTCATTTGGTTTTGATTTAGTGAAAATCCTAAACTAAAGTCCCTAACATATAAAGTTGAACTTGAAGTGGTCATACAAGTATGTAAAGACCTCTAGTATGTATTCATGTTAAAGTATAAGTGTATATGCGTGTTAAGGTTGGACTAAAACCTGGAGTGCGAAAGCCCAACCTTGGTCTGGCCAGGGGACAGCGCAGCTGCGCCGTCCCTAAGCCAGGACAGGGTTCATCTGCGCCATCCTGCAGTCGTGGATAGTTTTTGTTTTTGAACTGAAGTTTGAGGCATGCTTATACGATTTCTTTAACTGGTAATATGTGACCAACATACTATGAAATATGTAGGAAGCATGCTAGGTGATAAAGATAAATGATAGTTATGATTTTTGAATGTTAAAGTCCAAAGGTATGCTTTCAAGATATTAAGTAATGATACGTTGTTTGGATTTGTAATGTCTTAGAAACTGAATTGTGCTATAAATAATTTAGTATAGGTGATGTTGTATGAAGTTACGACTAAGTTAGACGTTTATGTATACGTTTGAACTTACCTATACGAGTTTTAAATGTGTCGAACATATAGCGAATCGTGTATGTGAAAGTTATATATGAATGTTGATGTCAAGTGCGAATGGTTAAGGTGTACTATACTTACCTAACTATTCTAAGCGTATGGTGCAAACGTGAAGTGTAGGTTTTACGAACCTAGTTAGAAAACAATGTAATATTGTTATTACATTGAGAATAAATGAAATATGTTACTGATGGATATGAATCCATGATTATAATACTGTGTATGCATACATGAAGTGCAGTTAAGCGTTAAACAGTTAAGTCGTAGTTCATAAACTATGAATCATGCAAGTCTTTCAGTTCTTATTTGATATATGAATTCGATAACTGCTAGTTAAGCTATATTATGTTATGCGAATGTTGATGTATATACATAAAATGCATATGATATATGTATGAAATTTAAAGTTGATATTTGATGACTTGTTTGTGATATATATCTTTATGCCTGTTATATGTGAAGTAACATGCGTAGTAAATATTAATTGATTATGAATGCATGAATTGAGTATGTTATTATATGCTATGTGTTGCATGAAAACTGTTAGAATTGCTGGGCTGTCGAGCTCACCTTTGTAAATAACCACTTTTACAGGTTAAGGATACACGGTAAAGGTTACGTGCTACTTGATTGATAAAGTTCAATAGTATCGAAGGGGATTGATGTATTATTTAACGTGATGCTCTTGAACCATGTTTAGGTTCTAGTAGATATACTTAATAGTAGTTTATGATGTGTAATATATGTTAGCTTGTAAAGTTGTACTAGGCTGTATATAGAGCAGTTCGAATTGAGATGTAAGAATTTATACAGAAATTGAATAAAGTGAATCATAGAATAATTTGATTCAAGGATTGTAATTAATTCAAGTTAAGATGTCAATAAAAGAATTATTTTCAAAGGAGATTGAAAAAGTTTAAATTATTCCGCATATTTATATAACATCGAATGTAATGTAAAACAGGAATGTTAAATGACCAAGTTGTGAAACTTATAAAAGTTTAGGGTCATTGTGCAGATTCTGGTAATGGAAAGAATTTTTATTCAAAATTGTAATAAGTAAAGTTATATTCATTAAGTTATGAATAAAAGATATTAATAGTTTGACGATAGTAGTATCGTGGCAGACAGAATCCGAGGTTTGAAGGAACCTGGATCTGGGGGCGTCACAGACGCGATCCTCCTTTTTTGCCCCGACCTCCCTTGGTATCCAGATTTTCTGTCATCCGATCGACTACTCCTTTGGCTTCTTCCTTCTCGGGAGTGACTCCGGGGTCGGCTCATTTCCTTTCTAGCCTCATCCCGTTGGGGGGATTGGGATCATCTATGATGTCTGTGCCTCTTCGAGGAGGCTTCCTTTTCTCTGGCCATTTTAGCCATTTGCGCTTCTAGTTCCTCCTGTTGTAGCCGTAGTGCCAACATGACATCTTTATTCTGCTCCATCTTCTTTTTCAGGATGAACTCCTGCTATTCCCGGCTACCTTCTCCTCTGTCTTGCCTCACGAGGGCCCGAGAATGGTTTTCATCGGCCTGACTTGTATGATTGGGCATGTGTTGGCTGTCGTGGAAGAGTTTTCGGCGGAGGGAAGGGGCCAGCTCCTCCTGGCCCTCCTGAATTTTGAGCCCTAGTTTGTCTTTCACCGACCCCTTCACCTGAGTGGTTTTGTGGGTCTTCGCCTTTTCATGGGCAAAAGAACTATTCTCCTTACTCGCCATAGCCTGCTACCAGAAAAGATTACCGTGATTGCAAAAAAGCACTAAAGCCCTCCTTCTAACGCCAATGCTAACGCCATTCGTCCGTTCGTCCAATCACAGAATCCACGCGCTGAAACCTGCACAATAACAGATCACACAAGAAGCTTGATAGCTTGTGCCGCCGGGGGATAGCTCCGGTGTGAGAATAAGTACAGACCGTTCACAAGGTTTAACAATGTAGGCTTAAGTGTTTAGTGCTCAAAGATGTATATTACCTGTTAATTGTAGTTAAGCCTTGTATTTATAGCCATTCTCACATCCCCAAGAGTCCCCCTCCGAGTCAGAATAGGACTCCTAAATATGGTAGTTACCTATATTTGGGTCCAACACAATTTCCTTAAAAGGTGTAAGTAGAATCCGATTCCAATACTACCTTTGGAGTTACCTTATTCAAATATGATTAGGACACGAGTCCTTAATCGTGTAGATGTGATAGCCCCAAATTCGGGCCCCAAATCGCCGCGGATTCGGTACACTAATCATTCTATAACTGTTTGCGGAAGATATAAACATAAATTGTTTATACATTAAACTTTACACACTTATCCCCAAGGTCGAGTAACCTTAACTTTTACACAATTCATAAACTATCTAAAATACAACACATTTATCAAAATATGCTATTACAAACTAGCCGCACTTTATATCCCAAGCTGAACTTGGCATTATCTTTTTCCTGTATCCGAACACGTTCGCCTTATCTGCAATGTTTTATCATGATATAGCAAAGGTGAGCATGAAAGTTGCCCATCAAGTTTAAATATAATAATATAACGACATATCATGATTGAAGAGTATGAATAATAAGCTGACTATAATTCATCAATATAATTGAGAACTAGCACGAACAAACTTTTGACTGAACAAGTTTTAAACATGAACAAACATTTCTTAACCAACTGATAATGAAGGTGATCAGCCTTTCATACTTGACTTATACATGCAAGATGTATAGAATACAATTTTCGTGGCAATCAGCAATGATTAACCATAAGCTTGAATAAAACACTCTTATTAGAGTTAAGTACAAAGAAACTTGCCTGAACCGTTGATTACCGCAACGCAATTTATAACGCATTATCTCGAAGACCTAATATTAGTAATATAGATCTCCAATATTAGAATAATATCATCACAGTATAATTCTGTTATATATTTATATATATCCACAGAATAACCTAAACACATAGCACATAATCCTATCAGTCTATATAACACATAAGATAAAACATCAAGTCAAACTATTGTAGTCTGAGTTGAACCCGACACAATTCTTACATCCTGACGGTCTAGTCGGACAAAATTTCGAGTCTAAGTTCAATTAAACTCTGACTTAACACTTAACATTTATCACAGATAATTATCTTATCAGTCAAAATAATTTTTAAAGACTTATAAAAAAATTTCAGATAATTAATATCATTTATCAACAATTTCAATCATTAAAATCGTATTTAAATGAATTAAATACCACATAATTCCTTAATCATTAATATTCATTTAATATAAAATATTAATGAAAATCATAACATAATATTATAATATAATTATAATATATCAACGTATTTTTAATACCTTAAAATCATAATTATATAATTTTTAAACCATTAAATCCATTATCCGATAATTGCTATTAATATTAAAATATTAATATTTTCATGACAAAATATCAAAAGTTATATTTTATAACTTAAAATATTTTTATAACACTTAAATCAATTTTATATGATTTTTAAATCATTATTTCTAATTTTCCATAATTTATTTAATATATCTATTAAATAAACTAATTATCATTAATATTGATTAATTAATGAATTTTATCACAAAATATTAAAAGTCATAAAAAATAACTTAAAATATTTTCAAACACCATAATGTAATTTTTCATGAATTAAAACCATTTTTAAATAATTTATTTAATATAATAATTAAATAAATAAATACCATTTATATTCCAAAAATATTAAATATTTTTGAAATATACACAAAATAGTTAAAAACTATTTTTCAAGCTTTAAAATGATTTTAAAACAATTTTTGGTAATTTTTAGAATTTAATTCTATTTTTAAATAATTTCTGGAAAATCAGAAATTAAAAATATTAATAACCGTCGCTAAAGGACCCTATAGTGACAGAACCGTCGCTATAGGTGTTCTTGAGCCTCAAGCCCTGAAAACTGTCAGTCGCGAGGGTGCATGGTTTGACTGAATTTTACTCACTGTTCTTTCTACTTTCTGGGGAGATAATGGTGTTGGGATTGTAGTATTGATGTAGTACTACAACCACAAACCGGATTCATGGTCATACTACAACAGATCAGAGAGATCTAAGCTCTTAAAAATCTTGTCAGGACTGTTCTTCATCATTCTGGGTTTAACAGATTTGAGTGGCCTACTTTGAGTCCTTATATCTTTAATTCCAGGTTTGATTTGTGTGATCTAATGGTTCACATTTGTAGTCAAGATTCCAAGGAGCAACTATAATGCATCAGATCATCTTATCAACATCACATGTGCAATATTTATCCGGTCAAACGGCATGCCAGCAAGTGTTGTTTAAAAATCTGGGAATTTCCCAGAATTCGTCAAAACAGTTGGTCAATGCTAGTTTGACCTCGATTTCCTGCTAGTCTAGTTATGATCTAAGTGATCTAAAAGCTTATTTATGTAGTCCATATAACAGAAAACAACATAAAAACAACCACTTCGCCCAAAACTTAAACCACAACAAGATCAAGAGCACAGAAAACGTTGTCAGGCGATTTGGGTTTTTGGGTTTGCCCATAATTCCATAAATCGTGATCGGTCAACGGTCTTTGACCGTTTATATCTTGAAATCTACACAAGATCTGGACCTGATTCAAATTGGAGATTAAACACCTCATGTCATAGAGCAAGTCTATAACTTCAAACACCAAAAACAACTAACACACACGAGTCTATGGGTCCTGACATTAAGCTGTCAGACCATATTTTTCAAGATTTCCAGATTTGTGAAAACTTTAAAATCGTACACTTTGATGTTATGGATGCACTATATAGCAACCCAGATCATCAAGTGACATCCTTATACACTACTTTAACCAATAAACAACAACATTAAACATCAAAATCATAGATTTGCAAGGTTAGAGTTTTTATACCTTTTATGCTTTGATTTTGATCCACTACAACAAAAAAGCTTATCAGCGACCGCCTATCAGCGACCGCCTGTGGTCGCTGATACCTATCTGCGACCGTCTGCGGTCGCTAAAAGGCGTCGCACAAAATCTGGTCGCTAAAATGCACATCAGCGACCACTATTAGCGACCGATGCTTAGCGACCGATATCAGCGACCGAAATGGCAAATCCGGTCGCTAAGCTTAGTCAGCATGGGCCATGGCTAAAGCTGACGTGTTTCACGTGACGTGTCAGCGACCGGCATCAGCGACCGCATGCGGTCGCTGATATTAAAAAATAAAATAACAGAATCTTGCTATTTTTGCATAAATCCCAAAAACCTGTACCTGTTTTGTACCTGTTTTATCCCAACACACATACACAATAACAACATACACAACAATATAAACATCCATCGTCCATCATATAACACATAAACTAAACTAGAATATAAACCATTCAAAACCAATATGATTTTGAATAAATATAATAACATTTTAAAAATTGTTTAAGTAACAATATAAAAACATCCTAAGAATGAAACAAGTACAAACTTATATTATAACTATAAAACTAATCTAAAGCAGGTACTAATCAAGCATCACCGCCTCCTTGATCACCCTGTAATATTAACAAAATAATAAAACAAGTTATAAATATTTACTAACTATGTTAATATTGGTATATTACGACAATATACAACAAATTGATTTTATACCTCGTCGCAATCCCCGTGTTGTGATGCTTGTTCTGCCGCTACTGCCGCTACTGCTTCAGCTAACTCCTCAGCACTCAGATCCCCCAATTGTCCGCCCAGTATCTTCAGAAGATCCCGATCTTGACATATAGCTCTCACACAATCAGCCGGAGTATGAACAGCTGGATGGCTAGATGACTGTGTAGACTGGGTAGAAGAGCAGCATGAGCCACTGAAGGATGGTCGTCGTCGTTGTCCTTGACCTTTAACGTAGTTCTTCTTCACAACAGACGCCCTCTCCCACAACTCTTGATCGATAGACGGACGTGGAGTGCCTTCAGGATAGCGCTCATTCAATAAACGCTTATAAGTGTCCTGCATGTCATCATGTTAACAATTAAATAGTTAAAAATAAATTAATTTTGTAAGCATTAATTAAAGATCAAGTTGTTAAAATTTATTACCGCTATCTGGATAGCCTCAGGCAGACCATCACGGGTGGCCACGTACACATCCAGCCAATGGATAGGCTGACCTTGAGACTGAGACTCCTATACAAAAATAACACAATATTACTAAGTAAAAATGGGATATATTTTCTACAATTCATGATTGAAAACATATTAAAACTTGTAAATACGTACCCTGGCAGTGATATGCTGCAACTGTGAAATACTGCCGCCCTTGTATGTTCCTTTAGCCTTTTCGCCTTCGGATACACCCGAGGCTCTGTTGGTGGCGGCAGTCTTTTGTCTTTTCACCCAGCTCTCAGCTCTCCATTGGGTACACATCTCAGCCCATATGGACTGGGTGCACCACCAGGGGCTATGCTCGTGCATATAATCTTCTCCCTGGCCTGGATGGTCGATCTCGGCATTGTGAATGGCTTTTTGTCGTTCTTTATTTAAGTTATCCTTGGTACGGACCGCGCACTTCTGCCAGAATAATGTCTGAATCACCGAAGCCTGCGCGTCCTCCCATCTATACCTTTTCTGCAAATAAAACAACAATAATAACATTACTAAAAATTATCCTTTGAATATTATATTAATATAATCTGTCATAATTAATAAAAACATACCTGAAATTCAGTCCAAACTGCATCCTTATGGGCGAGAGGTGTGCTCGCCCATGTAATCACTGGCGTAGGCCAGTTCTGTAAGCATAATTGTGAAATGCACTTCACAATTTTACTATCTTGAAAATCACTACAATATACAGTAATTTACATTAAAATATATTTATAACAATGAAAATATTAAACCCTTATATATACACGATGTTTAACTTACGTGCTTTCTGGAGGAGGACGGATCTGTATAAGAATGCGATCATCCGGATTAGCCGGGGCCTTCGGCACATGATTAGGGCCCCGACCCAACCCGCGCTTTCGTGCTGCAGGTTCAGAAGACATTTATAAATAAAAAAATTAGGATGTTAGTATGAAATTATGAATGACAATTAATTGTATGAAATAGTTAACTACGATTATCATAAGTGAAAGATACATAAACATGACTGCAAAATAGTTAACTACAACAACTACAAATGATATAGTTAAGGATATAGAGAACATTCCTATATAGAGAACATAAATGAAAGGTACATAATTATGAACTAAACATGAACATGAACATGAACATAAACATACATTTTGTACAATTATAACTACACATACATGAACCATTTAAATCGTTGTCTGATGAGTCAGAATCATTTTGTACAAGTATCGGAGATTCATAACCATCTTCTTCAGATTCTGTGTCAGTGTCAGTCAATAACTCTTGCTCAATATCACTGTCATCTGGCACAATAACTGTCTCGGGATCCAATTCATCAGGTTCATCGCCACCCTCTAACTGGATTACATCATTATTGTCCTCTATATTTATTATAGGAGGTCTCTGAAGCATTTCCTCTTGGTAGAAATCCTCGTCTATTACTTGGACATGACTACGCGCGGGAGTATGAATTGCAACTTGCCAATCTGTAGGTGGTCTATCCCTTTTCTTAACAGGACTAGGAGTATAGTAAACTTGTACTGCTTGAGTTGGTAAAACAAACAGTTCGTTAGAGTACGCAGACCTATGGAGGTCAATATCGACGATTCCATGTCTGTCAACACGTATCCCTTTTTCTGAATCAAACCAACGGCACTTGAACAAGTGAATATAACCCCCATACGTGCCCTTGTACGACAACTCTACGATTTCCTCCAACACCCCATAAAAGGCACGACCAAGCTCATTGTAACAATCTCCTTGGACACACACTCCAGAGTTCGTTGTTCTTTTACCGCGCCCATATGCCTTTGTGTGAAATTCACAACCATTTATTTTGTAACCATTGCGGGTGACTTGGTCCTTGTCTGGTCCCATAGCTAGGACTTGTACATTAGCTGGAATCGTTGATCCCTCAGTCAAAGCCTACAAAAACTCCATCTTATTAAATGAAGTCATAGTTAACATGGAGTATATATATATATATATATATATATATATATATATATATATATATATATATACTACGTGCTTAAAAATTGAACTTACTTTGTCCTTTAGCCAAAATGCAAAGTTTTTATCCCGATTGATTTGAATATCTTTATCAGTTATGCCGGGATGCTTCACTTTTAACTCGTCATCGTACAATCTATACCATGTTATAAACATTAACATATTGGAATAAATTTTCAACTTAAAAGATAAATTATCAAGTTTACATGTGTACCTCACAAATTCGTCAATTTCCTCGCAATTGAGAAGAATGTAAGTATGTGCAGCATGTAATTCTTGCTCAGAGAGGAATATGCGCTTCCCTTTTCCATAAGCGCGGCCCGATAGACCAAATACAGAGAGCCGACCATTTAGTTCAATATTTCCCCCATCATCATGTCTCGATACTCGATTGGCCTTTGTCAAGACTTTGTCCAAAAAATAGTCTGAGACAAACGTAGATATCTCATCGAAACTGTATGCCTCACATATCGACCCCTCAACATAAGCTCTATTCTTCACCTTCCTCTTAAGGTTTCCCATCACCCTCTCGAAAGGGTACATCCATCTATATTGAACTGGACCCCCAACACGAGCTTCATAGGGAAGATGAATTTGCAAATGCTCCATGGAGTCAAAAAATCCAGGTGGGAATATTTTTTCCAGTTTACACGTGATCTCTATGATGTTATTCTCAAGTACAAACATGTTCTTCTCATTCAATGATTTTGAACAAAAGTCTTTGAAGAAACGACTAAGATCCGTCAAAGCATCCCATATTGGTTTATCAAGCAGATCCCGAAATGCTATAGGCATGAGTCTCTCCATGAACACATGACAGTCATGACTCTTCATTCCTTGCAATTTCCCACCCGTAACACACCTTGCAATGTTTGACGCATATCCATCTGGTAGTTTCAGAGTCTTAACCCATGTGCACACATCTTCAACTTGCTTTTTGGACAATGTGTACCTTGCATGCGGTTTGACAATCTTACCATTAGGAGATTCATAAAGTTCTAATCTAGGACGCTTACAAATATCTTTCATGTCCAAACGTGCCTTATCGTTATCTTTTATCTTCCCCGTAACATTCATCACAGTGTTAAAAACATTGTCAAACACATTCTTCTCAATATGCATCACATCTAGATTATGACGAATCAAATTTGTAGACCAATATGGCAGTTCCCAAAAGATGCTTCTCCGAACCCAGTTATGAGATTCACCAAACCCATTGATTATGTTTGTGACATCAACCTTACCAAATGGGATAACCGGCAATCTCATCACACGATCTCGCATCTCTGTTCCCGACAATCGCGGTGCAGGCATATCATTATCTACTTTCCCTTTCCTGAAGTGTTCTCTATTTCTTCGAAACGGGTGATCTACCGGTAAGAACCGACGATGACAGTCAAACCAACAAGGCTTTCGACCTTTTGATAGATTAAACGACTTTGTATGCTCCATACAATACGGACAAGCCAACTTCCCGTGTGTACTCCATCCAGCTAACATACCATAAGCTGGGAAGTCACTTATAGTCCACATAACCGCTGCCTTAAGGTTGAAATTTGTTTTCGTTGCAACATCCCAAGTCTGTACTCCATCCTCCCATAATACCTTCAACTCGTCTATAAGAGGTCTCAAGTAAACATCTAAGTTCTTTCCAGGACTCTTAGGACCAGGAACCACGAGTGAAAGAAACAAGTATGGCTGTTTCATACACATCCAAGGAGGCAAGTTGTACGGAGTAACAATCACAGGCCAACATGAGTACGGAACAACTGAGTAGCCAAACGGATTGAAACCATCGGTGGACAATCCAAGCCTCACATTTCTAGGTTCCAATGCAAATCCAGGATGTGCTAAGTTGAAATCTTTCCAAGCCTTCCCATCTGCGGGATGATTTAGTTCTCCATCTTTAGCTGGAGATTTCGCATGCCAACTCATATGTTCAGCTGTTCTTGAAGACATGTACAATCTTTTTAGTCGAAGTGTTATTGGAAAATACCTTAGAATCTTAAACGGTATACTTGATATTTTTGTAGTCACACCCTCTTTATTAGGCCTAAACCGATCATGACTGCAAAACGTGCACCTTGTCAACTGTTCATTTTTCTTATAAAATAACATGCAATCGTTGGGACATGCATCGATCTTTTGGTATCCAAGACCCAACTTCTTCACCATTTTCTTACAAAAGTAATAGTTACCAGGTAATTTCTCACCGTCAGGAAACATACTCTTAATGGCATTCAAGAGCGACTCAAAACACTCATGGCTCATGTTGTGATCAGCCTTGATGTTAAGTAATGTCGCCACTGCAGACAATATAGTGTGTTTGGTGAAACCATGCCACAATGGCTCGCTACCCTCGTCTAACAACTTAAAGAAGTCTTTGGCATCAGAATTCATAGGTTGCTCTCTGCCTTGCTCCCAATCAAAATCTGGCCCTGCAATATCATGAACCATTTCATTCATTCGATGAGTACTACTCCCCGAATTGTGTACTTCTGTGATGCCACCATCTCTTCTCTGCCCATGTGCCCACCAGCATTCTTCGTAATTTCTCATGAACCCAGAAACAAGTAAATGATAGTTTACCATGTCTCTGTCCATATAATTTACATTCTTACACTTCAAACATGGACATCGTATCTGCGACTTACCATTCATACATTCCGGGTGACTATACGCATACTCCAAAAACACCTGGCAACCAGCTCTAAATTCAGCTGTAGCACCTATCTGGGCACTTGACTTTCGTCGTGCCATCCAACTACGGTCTGAATAGAGGTCCATGATTCCACGGTACCTACTACAAACAACATTATAAATGTTAACATATGACTTGAGCATACTTGTAACCATATGAATTGAGCATACTTGTAAGCATGCATATGATTAACATTTAAGCATACTTGTAAGCATATGACTTGAGAGCATACTAGTAACCATATGACTTGATCATATTAGCTAGTAAGTAGTAAAAAGTTATATACTTGAACATACTTGTAAGCATTTGCGAGTTCATGCTAGCTTTATATCAGAGTTTGCTAACTCATTTATACAACTTTTGAGTATCTTGGAGATTCATTCATATCCACTAGTGTGCTAAGGCGGCTAACATGTTTTAAGATTATACCCAAAACAATCCCTTTCTATAATCTTTTATGTTTTGGGATATTCATAACTTGGTTGAGCAATTTATAGCTTCTATAATATATTGTAGTTTTATTCTTGTATACATAAGTGTTAAATACCCTTCTCTGTTGCACTAACAGTTCCCTAGCACTGTCTATTTTGGCTTAACATCCCCCCAGCTGACCATGCCGACCGTCAATCTTGGCTTGGCCCTGTGAGGCTTGGCTACGCTTGGCGTGGCCTCGTGTGGCCTTGCGGCCCCAAGCCCAACCCATCAGCTCCAACAATCCCTTAATAGGCTCTAGTGGATCACTTAGTTTAAAATTCCTACATCATTTAACAGCACCAATTAGATATTAGACTCCAATGTTAGTAGTTTGACATTTATTAATGTAAGTGCAACTAATTCAATTCGATATCATCTCCTCTTCTTTAAAAGTATATATCATTGGTCCTTGCGCTCACAATTATATAGACAAACTCACCCCTAGCGTGTGACCTAGGAATAACCCAAATACAGTTACATTAGAGATCAACAAGCCATTGGGTGGAAAATAAATGCTTAAGCATAAATTTTGTCAATCCAAATTATCCTCCTACCCTACCCAACAAGATTTGGACCACAAAGATATCTCTGAAGAGATATGAAATCTATAATAATTCCAAGTGCCAAACACAAATACCAACTCATGAACCACAAATACCAACATTATACAAAAAATATTAACATTAGAGACTAACCCATTATACTAACATTATACAAAAAATATTAACATTAGAGACTAACATTATACAAAATAATTCCAAATGCCAAACACAAATACCAACTCATGAACCACAAATACCAACATTATACAAAAAATATTAACATTAGAGACTAACCCATTATACAAAAAAATATTAACATTAGAGACTAACATTATACAAAATAATTCCAAGTGCCAAACACAAATACCAACATTATACAAAAAATATTAACATTAGAGACTAACCCATTGTACTAACATTGGAGACTAATACATTCAATCAAACATTTGAACCACATAAATTAAAAAAAAATCGCATTCAATCGAAACCCACAAGCTACAGTAGCCGAAAAGAAGAAGAAAAACCCAAATATTCAAACATAACATAACAGACACACATTAATATATATATATATATATATATATATATATATATATATATATATATATCAAATATTTGTTATAGAATTTGGTACCTAACACCAATTGAAGGAGAAAGCCAACCCAATCGCGCGACAGCAACAAGATTTCCTCTTCTCCCTCTTTTCCCCCTTCTTCCTCTTCTCCCTATTCGGTCTCCCTCTCTTTTTTTTCCTTTCTGATTCTGCTACTGCCGAGCGAAAGACTGATAGATTAAAAGGATCAGCGACCAACATCAGCGACAGAATGCGGTCACTGATTTTTAATGACATGGACTTATCCGCGACTGCATGCGGTCGCTGATTATAACTGGTCGCAAAAAAGCTACGCGCCAACATTTCCTGCCAAATTTTGGGTGGGAAATTTGTTCTAGCGACCGATCAGCGACCGCAGTCGGTCGCTGATATCACTCAGCGACTGTAATATAATATGGTCGCTGATATCGGTCGCTAATAAGACTATCAGCTACCGGATATGCGGTCGCTGATATAATTGGTCGCTGATAGACCTTTTTCTTGTAGTGATCTATGCTCTCCAATTTGATTATGGTTGATCTAGGGAAGGTATTTGGGACTGATACACTTCTATTTTTCGTGGGTTTGAGAGAGAATGAGAGTTGGTGAGAGCAAAAATGAAATTGGCTAATTTTTTGATTTTTCTCTCTCCAATTCTCTTATATAATGACCTTAGTTGTTAGATCTGATGTGTTGGACGAATTTGGCTGGATTTTGCACTCAACGAGTCAATATTAGTAGGTTACCAACTAAAGTTATAGCAATTTTTGCAAGTTACATAATAAAATACACTAAAAGGGCATTTTGGTCATTCTCATTTTATTTTTAATGACATTTTGGACTTTTAATCAAACCCTCAGGGTTTAGTGTTTGTTAGGGTTTAGGTTTTAACCCTTAAATATTTAGCAACTTTAAATTCTAAAATTTTCGGATTAAGGTTTTCGAAATAGAAAAATTAACAAATTTGAAATCGTAATTAGAATTCTCTAATTACATTATAATTTCCTAATCATATATCAATCTTGCTAATTAGGACTAATTTATCCTAATTAAAATTGCTAATTTAACACTTAGGGCCACAATTGTACATTAGGTTTCAAAACCACATTTTAGGGTTTTAAATAGAAAAATAATATTTCAATTTTAGAAATTAGATTTCCTAATTAGATTAGGGTTTCTAATAACTTGACAATTATGATTTATATTTCCTAATTAACATTGCTAATATAGCAATTAAATCCACCACTGTACAATTAGGGTTCAAAAATTAAAAATTAGGTTTTTTAATCCCACAATTTAGGGTTTCTAATAGAAAATAATTTTCTAAAATAGAAATTAAATATTCGTAATTAGATTAGGGTTTTCCAATTACTTAATCTTGAAAATTAGAATTAATATATCCTAATTAACTTTAAAAGTATTAAATTAACACTTTCGTTTTCCCTAATTACAAAATTAGTGTTTCAAATCCCAAAATTATGGTTTTCTAAATTTGAAATTAGGGTTTGCTAATAATTAAGTTTTTCCCTAATTAATAGTATAATTAATACCACATAAGCATTATAATTATCCTTTCTATTCCCAGATTAGGGCTTCAATTTATCAGAATCTGAAACTAGGATTTTCAGATCAAGTATTAGGATTTTCTAATAATCAATCAGGATTTCCAGCAATTCATTAGGGTTTTCCCTAATTAATTTATAATTAATGACGTTTAATCTTATACATATCATTGCATTCCCAATCTAGGGTTTTTTAATATCCGAATTAGGGTTTCAGACTCCAGGAACTGAAACTAGGGTTTCCAGAACCGATTTCTAGGGTTTCTTATCAGACGTTAGGGTTTTCTAACTGAATGTTGGCGTTTTTAATATACGATTAGGGTTTGATACATATATAATTAATCTGGTCAACCCTTGACCCTTAACCACTTTCAGTACACATACATAACCATATTCACATAACATAGTCACATAAATCCTTAATCATGAATAATTCACCTAAAATCCTTCACGAAATTTTGAAATCCTCAAAATTCCATCCCAATAACATCAAACGCATACACTCATTTTCTGTCTAGATCTATTATTTGACCTTAAATCAATCATTTAAGATTTTAATAAATTGTCTAATTTCTCGGGTTGTCACATTCACCCCTCCTTATAAGAATTTCGTCCCCGAAATTCACCTTACACCTTACACGGTGCACCTTACACCATTTATACTGAGCGATCACACAAGATCTTGAACTTATTTTCTCGGGTATCTATCAAAGATACTCAAACTTCTCGGGTATCTATCAAAGATACTCAAACTTCTCGGGTATCTATCAAAGATTTACTTTGATACATACGTAAATTTCTTGGGTATCTATCAAAGATACTCAAAATGCGCGCAAAGGTCAAATTCACACTAAGTATTCCTGTATTTACAACTCCATCACATTTTTATCATCTCTGCACCAGGTTAAATGGTACATGAGTGATAATTAAAAACAAATTTTGATATTTCAAATCATTTACTTAAACATTCTATCTATTCCTATTATCCTTAACACTTCATTCACACACAACTATACCCAGTTCATAAAACCACACTTATGAGTTCATAGCCTGGCCACAATTATATGAGTTTAAGAACTTTCCTAGACAGACCTTTGGCGTCCATTTGCTGAGGGGTTCATAAACATTTCATATAACTATGAGTCAAGAATGTCACATAAGTATTAGTTTTAAGAACTCGTACTTAACTTTATATCTTCTACCTATGACCTATCTATTTGTTATATACATGAGAAAGGAATCAACCTCTTAACACGCATATAGCAAATAGCGCAACACAAACATTTCAGTGATTATCAGTGCCAGAAACTAAGTGGTTGTCAAACCAAACTCGGCCACTAATCAATATAGGAAGCTAAGTGAACAATTCCCCGCCCATACAAAGAATTGGTCAACCTAACCACTACATCGACCAGGAAGCTAAGTGATTCTAAAACCAAGTACAAATTCTCCGCCCATACAAGGAATCATACAACTCAGCGGCTGAAACGAGTCCTCAATTGAATCCCCACCTATTACTAACCCCCTTTTTAATACGAATTTCATTTAATCCGTATCCATAATCCATAACTCTTTCTTGAGTTTTCATAGTACAACTGATACACAGCATCTTGCTGTAAACTTTTCAATCATAAGATTGATTCTTTCTGGCTGTCATAACCTTATCAGATCACGGGATGATCTCATCGTATATATTACGATTCAATTCTATGACTTGATCGTTTTGTTTTACGATCTCCAATTCCTGCACTTTCAGTCTTTTAGACTCGATCTATTCACCATTACTGTTCAACTTTATTATCAGAGTTAGGAAAACTCTGTGCTTTACACTCGGCGAGATTCATCTTTGAATCTTACCGACCAACTAACCCTATGTGAGTTAGATCTTATCCTAATCACTGCGGTTATTGGTCTCAGGTATTCCTACCTAAGCTTCATAACCAACAGCTTTGATACCAACTGTGATAGCCCCGAATCCGGGCCCCAAATCACCGCGGATTCGGTACACTAATCATTCTATAACTGTTTGCGGAAGATATAAACATAAATTGTTTATACATTAAACTTTACACACTTATCCCCAAGGTCGAGTAACCTTAACTTTTACACAATTCATAAACTATCTAAAATACAACACATTTATCAAAATATGCTATTACAAACTAGCCGCACTTTATATCCCAAGCTGAACTTGGCATTATCTTTTTCCTATATCCGAACACGTTCGCTTTATCTGCAATGTTTTATCATGATATAGCAAAGGTGAGCATGAAAGTTGCCCATCAAGTTTAAATATAATAATATAACGACATATCATGATTGAAGAGTATGAATAATAAGCTGACTATAATTCATCAATATAATTGAGAACTAGCACGAACAAACTTTTGACTGAACAAGTTTTAAACATGAACAAACATTTCTGAACCAACTGGTAATGAAGGTGATCAGCCTTTCATACCTGACTTATACATGCAAGATGTACATAATACAATTTTCGTGGCAATCAGCAATGATTAACCATAAGCTTGAATAAAACACTCTTATTAGAGTTAAGTACAAAGAAACTTGCCTGAACCGTTGATTACCGCAACACAATTTATAACGCATTATTTCGAAGACCTAATATTAGTAATATAGATCTCCAATATTAAAATAATATCATCACAGTATAATTCTGTTATATATATATATATATATATATATATATATATATATATATCCACAGAATAACCTAAACACATAGCACATAATCCTATCAATTTATATAACACATAAGACATAGCATCAAGTCAAACTATTGCAGTCTGAGTTGAACCCGACACAATTCTTACATCCCGACGGTCTAGTCGGACAAAATTTCGAGTCTAAGTTCTATTAAACTTTGACTTAACACTTGACAATTATCACAGATAATTATCTTATCAGTCAAAATAATTTTTAAAGACTTATAAAAATTTTTCAGATAATTAATATCATTTATCAACAATTTCAATCATTAAAACCGTATTTAAATGAATTAAATACCACATAATTCCTTAATCATTAATATTCATTTAATATAAAATATTAATGAAAATCATAACATAATATTATAATATAATTATAATATATCAACGTATTTTTAATACCTTAAAATCATAATTATATAATTTTTAAACCATTAAATCCATTATCCGATAATTACTATTAATATTAAAATATTAATATTTTCATGACAAAATATCAAAAGTTATATTTTATAACTTAAAATATTTTTATAACACTTAAATCAATTTTATATGATTTTTAAATCATTATTTCTAATTTTCCATAATTTATTTAATATATCTATTAAATAAACTAATTATCATTAATATTGATTAATTAATGAATTTCATCACAAAATATTAAAAGTCATAAAAAATAACTTAAAATATTTTCAAACACCATAATGTAATTTTTCATGAATTAAAACCATTTTTAAATAATTTATTTAATATAATAATTAAATAAATAAATACCATTTATATTCCAAAAATATTAAATATTTTTGAAATATACACAAAATAGTTAAAAACTATTTTTCAAGCTTTAAAATGATTTTAAAACAATTTTTGGTAATTTTTAGAATTTAATTCTATTTTTAAATAATTTCTGGAAAATCAGAAATTAAAAATATTAATAACCGTCGCTAAAGGACCCTATAGTGACAGAACCGTCGCTATAGGTGTTCTTGAGCCTCAAGCCCTGAAAACTGTCAGTCGCGAGGGTGCATGGTTTGACTGAATTTTACTCACTGTTCTTTCTACTTTCTGGGGAGATAATGGTGTTGGGATTGTAGTATTGATGTAGTACTACAACCACAAACCGAATTCATGGTCATACTACAACAGATCAGAGAGATCTAAGCTCTTAAAAATCTTGTTAGGACTTTTCTTCATCATTCTGGGTTTAACAGATTTGAGTGGCCTACTTTGAGTCCTTATATCTTTAATTCCAGGTTTGATTTGTGTGATCTAATGGTCCACATTTGTAGTCAAGATTCCAAGGAGCAACTATAATGCTACAGATCATCTTATCAACATCACATGTGCAATATTTATTAGGTCAAACGGCATGCCAGCAACTGTTCTTTAAAAATCTGGGAATTTCCCAGAATTCGTCAAAACAGTTGGTCAATGCTAGTTTGACCTCGATTTCCTGCTAGTCTAGTTATGATCTAAGTGATCTAAAAGCTTATTTATGTAGTCCATATAACAGAAAACAACATAAAAACAACCACTTCACCCAAAACTTAAACCACAACAAGATCAAGAGCACAGAAAACGTTGTCAGGCGATTTGGGTTTCTGGGTTTGCCCAGAATTCCAGAAATCGTGATCGGTCAACGGTCTTTGACCGTTTATATCTTGAAATCTACACAAGATCTGGACCTGATTCAAATTGGAGATTAAACACCTCATGTCATAGAGCAAGTCTATAACTTCAAACACCAAAAACAACTAACACACACGAGTCTATGTGTGACAACCCGAGAAATTAGACAATTTATGAAAATCTTAAATGATTGAATTAAGGGTAAGTAATAGACCTAGACAGAAGATAAGTGTAAGCGTTTGGTATTATTAGGATTGAATTTTGAGGATTTCAAAATTCGATAAAGGAAATAGGTGAATTATTCAGGATTAAGGATTTATGAGAATATGTTTTGTGTTTATGGTTATGTATGTGTTCAGAATGTGGTTAAGGGTCAAGGGTTGACCAGATTAATTATATATGTGTCAAACCCTAAGTATATATTAAGAACGTCAATGTTCTGTTAGAAAACCCTAAGGTCTGATGAGAAACCCTAGAATCGGTTCTGGAAACCCTAGTTTCAGTTCCGGGAATCCGAAACACTAAAATCATGATATGAATATGATGATTAAGTTAGAAAACCCTAACGATATGTTCAAAAACCTTAATTTGGGAAATCAAAGGCTAAATATAATGGCTTATGTATTTTGATAATTTATTAGAGATAAACCTAATTGCTAAATTAGAAACTCTAATGCTATGTATAAAATCCTAAGGATTAATAGTTATGTGAGTAATGAATATGAACATTATGTGATGGTTTATCTTTGTTTATTATATAAACACACAAAAGAAACTAGTGAAACCCTAAATATATATTAGGAATGAAGGATTTAATAACTTAAGGGTTATGGAAAAAGAGAATTGTGGTATTTAGTATACTTGCTAATTCTAGGAGATTTATTCTATATATCTCAAATGATTAATTTTATAACCTAAATATAGCAAGTCTAATTGGGTTAAGGAAATGAATGGGCTTGTGAGTAATGATTTATGTTATAATTGAGGAAATTGAAACTCTAAGTAAATTAATTAAGTTGGATAAGAATTTAGGTATTGGACTATGTATATTTTATAGCCCCAGGAGTTGGCTCAATGAAATTGGTTAGAGGCCAAGCAATACATTAAAGGAATGGCTGAAATATTGTTATTAAAAAGCTCAAAACTTGATCCAAGTATGGAGGAACTTTTTTGGTCATTGGTTTTGTAAAATAAAAATCCAAACTTGGTGCATTCTAAGGCCACTTGGCCGGCTATGGGAAGAAGAAGAAGGGGGGAATGAATGTATTTATTATCTACTTTATTAGGTGAACAACTACTAACCACTCCACTTAGGTGTCATTCTTTTATTTGACCAACACATTTGGCAAAGTTTGCAAAGCAACCACTTGGCAATTGCTAAGGGGAAAGAAAGAGAGAATGAGTGGAGAATTAAGGCACATGGCTGGATCATGCATGGGAGAAAAAGGAGATAACATGTGAGGGTTGTTGATAACTTGTTTTAGTGGATAAAGTGGTTCAACCATTCCCACCAACTACCACATGTGTCATTTCTTTAACAAATCTATCACATATTACTAAGCTTGCAAGCAATAAAATAAAACCAACATGTGGGTGCATAACGGCCGCATTGGCCGGTTTATGTAGGAGGAGAAAGGGGGAATGCACTTAATCAATTCAAGCACCACTTTGTCAAAAGATATCTACCAACTTGGCTAAGTGTCAAAAGTTGTTGGAGCCACAACATTTAGCAAATCTAGTAAGTAATATTGCAATGATTAAGGAGAGTGGGTTGGACATTTAATATACACCACACTTAATATATATCTCATATTTCTTTCATCTCTTTTATTCTTCCAAGTTACAAAGAACTAAAGAAAGATAGAGAGAGAGAGAGATGCATGTTCGGCAGTCTCAATGGTAGAAGGAGAGGAGGATTTGTTCTTCAAACTAACCAAGATCATCATCTACCTTGAAAGATTAAGAAGGGCTAGCAAGATATTAAGGTATTAAACTATATTTAGTTAGTTATTCTACTTGTTTTAAATCAAAACATGGAGTTATGTTCTTGATCTTCAAAACTCTAGATCTACATGATTTAGAGTGTTTTATGTGTGGATCTATCCATTTTAAGTTTCAAAAGTTAGATCAATAGCAAGAAAAGTGAAGCTAGGTTTTCAAACTGTAGAAAATCTTATTTTTCTTACTCTTGATTGTGTTTAATCTTGTATTTGATGCTTGTTTGATGAAATAAGAAACTTTGTTTCTAAACTCAAAAACTAGGTATATACATGTTGATGAGTGTATCATGTTTAGATCTAACCATATTGGGTGTTAATTTGGCGGGAATTAAAAGGAATTGAAGAATGGAAATTTTCTGGAAAAGTTAAACTTTTAAAAAGTGTTTTGATATGGTGTTTTAGATCAAGTGTTGAACTTATGATTTTGAACCATATGAGGGAAGATCTACATGATATATGATATTTTGTGGTTAGATCTTGCCATTTTTAGGGTTGATAAGCTTGAACAAAGAAGAGGAACCAAAACAGTTTTATTTGTTTTAAATGAATTAGTGGACTGCTGCCCTAAACAGAAAATTTTGGATTTGTTAAAGTACTCTAAAAATTCTGGACTTGTGATATGTTATAGTACACTCCATAAGTTTTCCATAGACTCCAAAACGGACTAAATCCGACATCGGAGGAGAGAGTTATGGGATTTCTACCAAACTACTCAAAGATAAGAAAAACTGTTAGAAGGACAGTTTTGTAACAGCCACTTCCGGGCTAATTTCCGGGAGCTTAACATGTCCAAATATTGATTGTGATAGATGCAAACTGTAGTTCGAAAAGATACAAACCCAACAAAATTGACATATCATTAATCAGAGCTACAGATTTCATTTTATTCAAGTTTTGGTAAAGGACTCCAAAACTGCTAAATGACAAGAAGTTGCTGCCCAAAATTTTCCGGGAGCTGTTTCGGACATTTATTTAATGAGAAAAATTCCAGGCTTTCGAAAAATGAAAATATATGTTATTATGTAGCTCTTTTCCAAAAATGAGCTAATTCCGAGTTAAGACGACCAAGTTATGACCATTACAATTTTTGTAATTTTCTGACAGAAATCGCTATAAACGGAGTTCTACAACTCCGATTGCCACGAAATTTAAAATGGAGCATCACGTTAACATATATAAGGTTATACCAAGAGATGTGAATGTTTGGAGTTAAGCACGAGGTAGCTAATTTCTTAAGCTACGCACTAGAATTAATTTTTGAAAAAATATCAAAGGAAGTTGGAAAATTATGGAAAAATAATTTGTGTATGAAATACATGTATATATGTTTGACCAAAGGATAGAAAAATAATAAGTTGATTTGGAATTTTTGTGAAGAAGAAATGGAATTCAGGTTGCTAAAATGATTTGGTCTGTTGAAATAGAAACTTCAGGATACTGAAATGAAATCTGATTTAATGAAATGATATTTCAACTTAATGAAAGGTTATCTTGCTTACTAAGATATCATGAAAAGGGAAAACTTATATGTATAAGTTATGAAGTGATGAAAAGATTATCAAAGTATAACAATAACATTAAGACTTAAGCGTAATGACTAATACTTAACTACATGTTTAAATGCTAGACACTTTAATATACGATGTTAGAATTGTGTCGGGTTCAACTCAGACTGCAATAGTTTGACTTGATACCTAGTTTTATGCGTGTTATAGACTGATAGGATTATGTGCTATATGTTTAGGTTATTTTGTGGATATAAATATAACAGTGTTATACTGTGATGATATTATTCTAATATTGGAGATCTATATTATTAATATTAGGTCTTCGGATAAAGCGTTATAAATTGCGTTGCGGTAATCAACGGTTCAGGCAAGTTTCTTTTACTTAACTCTAATAAGAGTAGTTTCTTCAAGCTTATGGTTAATCATTGCTGATTGCCATGAAATTTGTACTCTGTACATCTTGCATGTATAAGTCAGGTATGAAAGGCTGATCACCTTCATTACCAGTTGGTTCAGAAATGTTTGTTCATGTTTAAAACATGTTCAGTCAAAAAAATTTGTTCGTGCTAGTTCTCAATTATATTGATGAACTATAGCAAGCTCATTATTCATACTCTTCAATCATGATATATCGCTTTATTGTTGTATATAAACTTACTGGGCAACTTCCATGCTCACCCTTGCTATATCATGATAAAACATTGCAGATAAAGCGAATGCGTTCGGATACAGGAAAATGATAATGCCAAGTTCAGCTTGGGGCAAAATATGCGGCTATCTTGTAATAGAATAGTTTGAAAATAATGTTAAGTCTTAGATAACTTATGAATTGTGTAATAGGTTAAGTTTACTCGATTTTGGGGAATAGTGTGTAATGTAATGTATAAACAATTTATGTTTATATCTTCCGCAATTAGTTATAGAAATAATATACCGGATCCGAGGTGATTTGGGACCTGGATTCGGGGTTGCTACACTATGGGTCCTGACATTTAGCTGTCAGACCATATTTTTCAAGATTTCCAGATTTGTGAAAACTTTAAAATCGTGCACTTTGATGTTATGGATGCACTATATAGCAACCAAGATCATCAAGTGACATCCTTATACACTACTTTAACCAACAAACAACAACATTAAACATCAAAATCATAGATTTGCAAGGTTAGGGTTTTTATACCGTTTATGCTTTGATTTTGATCTATGCTCTCCAATTTGATTATGGTTGATCTAGGGAAGGTATTTGGGACTGATACACTTCTATTTTTCGTGGGTTTGAGAGAGAATGGGAGTTGGTGAGAGCAAAAATGAAATTGGCTATTTTTTTTGATTTTTCTCTCTCTCCAATTCTCTTATATAATGACCTTAGTTGTTAGATCTGATGTGTTGGACGAATTTGGCTGGATTTTGCACTCAACAAGTTAATATTAGTAGGTTACCAACTAAAGTTATAGCAATTTTTGCAAGTTACATAATAAAATACACTAAAAGGGCATTTTGGTCATTCTCATTTTATTTTTAATGGCATTTTGGACTTTTAATCAAACCCTTAGGGTTTAGGTTTGTTAGGGTTTAGGGTTTGAAAAACCCTTAGGGTTTAAGTTTTTACCTTTAAATATTTAACAACTTTAAATTCTAAAATTTTCAGATTAAGGTTTTCGAAATATAAAAATTAACAAATTTGAAATCGTAATTAGAATTCTCTAATTATATTATAATTTCCTAATTACATATCAATCTTTGCTAATTTGGACTAATTTATCCTAATTAAAATTGCTAATTTAGCACTTAGGGCCACAATTGTACATTAGGTTTCAAAACCACATTTTAGGGTTTTAAATAGAAAAATAATATTTCAATTTTAAAAATTAGATTTCCTAATTAGATTAGGGTTTCTAATAACTTGACAATTAGGATTTATATTTCCTAATTAACATTGCTAATATAGCAATTAAATCCACCACTGTACAATTAGGGTTTAAAAATTAAAAATTAGGGTTTTCAATCCCACAATTTAGGGTTTCTAATAGAAAATAATTTTCTAAAATAGAAATTAAATATTCGTAATTAGATTAGGGTTTTCTAAATACTTAATCTTGAAAATTAGAATAAATATATCCTAATTAACATTAAAAGTATTAAATTAACACTTTCGTTTTCCCTAATTATAAAATTAGGGTTTCAAATCCCAAAATTAGGGGTTTCTAAATTTGAAATTAGGGTTTGCTAATAATTAAGTTTTTCCCTAATTAATAGTATAATTAATACCACATAAGCATTATAATTATTCTTTCTATTCCCAGATTAGGGCTTCAATTTATCAGAATCTGAAACTAGGATTTTCAGATCAAGTATTAGGGTTTTCTAATAATCAATCAGGATTTCCAGCAATTCATTAGGGGTTTCCCTAATTAATTTACAATTAATGACGTTTAACCTTATACATATCATTGCATTCCCAATCTAGGGTTTTTTTTAATATCCGAATTAGGGTTTCAGACTCCCGGAACTGAAACTGGGGTTTCTAGAACCGATTTCTAGGGTTTCTTATCAGACGTTAGGGTTTTCTAACTGAACGTTGGCGTTCTTAATATACGATTAGGGTTTGACACATATATAATTAATCTGGCCAACCCTTGACCCTTAACCACATTCAGTACACATACATAACCATATTCACAGAACATATTCACATAAATCCTTAATCATGAATAATTCACCTAAAAGCCTTCACAAAATTTTGAAATCCTCAAAATTCCATCCCAATAACATCAAACGCATACACTCATTTTCTGTCTAGATCTATTATTTGACATTAAATCAATCATTTAAGATTTTAATAAATTGTCTAATTTCTCGGGTTGTCACAGTAGATCCCTTATAACTCTAGGCTCTGCATATGGGCTGCCCCATGGTACAGGCCCAACCCCATCGCCTCTTTAAGTACCGGTCTGGGCTTCGGCCCAAGGGACTAGAAGGCCCGACCCCGAACTCCATAATCCCAACCGGACTCCGGCCTGGAGGACTCGGATATCCGAACCCGAACACCTTCGACATCCTATATGACTTCGGCCCCATGGGCCCAATCTCCTCGGTTCTAGTTCAGACCTCCAGCTCACGTGGTGGTCGGTAAAAACACTCCCGAACAGTGAGTTTAGAAGTAAAGAGAGGAAAGAAAAAAAATATTTTAAATTATATTATTACTATATTATCCTTACATATAAATAATATGATATACATTTTAAAATATCCAAAGCTAACTTTAAAAGTTGATCATAATTTTATATTCTCTCCGTCTCCAAAAATAATAATTTATTTAAGACTAAATAAAATGTTATTAACAAGATATATTGTTACAATTACTCCCTCCATTCCTAAATATGTGATATTTAAGGTTTTTGCACAAGGATTAAGGAAGTTAAAACTCTTAAAATTACTCCATTAAAATTATTATGTATTACCAAAAATACCCTTGTATAGATAAATGAAAAACTAAATTATAGGTGATAAAGATGAGAGAGACATATTGTTAGAGGATAGAGAAAATATAGGAATTAAAGAAAATATACGGGTAAGTTATTAAAAGAGAGAAAAAGTAACTTTGTAAAAATAAGAGAGAATTAAAGAGAGTATTAAATGTTTAGGGTTAATTAAGAAAATAATGTAACCAGTTCTCCTAGAAATCCTAGAGCGTCATATATTTAAGAACAAAAAAATTATCCTAAAACGTCAGTTATTAAGGAATGAAGGGAGTATTGTGTAAGACCCCTCTTTGATAATTTCGATGCACCAATCAAATTATTACCTGTCAATGGGATATAATTATAGGGATCCAGTTATAGTGAAATAAATTTCATGGTAAGTTGGTCAATTGACTAATACAGTGTTGACATGGAGACAAAAAAAATCACCTCATGGGCTGCGTATCGATATTGTATTGGTCAATTGACTAAAATTAACTCCATACTAACCACTCCCTAATTATAGAATCCAGCCACATAAGAAAGTCGGGGCGGGCCCTTGGGGGCTTGACCAAGAAAAGAAAAAAAATTGTACTATTATTTTGAAAGATTATTTTAGGTAATATAAAATATTTAATTTTTTAATCATTTCTCACTGCTCCATGTAATACTTCAGTCTCACATTGAAATATATGAAAAAAATAATGTATATAAAGATTTAAGTTACTAATAATAGTACATGTGACGCCCCCAAAATAGGTCTATACAACTCATTCTGAGTCGTAAAATACATGGTACAAAATCTAAATACAAAATTAATTTATACAACTGCCGTGCAAAAATACGACAACACATACGCTATGAGTTTTAATATAAATATTGTCTCGTAGACAATATCCAAACTCAAATAAAATTTTTATTAAAATTATTGTCACACTATTTTACAAAATAGTGAGGACTACTATAATAACCATCTTGGACCACTACTTCACTCCCCGACTAGTCATAGCTACATTCTCACCTCCTGAGAAGAACAATGGAACCAAAAGGAAAAGGGTGAGCTCAACTAGCCCAGTAAAGAATATTATGACTAAGATAATGTAGAACAAATTATCCTTAATCTTCAACATAAAAAAATTTGATAGAATACAATAGATAACAAGTTTTAGATCAATAACTGCAGCGGAAACAACAATCCATTAGAAGAGTCAAGTAGATAATGATGTTTACTATCTTCTATGATTTAAAAATCAATCATTAATATTTTATCCCTGTAATACCAATCAATAAATATTTCACATCAACGAATTATCCATGCACTATGGGCCAAGGATATTCGTATGTATCACCAACAAATTATCTATGCACTACGGGCCAAGGATATTCATTTGTATCACCAATGGTCATGACCATGCCAAACAACAGTCCATCTATGCACTAAGTGTAAGACCCCAACTTTTATAAATAAAGATTAAATTTTCTCGAATTATATTTTTGAATATTATGGTATGGATTTAATATAATGTTATAGTTGTGGGTAATATTTATAAATTTTGCAAAGTAAGCAAGTGATTATAAAATATTTGATTGGTTGGGGAATATTCGTTTTAACATGGAATATTCGTACGACGACACAATCATTAGTGAACCCCACAACGGAAGTAATGTCGTAATTAGAAAACTATAGAATTATCTTTTTATAAAATAATGACGAAAGTTTTACCGTTAAACTGTTGAAATACTCGGTGGTAAAAGAACAGTAATACGCGTGGTTGCATAGTAGCACACAGTATTGATTATTGATGCTTACATGAGAAGTCACTCAGTTATACTCAATTATTGCTACAGTAATTGTTACATAGTATCTCACGTTATTTGATTCAATTATTGTCATAGTATCATCTGCATAATATTTTATATTACTAAATCAATAATTGAGACGACAAAGTTATTTATATTATTATTTACAATATTGACAATGTATAGAAAGTTCTGTCGAGGAGAGGTATGGTCACCTAATTGCGCGCTAATAGAGAGAAATCCTTATCAGAAAGCCCCTTCTTTCCTAGGAATGATCTGGTTGTTAAATATTGTGAGTTATAAGATTAATGATGAATAATCATTAATAGATTAAAAATGTATTGATTAAAGATAAGTGATTTGTGGTAAATATTTAATCAATTTGTGATATAAATAGAGGGGTTTGTTATGAGGTATTTGTTATAAGTTTGGCTTATTATTCCATGAAGAGATGTGCTAATTTTTCAGACCGTTGGTTGAAGTTACAATAGTAAATCAATATGGATCGCTAGTTTAAAGTTTAAATAGTAAATCAGTATAGATCGTTGCATTAAGTTTTAATAATAAATCAATATGGATCATCTGTTTAAAAGTGAATTAATCTGGGTCGTTCATGAATTAGTTACTATTCAATCCTTTTTCCTATAAATTGAAGCTCATTCCTTCATTATTTCTTACGAAGTCACTGAAACTCTAGAGAGAGAAACTATAGAGAGCAAGAAGAAGAGTATTCTGCTACTATCCCACTTCAGTATTCAATCTTCTATTAAGGTAAGGAGTATTATTTCTTTCGTATTCATGAAGAGAGTTATTTTCTTTCAATACTCGTAAGGGTTGTTATTCCATTCTTTATTATTCTGTGGGAATAACCTGTTTATGCGGACTACCGCATGCATGATGAAATCTTTTGTTATCCCATTCTTTATTATTCTGTGGGAATAACTTGTCTACGCGGACTACCGCATGCCTGGTGAATAACCCTTCGTATTCAATTGTTATTAAATTATGGAAATGATCTGTCTACACGGATTACCGCATGACAGGTGAAAATCCATTTACAGTTTCGTATATTATTTCTTTTCATATTCTTAAATCTATACTTAGTATGGTAAGTATTGCTTCTATAATTCCTGAAATTAGTGGAATATCCTTGAGTTTTGCGCTTAATCCAGTATCGTCTCATTGGAATATTGATATGAACTTTCTTATTAAATATCAATATTTTCACCTGGGGTACTATTCACGGGTTACTATTCACTAGAATATTATTCACCTGAGGATTCGGGGTACTTTTTATACCGAGTTACTATTCATGGGGTACTATTCACCCAGGGTACTATTCATGACAAAAAATTGATTTCTTTTCGGTCCAAATTATTTTTGATACAATATTATTCTTGAATTTTACTCCACAAAGCAGTATCATGTTGACCATTTGGATATTATTGAATTCTGGATAAATTAAATTATAAATCTTTAAAAAAATTTCCTTTGCTTTCTTTTAATTGAATTCTTATATCATTGTCATCATCCTCATGCTTATATTGTGATAAAGGTCATCTGTGGCTTACGTGCATAGATGTACTATTGATTGGTATGATTATGACCAGAGATTATTCGGTATAATCATGACCGTAATGTTACAAATGATGTGGTAAAAGTCCTCATTAGCCCGTAGTGCATTGATGGACAGTTGTTGATTTGATCATGACCATTGATGATTACATGAATATCATTGGCCCATAGTGCATGGATGATTTGATGATATGGTTTATTTATTAAGCTGAGTCTCAGCGATAAAGTTGATGAAAAACTTTTTAAAACATAGAAGATAGTAGATATCATGCTTTACTTCACTCTTCTAATGGATTGCTTGTTCCGCTGCAGTTCAACTTGATATTTATTGTATTTTATCAGTTTAAGACTGTTGAATGCTAACGATAATTTATTCTGAATTATCTTAGTCATAATATTTCTTACTGGGCTAGTTGAGCTCACCCTTTTGCTTTCATTATTCTCTTTAGGAAATGAGAACGAAGCCGGGACTAGTCGGGGAACAGAGTGACGGTCCTAGATGGTGGCTATAGTAGTCCACACTATTCTATAAAATAGTGTGATAATAAATGTAATGATGACTTCATTTGAGTTTGAATATTGTCCATGAGACAATATTCGTGTAAAAACTCTAAGCTACGCTGTTGTCGTATTGTATAAAAGAAGTTTGTATTTGATTTATGTACCATGTATTTGGCGACTCAGAATGGGTGATGTATACATATTTTGGGGGCGTCACAGTTGGTATCAAAGCTTAGGGATATGATCTCTGGCTAAGATGTGAGACTAGAACTAGGGGGAGAAATGGGGAAATCCTTCGTTAGTATGACCTACCTAAGTTTATTTGTTATTTAATTGGTCGGTCAGAATATAGGGATAATATGTGACGTGTCAATTAACCCTTGTTTTGTGGCAGTGTTTGAAAATGACATCTGAAAATGGTGAGATAAGCAATGGAGCACATGAGACCGTTGAGTCACCAATGATCAATACCCAGGATAATGTGCATCAGGAAGGAAATAATCCTCAGGAAAACAACAACACCGACCAAATGATGAACGATGGGATGTTCAGAGGTTTTATGCAATTCATGCAACATTAGGCGAGAGCGACTCCTATTCAAAATACAGGTGTAAGCATTGGCAACTCTCGGACGGTCACCACTAAGCAGTTCAAGGAGCTGGGACCATCGGAGTTATTTGGAGAGCCAAAACCACTTAAGGCAGAGGCATGGATAAAGCAGATCACCAAGATATTTGATGTCTTGGGATGCTCCAAGGAGCAAAAGGTTCCCTTTTCCACCTTCATGTTGCGATGAGAGGCAAATTACTGGCGGAAATCTGTAAAGCGCACTCAACCTGCCGCACTAAAGATGTCTTGGAAGAAGTTCCAAGAATTGTTCAGCGACAAGTACTTTCCCAAAAGTATTCGTCAAATAAAAGAGGTGGAGTTTATCAAGCTGGAGCAAAACAATATGATTGTGTCGCAGTATGAAGCTAAGTTTACCGAGTTGTCCCGGTTTGTGACCCACTTGGTTGACAATACGGAGAGAATGACGCGAATATTTCTGCGAGGTTTAAAACCTGAGATACGTCAATACCTAATTTCTCATAAACTGTGTTTGTATTCATATGTTATAAATAAGGCTCAGTTCTTGGAGCGCGATAACGAGTCAACCCAACCAAGAGAGAGCAGCCGACAAAATGATAATTCCAGTGGTAGCAGCCATCGAAGCGGTGACAACAAATGTGGAGGAAATCAACATGCCAGAAATGGTAACCACTTCGGTGGAAATCATGGCCAAGATAATAGAAATGGAAATTTCAAGAAGAGGAGATTCAACAATGTTGGAAAGACGTCAGTACCAACACCTATTGTTAAGGAAGGGGAACAACCGCCGGTCGTATGTTACAAATGCGGAGGGGAGGGATACATCAGTCCAAACTGTATGTAGCAGTCAAAAGCATGTTAAAATTGTGGAAAAGAAGGTCACCTAGCCCAATTTTGTCGTGCACCAAAGTCAAGTCCAGCTGGGATGGAGGCATCAAAGGCCATCCTAGACAAGATAAAACCGGTAGTTCAAGGGAGAACGTTTGTCGTAACCACCCAAAAAGCGAGGAATCCGAACAAGGTGATCATGGGTAAGCTAATCATAAACTCTAGCGAAGTCTATACCTTATTTGATACCATTTCTACCCATTCTTTTATTTCTCCTACTTGCGCTCAACGTTTAAATTTGACTCCGAAGAAATTATACTTTAACTTATCTATTGAAACTCCATTGGGATAAACCTTCATTACATCTGTTGGTCGTTTTACTGATCTGAAAGTAGTATGCACACAAGCCAATCATGTTTGATGATAAAGCGTATACTTTATAAACAATCTTATTCATTTATTAATAAAAAGTATTTATTTATTAAAGGCTTTTAATTATCTACATGATGCTGTTTTATAATATGTGATAAACCCATAGTTTTAAGCAATGCTTTTAGAATAATGATGATGATCATTCTAATGAGATCTAAATTCTTAGAAAGCTTAAAACTAAAATTGTTCCCAATCGTTGGATTACTAAATTGGGGATTAGTAAATCCGGATAGATTGGTACATACGTTGCTTGCTCATTGGATGAGGATGATTGATCTCATGATCATTTGTGTGGAGACACTAAAGCAAGTATGTAGGTGCTTATTAGAGAATAAGTTCACTGAACGTGACTCGCTAAGGAATACCTAATGGAGTTTTACTTGCATGTCAATAGGAATTCCTGTAGTGATAGTAGTACAAGTGATCCTTGGACTTGAGATCATCATAGTATCTTGTGTATGATGAGTTATACTTTGACTTTTTCCTTAAGACCCTTAGGGTATATCAAAGGGTATGCTTGGGTATAATAAGTTGTACATGGAGATAATGTATGATCAATAAAGAATCTACCACTTCTAGTAAAAGAAGAGAAATATCCTATGTGATTCGATAAATGATAACTCAGTAGTCCTTGGCCAAGGCAGAATGAAATTAGAAAGGAGTTTCTAATTTGCATTATTTGGAGTTGTGCATTTAAGGATCGAAATACATATAATTAAATAAAATAAGACTTGACAGAAATTCCATGTCTTATATTTAATTGGGACATTGTATGGTGGAAGGATTGAATTGTACGGTAACTATTTACTCAAAGGTTCTTTTATGATTAATGTTGAAATCTATATTATCTGAAAAGTCGTTGATCGCTAGGGAGGCTTATCCCTATTGTAGAATAAATATTATTTATTTAAATAAATTATTAGTTTAATTTATTTATTTAAATAAGATTAGAATTGTTCTAATTGATTTATTCACAACCGGTTTAATATGGAGAACCTAAAGGGTCACACCATAAAAGGAAGAATAATTATTTAAGAAGTTAATGGCATAATCGTAATAATAAGTTAAGTATATTTAATTTAATCTATGGTGATAGAATAAATTAAATAGCTTAATATTTATTATTTAATATTTTAGAAATATTAAATATAAATTAATAAGAGGAATCTTATTATTATTATTACTATTATTGTTATTTAATTCCTAAAGGAGTTTGGGAATTAATTAATAAAAGTACTCTCAAATATCCTAATAGGATTAGGAGACAAATTAATTAAAAGAGTTTAATTAATTATCCCTAATAAGATTAGGGAGCTTAATTAATTAAAAGGTTAATTAATTATTCCTAATAAGATTAGGAGCCTAATTAATTAAAAGAGTTTAATTAATTAAAATAAAACCCAATTCCTTAATTGTTAAGGATGGGTTGCCCACATCTATAAATAAGAGGAGTCTTATTATGGGTACGAAAGAGGTTGACGTATTATTAGAATACGTAATTCCAATAGTTGGGAGAGTACGCCTTTTTCTATAGAGATAGAAAAACTAGGGTTTAGCCAACCACCCATCTTCTTGAATTCTTCTTCTTCCTCGGTGGATCACCTCTAGAGGCCAAACACTTGGGTGGCTAACGTTGATCAAAGGAAGGGACCAAACCCGGTGGATTCAAGTTGAACGCGAAAAGGATTGGAGGTGAACTTGTACCTGAGGAAGCTCGAATCTTCAAGGGTATGATTTTATTCTTTATCTTTTCGTTTAATTAATAATTGCGCATAAAGGATGATCCGGGTTTATGGTTTGTAAATTTTAAAACTCTAATTTTACACGCTTCCGCTAGTTTTGTGCAATTTGATTGCGTTCATGAATATTACAAACCTAACAGTGGTATCAGAGCCAAACCTTTATGCGAATTATTAATTGTTTGATTTAATATGTATGTTGATATGTGTTTAGAACAATTTAATTGGGCATAATTTTATTGTATAAAATTTATTTAAAAAAAAAAACTCGCGAATCACGTTAATTGCCACGTGAATTTTTTTTTTTCGCTGAGTCCACAATTTTTTTTACTTCAGTTTTGGTTATTGGTTAAAAGGATTCCAGGCCATTTTTTTCTGATTCACGTGTACATGTCAAAAAAAAAAAAGGAGACTCCCATATTTAAAAAAATAAAAAAAGGGTGCGAATCAAGTGGTTACTCCTATCACATGTTCCTGCAGCGTGGCCACCATGGGATTAAGGGACATGCACGGTTTTGGAGAATCAGGAGAATGATTCTTTCAAAATGGTAAAGGATTTCTATTTGCACCACAATCTGGTGTGGTAATATATATAAGTTATATATATTAATCTTATTATTTTATAATTAAAATAAAATGTTTATTTTAATTTTAAAATAATAGGTTTATTTTAATTTTAAAATAAAAAGGTTTATTTTAATTTTAAAATAAAATTTCATGCTAACTAATTAGAGTTGGAATTGGATTCCATGATAACTAATTGGAGTTGAAATTGAATTTCATCTTTCCTTAAATAAAGGAGTTTATTTAGATATGAAATAAGATTTCATATTATTCAAAATAAAAGAGTTTATTTGTGAATAGGAATGAGAATCCTAGTTTCCTTAAATAAAGGAGTTTATTTAGATATGAAATTGGATTTTATATTATTCAAAATAAAAGAGTTTATTTGTGAATAGGAAATTAATCCGTGTTTCCTTTGGTAAAGGAGTTATTTTTTTATATATGGAATTGGATTCCATAATTAATTAAAATAAAGGAGTTTATTTTGATTAAAATTTTGATTAAAATAAAATAGTTTATTTTATTCAAAATTGGATAAATTAAAATAAAATAGTTTTATTTTGATTTAAATTTGGATTAAAATAAAGGAGTTTATTTTGATTCAAAAATAGATTTTATATTAACTAAATTTGCCCATTAAATGATATCAATATATATATTAAATGTTAATTATTCATGAGATGAATGTTATTTATTGATACATATGGTGATGTGTATGATAATAAATGGGATTGATTATGGACTATTGACCAATATGATTGGATTTTATTTTAGTTTGATGCATGAATGTATGAGTTTTATTAAAATGGGGTCTGCGTACCTCGTCTTCTCTAAATTTTTCTTAATGTAAATTCTATCTCCCTCCTATGTACTTCCCCTTGACTGCTGATCAAGGTTTCTATTTATTTTAAATAGTTTTGTAATAGGAATAGTTAGAATTAATTTTGAAGAATTGGAGATCAAGGAGCAAGGAGCTTGAAGATCCGTTTGTAATGGAACCCGAGTTTAAATGTAATAGTTATATTTAAATATTAATTCTTGCACCCCTAGGGTTTGACCTTTTGGTTCACTTGGTGGCTCTAGTGAATCAAACTAGAATAAAAGTCCATAATCAATCCAGGTAGAATATAGTATTCTATATGTGCATGCTTATAATATATATATTATATATTATGCAAACATGCTTCGCATGTTCATTAATATGACGCGTATTTTATATATATATGTGCATGCGCGCTAAACAAGATGAGACAAATTAATAACAAAACCCTCAAATATTTTATATTAAGTTGTAACGTTCAAAGATATTTGGAATATCGAACGTCGTCTTCTAGCATGATAGAAACAATAGAGTATTGAATATTTAATATGAGTTTGTTGTGCACACACATGGCAAGTATTAAATATTTAAGATGTTGTTTTTATTACATATGATGTTTATAAGGAATTGAACATTACTGCTTTGTTGTGCACACACAAGGGCTGTAGTTTTCTCTTCACTTATATGAAAATGCTGGGTCTGACTTAACTTAAATCATTTTAGTTCGGATGTGCACACACTTGACCATTACGATTTAAGAGGCAAAATACAAGGAGTTACATAGTTGATGTAATTGACAAGAGTTGTCTACCTATTTATTTATATATAGTTTGTTGTGCACACACAAGGCTATATACATTTGAAATGGGATCCTTATTCTCACTATCATATCTTTAATTGGATTTTGCCAAACTATATAAGTGAGGGTAATATAGTTTGAAGAAAATAGTGGGAGATACCAATTTAAAACAAGACCTAAATTATTTTGGTAATTAATAAAAGACTGTATATTAAAATGTTGTTAATTACAAATTCATTTACAGAATTTTACAATGTCTAAATTACTATCACTGCGTAGCATATTAGATGCTAAATTAACCGGACCGAATTAAATGGATTGGTTAAGGAAATTGAGAATAGTTCTCATGGCTGAAAAGCTATCTTACGTCCTTAATACGCCTATCCCTGCAATAGTTGCAAACAATGCCTCTGAGGAAGATATTGCTACTTTTAAAAAGTGGCTAGATGATGCATAGTTGGCTCAATGCATCATGCTCGCATACATGAGTAACGAGCTTCAACGTCAGCATGAAACTATGGATGCTCCTATTATATTCCTGCACATCAAGTAGTTGATGGTAAGGAAAGTAGGACTAATAGATATTAGATATCTAAGGAGCTCTTCCGATCTAGAATGACCAATGGCACTATAGTACAGACAAAAGTCCTTAACATAATCAATTTGATTGATCAATTAGGACAATGGTTTTTGTCATGGATGGAGAGTTGAGCCAAGATTTGATCTTGCACTCACTCTCGGACTCCTTTCACAATTGTTGTGAATTTTTCATATGAACAAGCTAGATATCAGCCTCGCTGATTTGCTTAACATGTTGAAAAATGTTGAGAGTCACTTTCCAACGAAGAAAGACCATGTCTTACTGGTAGGGGCCAAAGGATCTTCTGAAAAGAAGAACGATTCTAAGAAGGTAAATATAAAGGCAAAAACAAAGGATAATAAGAACAAAACTGATATGGATAGCAAAGGAGTTTGCTTCCACTGCAATAAGCATGGACACTGGAAGGAAACTGCAAGAAGCATCTTGCAAAGGCTAACCAAAGAAGCTTAGTGAAGTTTCGGTTATAAATACAAATTTGTTTATAATTTGAAATAAATTATTCTTTAAGTTAAGGTTCTACTTGGGTATTGGATACCGACTTTGGTTATCATAAATATAGATTTATGAAGGGACCAAGTAGAAGTAGAAAGCTAAACAAATATAAGTAAACCTATGTATGGGAAATGAAGCAAAGGTTGCTGCATTAGCCATAGGAACTTATAGTTTAGCAATGCCTACGGGCACGTCTATTAAGTCAATAAGTTGTTATTGTATTCCAGTTCTCGTTGGAAACATTATTTCCATTTTATTGTTGGACAATGAAATCTTTGGTATTATATTTAAGAACAATTGTTGTTCTATTTATAATAATAATAATGTTTTGTATAGAACTGGAATATTACTTAATGGATTTTTTATACTTGACTTACGTAAAAATTATTTTATAAATTGAACAAACTAATATAAGAAAAGGAGATGATCATTCAAAGAGTTGAATGTTTGTATTTGATGAAATACAAGTGTGAATTATTTGAAAGGTTCAAAGAATTCAGAAGTGAAACAAATTGGCAAAGTATTAAGATTCTTTGATTAGATCAAGGAATAAATACTTATGCAATAAGTTTCTAGATCATCTTAAATGTTTTCTCATAATGGACGCCTCATGATACGTAATAATTGATTGATGTATCTGAATGGAAAAAATCGTACCTTGTTGGACATGGTGCGGTCCATAATGATTTTACCGACATTCTAGTATCCTTCTGGGTAATGTCCTAGAAATGGCTGCATATCTACGGAAAATGTAACCTCAAAATCCGACCCCAAGACTCCATAAAAGTTATGGACAGGGAGGATTCCTAATCTTAAGTATGTTAAGATAAGGGGTTGTCCAACTTATGTGAAACGGTTTCAAAGGATAAGCTTGGGACAAAATTTGACAAGTATAGATTTGTGGGACATCCTAAAGTAAGTTTAGGGCATATGTTCTATAATCCTACTTAGCAAAAGGTGTTTGTTGCGAAACATGCTGCCTTCTAAGATAAAGGTGTTTATCACTGAAGGGGCTAGTGGGAGGATAATACATCTTGAAAAGTTCAAGAACCACAAAACACTACAAGTCAAATAAGAGGAACCTATAGATAAACCTATTGTACCACAACCGAATCGTAAATCTGGAATAATACCGAAGATACCTAGGAGGTATGGATTCATCATGGATGATGATGATGAGGTACGTATCATAGAAGATGATGATCCAGTTATATACGATGAGGTAAGAGTTGTAGACACTCAGAGAAATGGATTGAAGCAAGTTTCTCAAATATTGGAACATTCATTTTGATGAGACAATCAAAAGAGTTTGATTTTATCAAAAACAAGAATGAACCTAGTGTGTACAAAAGGGTCAGTGGGAGCGTCGTGACATTTCTGGTATTATATGTTGATATAATACGGATAAGGAATGACATGCCAATGCTAGAATCAGTAAAGATAAAGTTGTCTAAACATTCCTCCATGAATGATTTGGGAAGAGCTCGACTTAACCCAATGAACGTATATTCATTTGATGTTAAAGTTGTTTAGCATGGCAAACTCTAAGAGATGTCTCATGTTGATGTGCCATGGAATGTATCTCTCTTAATAGTCCCCACAGACTCCTAAAAGAGAGATCGCATGAGTAACTATCATGTATGCAATGAAATATACGAGACCAGATGTTGATCAGTCATATTCTGGAGAAGTTCACTATGAGTCAGTGAAAAACATCTTAAAGTACTTAACCGGCACTAAGGATGTGATCATAATACATGGCGGGTCTGAATTAAAACTAGAGGGCTTAACATACTCAAGTTTTTCAGACAGACCAAGACGACAGAAAATCCACTTTAAGGTAAAGGGTTACCTTGAACGGTGGTGCAGTGAATTGGAAAGGTTCCAAACATCAAAGAGTTGCTGGTTTAGTGATAAAGACAAAGTATATAGCTATAAATGAAGCTGCAAGTTGATTGTTTGGATTAAAAGTTCATTACAAAACTAGAAATTTTTCCTAAGTCTCATCTTGGATCCAAACATGTGTTGTGGCACTTTCATTTGATTATAGGAATCATTAAAAGATGGGAAATCACTATAGAGATAGTGGACTCTCAAGAACAACATTACATATCCATTAACTAAAGCTTATCCAACAGCAGGATAATCGTCACTTAGAGAAGAAGAGTATGAGATACCATGACGATTGGCTTTAGTGCAAGTGGGAGATTGAAAGTAGTATGCACACAAGCCAATCATGTTTGATGATAAAGCATATACTTTGTAAACAATCTTATTCATTTATTAATAAAAAGTATTTATTTATTAAATGCTTTTAATTATCTACATGATGCTGTTTTATAATATGTGATAAACCCATAGTTTTAAGCAATGCTTTTAGAATAATGATGATGATCATTCTAATGAGATCTAAATTCTTAGAAAGCTTAAAACTAAAATTGTTCCCAATCGTTGGATTACTAAATTGGGGATTAGTAAATCCGGATAGATTGGTACATACGTTGCTTGCTCATTGGATGAGGATGATTGATCTCATGATCATTTGTGTGGAGACACTAAAGCAAGTATATAGGTGCTTATTAGAGAATAAGTTCACTGAACGTGACTCGCTAAGGAATACCTAATGGAGTTTTACTTGCATGTCAATAGGAATTCCTGTAGTGATAGTAGTACAAGTGATCATTGGACTTGAGATCATCATAGTATCTTGTGTATGATGAGTTATACTTTGACTTTTTCCTTAAGACCCTTAGGGTATATCAAAGGGTATGCTTGGGTATAATAAGTTGTACATGGAGATAATGTATGATCAATAAAGAATCTACCACTTCTAGTAAAAGAAGAGAAATGTCCTATGTGATTCGATAAATGACAACTTAGTAGTCCTTGGCCAAGGCAGAATGAAATTAGAAAGGAGTTTCTAATTTGCATTATTTGGAGTTGTGCATTTAAGGATCGAAATACATATAATTAAATAAAATAAGACTTGACAAAAATTCCATGTCTTATATTTAATTGGGACATTGTATGGTGGAAGGATTGAATTGTACGGTAACTATTTACTCAAAGGTTCTTTTATGATTAATGTTGAAATCTATATTATCTGGAAAGTCGTTGATCGCTAGGGAGGCTTATCCCTATTGTAGAATAAATATTATTTATTTAAATAAATTATTAGTTTAATTTATTTATTTAAATAAGATTAGAATTGTTCTAATTGATTTATTCACAGCCGGTTTAATATGGAGAACCTAAATGGTCACACCATAAAAGGAAGAATAATTATTTAAGAAGTTAATGGCATAATCGTAATAATAAGTTAGGTATATTTAATTTAATCTATGGTGATAGAATAAATTAAATAGCTTAATATTTATTATTTAATATTTTAGAAATATTAAATATAAATTAATAAGAGGAATCTTATTATTATTATTATTACTATTATTGTTATTTAATTCCTAAAGGAGTTTGGGAATTAATTAATAAAAGTACTCTCAAATATCCTAATAGGATTAGGAGGCAAATTAATTAAAAGAGTTTAATTAATTATCCCTAATAAGATTAGGGAGCTTAATTAATTAAAAGGTTAATTAATTATTCCTAATAAGATTAGGAGCCTAATTAATTAAAAGAGTTTAATTAATTAAAATAAAACCCAATTCCTTAATTGTTAAGGATGGGTTGCCCACATCTATAAATAAGAGGAGTCTTATTATGGGTGCGAAAGAGGTTGACGTATTATTAGAATACGTAATTCCAATAGTTGGGAGAGTACGCCTTTTTCTATAGAGATAGAAAAACTAGGGTTTAGCCAACCACCCATCTTCTTGAATTCTTCTTCTTCCTTGGTGGATCACCTCTAGAGGCCAAACACTTGGGTGGCTAACGTTGATCAAAGGAAGGGACCAAACCCGGTGGATTCAAGTTGAACGCGAAAAGGATTGGAGGTGAACTTGTACCTGAGGAAGCTCGAATCTTCAAGGGTATGATTTTATTCTTTATCTTTTCGTTTAATTAATAATTGCGCATAAAGGATGATCCGGGTTTATGGTTTGTAAATTTTAAAACTCTAATTTTACACGCTTCCGCTAGTTTTGTGCAATTTGATTGCGTTCATGAATATTACAAACCTAACATGATCAATATATGGGTGCAAGTATACACGGTCAACAAGTAATAAAGAGTAAGTAAAGTATCGTTCCCACGGAGAATTAACTAATAAAGGTCACCAAGCACTAGCCCATAACCATTTTAGTCTTATTTAAACGAATGATATTATATTTTATATTTAAACTATTAAATTAAATAAACCTAACTATTCCTAGAGTGAGACTAGATAATGAAGACCTAAGATTATAATTTCATCTATTGAATCATTTAAATCAATGCACTCCATGTTAAGCCAAATTACTTGCACTAGATTGCTAGTCGAGAAAACGAAAGTAAAGTACATCCATATCTCAATGTACCATACCCATATCACATATAATCCACAATTGATAGAATATACATGAACACCCACATTACCTAAACCACTATATGTCTATGTGATTTACAAATAATTAGGCTTTAGGCCCAAATTCTCAATTGACTACGAGCGATGCCTCGGTATATGTCTATCCTAAGCACGAATCATACATTCCATCACCATGTAGAACATACAAATACAAGCTATCAAGATCAGATCTAAACCCATACTTTGTATTTCAAGTCCATATGGATTATCACAGTAATTGATGATCAATCAACTAAGAAAATAAGCATGAATCTTAATAGACAATCCCATAACAATAAATAAGGCTAACAATGAAGTATATCAGATTAAACTAGGCAATAAAATCCATTGCAATCCCAAAACAGAGTTTAACTCATAGTTAAATCAAATCCATCATCTACAAATAGAAATAACATCATAAGAATACAAATAAAAAGCAAAGAGAAAATAAGAGAAGAAAGTTAAATTGCAAATCTGTTCGCTTGCTCGAAGTTTGACTCTGTTATGCTATCCAAATTTCTTCAAATCTTCAGACCTTATCAGTTCTAGAAAATAACTACTCTAATCTACTATATTCTATTATTGCAATTAAAGAAAGAAAGTGACAATAGCTATGTGATTCGCCCCCAAGGGTGGAATCCCCCCTTTACAACTGATATAAGTCTAATATATAAGCCCTAGTTGAACCCCCCCACTTAGTTACGCTTCCAATTTTAAATTTAAAATAAATTCAAACAACAACATTCAATGACTCATGCGGCCGCGCGAGTTCCTTGTTAAAGACAGGCGTGGGCGCGCCTGGTAACATTTCTGGCTTCTGTTTGATGATGGCGCTGGCACGCGAGTTTCAACTTATGTAGCTGCGTGGCCGCGCGACTTCTATGTTCTTCTTCCTTGAGTTTTGCTGCTGCTACTGCTTCTGTGTCCAGCTGCTAATACTTTTTCCTCCATCAATGCTCAGTTTCTTATCTCCACTCGACCCTCGTGTCATGCCTTCAATGATCTCATTCCACCTATCAATGCCAAGCTAAGCCATTTCCTGCACTTTTACACCAGAGGGGTTCTTAGTACATGCAATGCAAAGTAAAACGAAATGCAACTAAAAACACACTAAAATGTACTTGGGATGGGCATAGTTCTCGTGAATTGATATCCAATAAGTAGGTATAAAACCCACTTATCAAATACCCCCAAACTTGAACTATTGCTTGCCCTCAAGTAATGCAACATAATGCAATCTACATACTATGCAAGCTACACTACTATGACAATGAATCCCACATTCTCAGCCAAATATGAATTCCAAAAAGATATGCCTCAGAGAAATATAAAGATCCAAGAACAAAACATCAAACTAAGCTAAAGGTATAATGATATACAATCAAATAATCCTAACCTACTATAAAGATGTTGTGTGAGTGTGTGTTGTGTTCACAAATAAGCTTGACAAAGGTGAAGATTTTACATGCTATACTGCTTAAGAAAGAAAACTGAGGTTTAAATTAAGAACTATGCATATAAATGAAACAACAACTACTCCAACACATCAGTACAAGCTAAGGTTCCACAATGGGTTTATTCTGCTTTATTTTTACTCACGAGGGCGATTTTTGTACTTTTCTGCGGTATTTATTGATTTTTTTCCTACCATGACTATGCAATGTCTCATTCCATTAGGCTAACAGTGCTACCTGTTGGGAGAATACATATTATGATTTGATGTTTTAATGTATATGCTCATGATTATTTGTAAGGTCCTTCAAACAACGTGAACATCTTTCAAAGCTCAACTCTACTATCTGAGAAATAACAAAGCTTGCTCAGCTACTCAGTTCTTTCGAACAAGTGCTTAAACAGTAACTGAGTAGAAACAATCAAGAACTCAACATCTATCAATCAACTGAAGAAGAGTACCAAGTCTACTGGACTTGAAGAGTTCTAAGTGAATTGTATGAGAGCCAAGTCTGCTGGACTTGAAGAGTTCAAGAGTGAACTAAGAAGTTCCTAGACTACTGGTCTAGAAGGAATCTGTGTGATTTAGAAGTTGTAAAAGTCATCCTAAGTGAATATCCTACTCGTTGAGTAGAAGAGTGGACTAGGAGCTTTAAGTGCTTTGAACCACTTAAAACGACTGTGTCTTTTACATTAATACTATAACTGCTATATCTGTCATAACTACTATAACTACCTCACTCTTATAACTCCATTGCTTTGTAAAGAAGATTAAAACAAACATCAATTCTGCTAAGTTTTAAACATCATCAAAGAACACGTTTAAAATGAAAAGATTTTTTAGATATTTATTCAACCCCCCCTTCTTCTAGATAACTTTTGTGCCAACTAGGAACTAACACTACCCCTTAGCGAGCTTTCAACCAACGAATCCCAGACCATTAAGACCTTAGGGCGCTAGGTGTAGAGACAATCCCCTCGGGCGTACTTACTCAAGTAACAAAGGCCCCGAAACAAGACTATCCACGATATTGTTTTCATTTTTCTTTTTTTTCTCTATTCTTATCTTTTTCTTATTTATTTATTTTTTATATATAGAAAGCATACCCATATGTTCCCAAAACTTGAGTTTCAGTGTCTTCATAGTCATTTCTCACTCCCTACACAATTCTATCATTAAAAACAATGGTTTCCTCTCAGCAGATAAGCATGCTAATCTTAACCAACAAGCAAAAATGAACACTGTCGTGCTATCCGGTAACATCTAAACAGCAGGCATGAACTATATCATGTAAAAAATTATAACTAAGCTCAAGATATCAACAAAGTTCAAAAATCTATCAAATTTCTACATCATCAATGGCCATATTGGAATTCAACCGACTAAGAACATGGGAATATGCTATGTTATGCAAATAAACTAAAATTAAGCAAACAAAAAGAAAACATTTACGTCAAAATTAATAACTACTAACATGCAATTAACTATATGTAACATGAAATTACTCTATATCATGCAATTACACTACATGCTCTAAACTAATGACTAAACCCAATACCCCCAAACTTAAAAGGAACAATGCCCTCATTGTAATTAAAAGTGGAAAAATAATACTCCCCTAAGTAGTAATGTCATCTCCGTTCACCTCCTCAAGATCCGATGGTATATCAGGCGATGGATAAGTTTGAGATAATCTAAAGTTGGAAACTGAGTGTGGACTTCTAATTGTCCGAATGCTTGAGTCAGAAATTCTAAAAATTGAGTAGTGTTTATTTTCTATGACTGAGCTATGGCGCGGCCACGCTGTGTTTGGCTTGTAGTTGGGCGCGACCGCGCTACCCTGTATCCTTGGAGCTTTAAATTTTTTTGACTTCTGTTTGACCCTAAATGCTTATAGCAATTGGATTGAACCTGTGAAGAGAAACAATAAAACAATTATTAAAACTTACAACTATCAAACATCTACGAAATATAGAAAGTGTGAAGAATTAAACATATGAGAATAAGTAAATGGAAATTAAATAAGAATTAAACAAGGAGGGAGAAAGATTGGATGGGGTGCCTCCCATCTAGCACTCAGTTTATAGTCCGTTCGCTGGACTCTTTTCTTGACATCGCTATCCAATTCCTCTACGATAAGCTAAGAACCCTCCAGCCATTAGAACCACTATGTGTTTTGGTTGGTTCCCCATCATGAGAGTCTTCGGATTAAAGCCACCTATCATATTTCCTGTATATGATGTCCACAGTTCCATTGCATGGCTAGGTACTTCTCTCGTTGTATCTGTGAATAGATTTTTGCATTGAGGCAGGAAAGATACAATAAGATTTTCTTCTTCTATTATCTCTTCCTCAGCCCACCATGGTTTGTAAGAGGCCTCATAATCGCAGAAATTCTTGCTTTGGATGTGACTACCAAGGGGACATGGTTGTGCAAAATTCACTTAATTTTTCAACTCTAACCGAGAAGGCACTTGGGGTATTATACAAGTCAGCTCATGTTCTTCATTTTCCATACCCCTAGTTGTCTCCTCAATGACAACTTCTTTGAGTTCATTCAGTGGCATGTACACTTCTGGCTCTCCATCAGTTTCATCGTCCATGTCATAACACCAATTGTTTGGAGGGTGATTGTTCAAGGCTTCGAACATTTGATCCATATGATTCTGAAGATTTCGAATTGAACTCTCTTGCTCAATCATCTTCTCCTAAGTTGATGCTTTAAATTTGAACCACAAATCCTCCAATCTTGAATTATCTTGTTCAGCTTCGAAATCCATGTATTGAGGACCATTCATTGAAGAGTTAATAAGTTGTTCCATCTGTCGATTAAGATTCTGGGTTGATAACTCCTGACTCATTATCATCTTTTCATGGTCTGCTATGCTTTTTGACATAAATTCCTTCAACCTTGAATTTTCTTCTTGTTGCATTGGAGGTGGATATGAGAAATCTGATGGATGTGTTGGACTTGGAACACAGTCTTGGTCTTGATAGTTATAACTCCATTCATAATCTGAGTGATATCCCCAACCTTGATGATCATTGGGATAAACATTGTTGTTGAGGTAATCACCCCCAAACTGTACTTGTCCAACTCTGATGTTGCACTGATAACTCGGATGCTCGCCAGCACAATATTCACATGTAACTGTTATCTCTCGAGTGCGTTAGGCTGCAAGAACATTCAACCTCTCCGAAAGTGTTGCAATTTGTGCTGACAATATAGAAAATACATTGAGTCCCTCAGTGTTTAGGTTCCTTGGTTGTCATATTTGCATAAGGCCATTGATAAGCAAAGTCACCCATGGTACCTGAAAAGAGAGAAATATAAGAATAAAAATCCATCATCCACAAATTGAAATAACATCATAAGAATACAAATAAAAAGCAAAGAGAAAATATGAGGAGAAAGTTGAATTACAAATCCGTTCTCTTGCTCCAAGTTTGATTATATTATGTTATCCAAATTTCTTCAAATCTTCATACCTAATCAGTTCTAGAAAATAACTACTCTAATCTACTCTATTTTATTATTGCAATTAAAGAGAGAAAGTGACAATAGCTATGTGATCCGCCCCCAAGGGTGGAATCCCCCCTTTACAACTTATATAAGTCTAATATATAAGCCCTAGTTGACCCCCCCACTCAGTTATGCTTCCAATTTCAAATTTAAAATAAAGTCAAATAACATCAGTCAATGACTCGCGCAGCCGCGCGAGGTTCTAGTTCAAGACAGGTGCGGGCGCGCCTGGTAACATTTATGGCTTCTGTTTGATGATGGCGCGGGCGCGCGAGTTTCAGCTTATGTAGCTGCGCTGCTTCTGTGTTCTGCTTCCTTGAGTTTTGCTGCTGCTACTGCTTCTGTGTCCAGCTACTAATACTTCTTCCTTCATCAATGATCAATTGTTTATCTCCACTCGACCCTCGTGTCATGCCTTCAATGATCTCATGCCACCTATCAATGCCAAGCTAAGCCATTTCCTGCACTTTTACACCAGAGGGGTTCTCAGTACATGCAATGCAAAATAACACGAAATGCAACTAAAAACACACTAAAATGTACTTGGGATGGGCATAGTTCTCATGAATTGATATCCAATAAGTAGGTATAAAACCCACTTATCAACATCCACTGTTAATAAGTCTTGTTTGGTCCAAATCGGCACTCGCACATTGCCTGTCGACCTTATCTCTTTGAAAATACTTGCGTTTGATGTGATTTTAGGGATTGATTGGTTAACTACTCATCATGCAAATATTGATTATTTTTGTAAGGTTGATAGCTTTCATTTTCCTAACCAACCTATTATGCTAATTCAAGTAACCAAACCACTAAAGTCAATCACTAACATATCAAGCCATAAAACTATTCTTTTATTGAAAAATAGATGTCAAGCTTTCTTAGCCCATGTCTCAAATTTAAACAAAAATACGTCAGATTTGAATGATATTTCTATTGTTAATAAATTTCCTGACGTATTCCCTGAAGAACTTCATGGCCTACCCCCAGAGCATGAAATCGAGTTTGGTATTCACCTTGAACCTGGTACAAAACCCATTTCCAAAGCCCCATATCGAACGACTCCTATTGAACTTTAGGAGTTAAAAACCCAACTACAGGAATTATTAGATATCAGTTTCATTCGTCCCAGTACGTCTCCTTGGGGTGCTCCTGTTCTATTTGTGAAGAAGAAAGATGGAAGTATGCAACTTTGTATTGACTATCAGGAGTTGAATCATGTCACCATCAAAAATAGGTACCCATTGCCTCGCATTTATGACCTTTTTGACTAGTTGTTCATTGCCAAATTCTTTTCAAAGATCGATATTCGTTCCGGATATCATTAGTTAAAGATTAAACCATTGACATCCCAAAGATTGCTTTCAGAACTCGGTACGGGCATTATGAATTCCTAGTCACGTCTTTTGGACTTACTAATGCTCATGCGGCCTTCATAGATATGATGAACCGAGTATTCAAGGAATATTTGGATCATTTCGTGGTTGTCTTTATTGATGACATCCTTATATACTCCAAAAGCCGTGAAGATCATGAGCAACACTTAAGGCTGATACTCCAAAAGCTTCGTGAAAACAAGTTATATGTCAAGTTGAAGAAATACGAGTTTTGGCTTGAGGAAGTAGCATTCCTTGGGCACGTGATATCAAATCATGGAATATCTGTTGACCCGGCAAAGATTGAACCAATTCAAAGTTGGGAGCAACCTAAGTTAGTGACCGAAATAAGTAGCTTTCTCGGCTTTACTGGTTATTACCGGAGATTCGTAGAAGGGTTTTCTCGAATCGCTACTCCATTAACTAAGCTGACTCATAAAGATACAAAATTCAGTTGGAGCGAGGAATGTGAGAAGAGTTTTTAAGAACTCAAGAGGAGACTCATTTCAGCACCTGTTCTGATAATACCATTTGGTTCAGAGGGATTTTTCATCTACAACGATGCTTCAGGCAAAGGGTTAGGATCTGTTCTCATGCAACATGAGAAAGTCATAGCCTATGCATCACAACAACTCAAAGAATATGAGAGGAATTATCCTACTCATGATCTAGAGTTGGCAGCTGTCGTTTTTGCGCTTAAAATTTGGAGGCATTACCTGTATGGGGAGAAGGTGGAGATCTATACGGATCATAAAAGCCTTAAATATTTCTTCACCCAAAAGGAACTCAACATGCGACAACGAAGTTGGCTCGAGCTGTTGAAAGATTATGATCATACCATTCAATACCATCATGGAAAAGCGAACATGGTAGCTGACGCATTGAGTAGAAGATCTTATGCGGGTACGAGTGCGATATTGTCAACGTAAAGACCCATTTTGTATGACTTGCAAAGGATGGAGATAGAGTTAAAAACTTCAAGGACTCACGTGATGATGACAAATGTGTTAGGTTTGTAATATTCATGAACGCAATCAAATTGCACAAAATTAGCGAAAACGTGTAAAATCATAGTTTAAAAAATTTACAAACCATATACCCGGATCACCCTTTATGCACAATTATTAATTAGACGAAAAAGAAAGAATAAAGATTCATACCCTTGAAGATCTGAGCTTCCTCGGGTACAAGTTCACCTCCAATCTTTTTCGCGTTCAACTTGAATCCACCGGGTTTGGTTCCTTCCTTTGATCAACGTTAGTCACACAAGTGTTTGGCCTCTAGAGGTGATCCACCAAGGAAGATGAAGAATTCAAGAAGATAGGTATTTTGCTCAAACCCTAGTTTTCTATCTCTATAGAAAAAGGGGCGTACTATCCAACAATTGGAATAACGTATATATATTTTTGATATCTGATATAAGGCTCCTCTTATAAAGATATCAAGTAACCCTATTAAAATAAGGTATTATTTATTTAATTAAACTCTTTTAATTAAATGGGCTCCCTAATCTTATTAGGGATAATTAATTAAACTCCTTTAACTAATTTTCCCTCCTAATCCTATTAGGAATAAATGAGAGTACTTATATTAAATTAATTCCTAAACTCTTTTAGAAATTAAAATAATAATAATTGCAATAATATTAATAAGACTCCTCTTATTAATTTATATTTAATATTTCTAAAATATTAAATAATAAATATTAAGCTATTTAATTTATTCTATCACCATAGATTAAATTAAATATACTTAACATATTATTACGATTATGCCATTAACTTCTTAAATAATTATTTTTCCTTTTATGGTGTGACCCTTTAGGTTCTCCATATTAAATCGGTTGTGAATAAATCAATTAGAACAATTCTAATCTTATTTAAATAAATAAATTAAATTATTAATTTATTTAAATAAATAATATTTATTCTACAATAGGGATAAGCCTCCCTAGCGATCAACGACTTTCCAGATAATATAGATTTCAACATTAATCATAAAAGAACCTTTAAGTAAATAGTTACCGTACAATTCAATCCTTCCACCATACAATGTCCCAATTAAATATAAGACATGTAATTACTGTCAAGTCTTATTTTATTCAATTATATGTATTTCGATCCTTAAATGCACAACTCCAAATAATGCAAATTAGAAACTCCTTTCTAATTTCATTCTGCCTTGGCCAAGGACTACTGGGTTGTCATTTATCGAATCACATAGGACATTTCTCTTCTTTTACTATAAGTGGTAGATTCTTTATTGATCATATATTATCTCCATGTATAACTTATTATATCCAAGCATATCCTTTGATATACCCTAAGGGTCTTAAGGAATAAGTCAAAGTATAACTCATCATACACAAGATACTATGATGATCTCAAGTCCAAGTATCACTTGTACTACTATCACTACAGGAATTCCTATTGACATGCAAGTAAAACTCCATTAGGTATTCCTTAGCGACTCACGTTCAGTGAACTTATTCTCTAATAAGCACCTACATACTTGCTTTAGTGTCTCCACACAAATGATCATGAGATCAATCATCCTCATCCAATGAGCAAGCAACGTATGTACCAATCTATCCGGATTCACTAATCCCCAATTTAGTAATCCAACGATTGGGAACTATTTTAGTTTTAAGCTTTCTAAGAATTTAGATCTCATTAGAATGATCATCATCATTATTCTAAAAGCATTGCTTAAAACTATGGGTTTATCACATATTATAAAACAGCATCATGTAGATAATTAAAAGCCTTTAATAAATTAATACTTTTTATTAATAAATGAATAAGATTGTTTACAAAGTATATGCTTTATCATCAAACATGATTGGCTTGTGTGCATACTACTTTCAATCTCCCACTTGCACTAAAGCCAATCGCCATGGTATCTCATACCCTTCTTCTCTAAGTTACGATTATCCTGCTGTTGGATAAGCTTTAGTTAATGGATATGTAATGTTGTTTTTGAGAGTCCACTATCTCTATAGTAATTTCCCATCTTTCAATGATTCTTATAATCAAATGAAAGTGCCACAACACATGTTTCGATCTAAGATGAGACTTAGGAACAATTCCTAGTTCTGTAATGAACTTTTAATCCAAACAATCAACTTGCAGCTTCATTTATAGCTATATACTTTGTCTTTATCACTACACAAGCAACTCTTTACTGTTTGGAACCTTTCCAATTCACTGCACCATCGTTCAAGGTAACCCTTTACCTTAAAGTGGATTTTCTGTCGTCTTGGTCTGTCTGAAAAACTTGAGTCTGTTAAGCCCTCTTGTTTTAATTCAGACCTACCATGTATTATGGTCACATCCTTAGTGCCGGTTAAGTACTTTGAGATGTTTTTCACTGTCTTACAGTGATCCTCTCCAGAATATAACTGATCAACATCAGGTCTCGTACATTTCATTGCACACATGATAGTTACTCACGCGATCTCTCTTTTTGGAGTCTTTGGGGACTATTAAGAGAGATACACTCCATGTCTCATCAACATGAGACAACTCTTGGAGTTTGCCATGCTAAACAGCTTTAGCATCAAATGAATATACGTTCCTTGGGTTAAGTCGAGTATCCTCTTTAATCTATATATATAGATTTTATCCCCAGTCATTCATGGAGGAATGTTTAGACAACTTTATCTTTACTGATTCTAGCATTGGCATGTCATTCCGTATCCATAGTATATCAACATATAATACTAGGAATGTCACAACGCTCCCACTGACCCTTTTGTACTCACTAGGTTCATTCTTGTTTTTGATAAAATCAAACTCTTTTGATTTATTTCATCAAAAACGAATGTTCCATATTTGAGAAGATTGCTTCAATCCATTTCTCTGAGTGTCTATAACTCTTACCTCATCGTATATAACTGGATCATCATCTTTTATGATACGTACCTCATCATCATCATCATCCATGATGAATCCATACCTCCTAGGTATCTTCGGTACTATTCCAGATTTACGATTCGGTTGTGGTACAATAGGTCTATCTATAGGTTCCTCTTATTTGACTTGTAGTGTTTTGTGGTTCTTGAAATTTTCAAGATGTATTATCCTCCCACTAGCCCTTTCAATGATAAACACCTTTATCTTAGAAGGCAGCATGTTTCGCAACAAACACCTTTTGCTAAGTAGGATTATAGAACATATGCCCTAAACTTACTTTAGGATGTCCCACAAATTTGTACTTGTCAAATTTTGTTCCAAGTTTTTCCTCTGAAATCGTTTCACATAAGTTGGACAACCCCTTATCTTAACATACTTAAGATTATGAATCCTCCCTGTCCATAACTTTTATGGAGTCTTGGGGCCGGATTTTGAGGTTACCTTTTCCGTAGATATGCTGCCATTTCTAGGACATTACCCCAGAAGGATACTGGAGTGTCGGTAAAATCATTATGGACATCACCATGTCCAACAAGGTACGATTTTTCTATTCAGATACATCAATCAATTATTGCGTATCAGGATGTGTCCATTATGAGAAAACCATTTGAGATGATCTAGAAACTTATTGCACAAGTATTTATTCCTTGATCTAATCAAAGAATCTTAATACTTTGCCAATTTGTTTCACTTCTGAATTCTTTGAACCTTTCAAATAATTCACACTTGTATTTCAACAAATACATACATTCAACTCCTTGAATGATCATCTCCTTTTCTTATATTAGTTTGTTCAATTTATAAGTCAAGTATAAAAAATCTATTAAGTAATATTTCAGTTCTATACAAAACATTATTATTATAAATCGAACGACAATTGTTCTTAAATATAATACCAAAAATTTCATTGTCCAACAATAAAATGGAAATAATGTTTCCAACGAGAACTAGAATACAATAACAACTTATTGACTTAATAGATTTGCCAGTAGGCAGTGCTAAACTATAAGTTTCTATGTCTAATGTTGCAACCTTTGCTTCATTTCCCACACATAGGATTGCTTATATTTGTTTAGCTTTCTACTTCTGCTTGGTCCCTTCATAAATCTATATTTATGATAACAAAAGTCGGTATCCAATACCCAAGTAGAACATTGACTTAAAGAAAAATTTATTTAAATCATGAACAAATTTGTATTTGTAACCGAAAATTCACTAAGCTTCTTTGGTTAGCCTCTGCAAGATGCTTTTCGCAGTTTCTTTCCTGTGCCCATGCTTATTGCAGTGGAAGCAAACTCTTTTGCTATCCGTATCAGTTTTGTTCTTATTATCCTTTGTTTATGCCCTTTCTATTTACCTTCTTAGAATCGTTCTTCTTTTCAGAAGATCCTTTGGCCCCTACCAGTAAGACTTGGTCTTTCTTGGTTGGAAAGTGACTCTCAACATTTTTTCAACATGTTAAGCAAATCAGCGAGGCTGATATCTAGCTCGTTCATATGAAAAATTCACAACAATTGTGAAAGGAGTCCGGAAGTGAGTGCAAGATCAAATCTTGGCTCAACTCTCCATCCATGACAAAACCTATTGTTCTAATTGATCAATCAAATTGATAATGTTAAGGACTTTTATCTGTACTATAGTGTCATTGGCCATTCTAGATCGGAAGAGCTCCTTATATATCTGATATCTATTAGTCCTACTTTCCTTACCATCAACAACTTGATGTTCAAGAATATAGTAAGATAGCATCCATAGTTTCATGCTGACGCTGAAGCTCGTTACTCATGGATGCGAGCATGATGCATTGAGCCAACTGTGCATCATCTTGCCACTTTATAAAAGTAGCAATATCTTCCTCAGAGGCATTGTCTGCAACCATTGCATGGATAGGCGTATTAAGGACATAAGATAGCTTTTCAGCCATGAGAACTATTCTCAAATTCCTTAACCAATCCGAGTAATTCGGTCCGGTTAAATAACATCTAATATGCTTCACAGTGATAGTAATTTAGACATTGTAAAATCTGTAAATGAATTTGTAATTAACAACATTTTAACATACATTCTTTTATTAATTACCAAAATAAATTAGGTCTTGTTTTAAATTGGTATCTCCCACTATTTTCTTCAAACTATATTACCCTCAATATATATAGTTCAACAATATCTAATTAAAGATATGCTAGTGAGAATAAGGATCCCATTTCAAATGTATATAGCCTTGTGTGTGCACAACATACTATATATAAATAAATAGGTACACAACTCTTGTCAATTACATCAACTATGTAACTCTTTGTATTTTGCCTCTTAAATCGTAATGGTCAAGTGTGTGCACATCCGAACTAAAATGATTTAAGTTAAGTCAGACCCAGCATTTCCATATAAGTGAAGAGAAAACTACAGCCCTTGTGTGTGCACAATAAAGCAGTAATGTTCAATTCCTTATAAATATCATATGTAATAAAAACAACATCTTAAATATTTAATACTCGCCTTGTGTGTGCACAACAAACTCATATTAAATATTCAATACTCTATTGTTTCTATCATGCTAGAAGGCGACGTTCGATATTCCAAATATCTTTGAACGTTACAATTTAATATAAAATATTTGAGGGGTTTGCTATTAATTTGTCTCATCTTGTTTAGCGCGCATGCACACACACACACACACACACACACACACACACACACACACACACACACACACACACACACACACACACACACACACATATATATATATATATATATATATATATATATATATATATATATAAAATACGCGTCATATTAATTAACATGCGAAGCATGTTTGCATAATATATAATATATATATATAGTATAAGCATGCACATATAGAATACTATATTCTACCTGGATTGATTATGGACTTTATTCTAGTTTGGTTCACTAGAGCCACCAAGTGAACCAAAAGGTCAAACCCTAGGGGTGCAAGAATTAATATTTAAATATAACTATTACATTTAAACCCGGGCTCCATTACAAACGGGCCTTCACGCTCTCCTTGCTCCTTGATCTCCAATTTTTCAAAATTAATTCTAACTATTCCTATTACAAAACTATTTAAAATAAATAGAAACCTTGATCAGCAGTCAAGGAGAAGTATATAGGAGGGAGATAAAATTTACATTAAGAAAAATTAGAGAAGACGAGGTACGCAGACCCCATTTATTAAAACCCATTCATTCAAGCATCCAACTAAAATAAAATCCAATCACATTGGTCAATAGTCCATAATCAATCCCATTTATTATCATACACATCACCATATGTATCAATAAATAACATTCATCTCATGAATAATTAACATTTAATATATATATTGATATCATTTAATAGACAAATTTAGTTAGTATAAAATCTATTTTTGAATCAAAATAAACTCCTTTATTTTAATCCAAATTTAAATTAAAATAAAACAATTTTATTTTAATTTATCCAATTTTGAATAAAATAAACTATTTTATTTTTAATCAAAATCTTTAATCAAAATAAACTCCTTTATTTAAGGAAAGACTGATTCTTTTTCCTATTCACAAATAAACTCTTTTATTTTGAATGATATGAAATCTTATTTCATATCTAAATAAACTCTTTTATTTAAGGAAACATGGAATACAATTTCAACTACAATTAGTTATCATGGAATCAAATTCCAACTCTAATTAGTTAGCATGAAATTCAAATTTTAAAATTAAAATAAACATTTTATTTTAAAATAAAATAAACTTTTTATTTTAAAATTAAAATAAACATTTTATTTTAAAATAAAATAAACTTTTTATTTTAAAATTAAAATAAACATTTTATTTTAATTATAAAATTATTAAAATATATATTATATATATTACGGTAATATATATAATATAAATATATAACTTTTGATAAACGTGAAGCATCAGGATATCAATTATGTGACAACCCGATATTTTCTATATAAATAAATCATAAATTTTGCTTATAAATTTTTTTTTATTAATATTTTAAGGATGAGGATTTATACAAGATTATGTGTATATGTATTTATGTGGTAAATAAAAATATATTTACTACAGGAATATTTACAAGTAAATTTATTGTAGAATTATTGATTATTATAAAGTGTATTTTATAATAATAAATTTTAAGATAGAAATGTTTTTATTAATTATTTTCCATGAATATATAATCATATATTATTTAAATAATATATGAAGTGATTTTTAGAATAAATATAATAATTATTTTATTATATGAATTTTGTACAGATTAATAAGATAAATATGTTACCTTAATTATTAAGGTTAAATATGAAAGAATAATCAGATATGGATTCCAAACCCTAATTTTGGATTATTGTCAAGGTATGAGAATAATAATATAATATTAATTATATTTTGATTTTTCAGTGCTATGAATATATACGGTATGAACGTATTGAAAATGGTTGGTCTATTTTGACCAAACTCAAGAATAATGTTAAACCCTAATTTGAGATCCAAATTAGAGTGCAAGATTGTTTTAAGTGTGTTAGATAATTTATGGCGTGTTTTAGATGTATTAATTAGGTAAACCCTAATTAAAATTCTGAAAACCCTAATTGCTATAATTAGTAACCCTAATTGGAAATTAGAGTTTGAGATTTGTTGGTGAGTATCAATAATGTAATTAATTCACAAGTATTACGATTATAATTATTAAATTTTAGCAACTCTAAATTATTAAACCCTAATTTAGTAATTGGAACCCTAATTGTAATTTGGTAACCCTAATTACCAAAAGAATAAACCCTAATTGCTAAATTAGCAAAGTCAATGATAATTATATGATCTAAACCCTAATGTTACGGTATAAAGTAATTAGAATATTAATCTAATTAACAAACCTAAATTGTTTAATTTTAGAAACTAAAATTTAGTTATTTTATTTTATTATTTTTTTTAATAAACGCTAAGTTGCTAAATCTTTAAAGGTTAAATGTTAAATCCTAAGCACTAAAATGTCTAAACCCTAAACCCTAAAGTAATTTTTCTAGAAATTTAAGGAAATGACAAAAATGTCCCTTTTTAGCATTAAAGAGTCTAGGTTATAGGTTTTGACATTTGGGGGAAGTGGTTCACCAAATCCAACTACCCCATGTGCTCTCTAATGCCAGCAAACCGCTCTAACTCAGCCAATTCATGCAACTTGATGGCCTATAAATAGATTGAAGAGAGAGAAAAATTATTTTGTTCATTATATTTTTGCACAAAAGCTTACTAAACTCTCTCAAACCTCTCACATCCAAAAAATTAAGCTAGATCAGTCCCTTATACCAGCCCCACGAAATCCCATACCAAAACAGCAACACAGAATCATCAATCGGTCAAGAAAGGTATAAAACCCTAGCCATGATTCTGTCCAAAAATCTGTTGTTATATGTTAGTTTTTTTGTGTTATACATGTTATATATAGTGTAAATAGATGATCTGAGTTGCTAGATGTTAGATCCATAACATCTAGAGGCTCGGATTTGATGTTCTTAAAAATCTGGAAAATTTCTATTTTTGTTCTCTGACATCGAATGTCAGAGGCTGTAGATCGTTGTGTGTTTAGTATTTTTGTTGTTTTAATGTTTGGTCTGGTAGTATGTTGTGAGATCTTTGATCTGGAACTTAAATCAGGTCCAGATCTGGTATACATTAAAAGTTATAAGTGGTCAAATAGGGTTGACCGGTCACGAAAATATTTTTCTGGGTAACCCAGAAAAATTTCCAGATTTCTAGAAATTCTGACAACCATTTTAAAGCCTTTGATCTTGCTCATGTTTGATATTTAGTCCATAATGTTGATCGTCTGTGGTAATATGACACTAGAACTACACATTCATACCTTTATATTGCCCATAACATTATCATGATCGAATTTAACCCTGGTCAAAGTGCGTTGACCGTTCTGTCATATGAAGATTTCTGGAAAACCCAGAACCTTCATGAGAAATTTTTCCAGTAGGGTTTGACCGGAATTTATCTTCATTATTTGTTGTTGTTTTGATGATCTGATGATATGGTATTGTTCTCTGTCGTGTACTCTATATGTATGAACCATTAGAATGAACATATCAAGCCCAGAACGGTTGAATCAAGGCTTGGAAAGTAAGTACCTCGACTGTTCTTCATTTCTGGAAAACCCAAAAATTGAAGAACAGTTCTGACACGATTTTTGGAGGGCTAGATCTTGCTGATATTTGATGTTATGGTTATGTTTATTATTTGATAATGAAGTCCTGCATTAGAACTATAATATGCAATCCCAAACATGTCAGGAAACATCACAGATTGAGATTTACGTATGGTCAAACTAGCCTACTTGGCAACTGTGTATGCAGATCTGGAAATGGTGAAGAACATGAAGAACACCTATAGCGACGGTTATGTCGCTAAAGGTGGTCTTTAGCGACAGATTTTTTTTTAAAATTTTTGGAAATTAATAAAAAAATAGAAAAAAATAGTTTTTAATTATTAAAAATACAAAATAAATTATTAAAATTATTTTAAATTCTGAAAATTAGTTTTTAATTATTTTAAATATATTTCATAAATATTTAATATTTTTGGAATATTAAAAGTAATTAATTTATTTAATTATAATATTAAATAAATTATTTAAAAATGATTTTAATATTTGAAAAATCATTTAAAATTATATTATGGTATAAGAAAATAATTTAAGTTATTTTTGATAACTTTTAATATTATGTGATAATTTTCATTAATAAATTAAATATTAATGATAATTAAGTTATTTATTAAATGAATTAAATAAATGAATTAAAAATGATTTTATTATATTAAAAATCATTTTAAATAATCATAAGGTATTTAAAAATATTTTAAGTTATAAAATATATTTTTTAATATTTAAAGGTAAATTTTATTAATTAATTATTATTAATGATATTAAAGTTATTTAATAATTATATTAAATAATTTAGTTTAAAAATGATTTTAATATTATAATAATCATTTTAAATGGAAATAAAATGTTTAAAGATATTTTAAGTTATAAAATATAACTTTTAATATTTAAAGGATATTTCATTAATAATTTAATATTAATGATATTTAATGATTAATGATATTAAATTTATTTAATAATTATATTAAATAAATAGTTTAAAAATGATTTTATTTATTTAAAAATTATTTAAAAAGGATATTAATGATTTAAAAATATTTTAAGTTATAATTATGACTTTTAAATATTGGGATAAATAGTTCATTAATATTTACATATTAATGGTAATTATTTAATGATGATTTTAAATGTTTTAAAAATCATTTAAGGGTATTATAAATACTTTAAAAATATTTTGAGTTAATATACATAACTTTAATATTTTGGCAATGGTTTCATTAATAGTTTAATATTAATTAAATATTAATGATAATAGAATTGTTTAATATTTAAATCATTTCATAATGATTCAGATATTTCAAAAATATGTTAAATGATAATAATTATTTAATAATTATTATAAGGCCATGAAAATAGTGTGACTGAGGTTTAAGTTATCCAAAGGGATATTGAACTACGGATTAGAGTCTTAGACTCGATATTTACCCGATAAAGTTATCGGTAGACCGACATAGATCAGAAATTGATCTGGACTTAGATAAATTGGTTAGTTAACTATTTATTTGTGATTCAATGGTTATTAAGGTTGTATGAAAATGTGATTAGGAAGGTGTTGATGTTTGATTATGAGTCAACGATTGTTGAACATGTGTGATAATGTTAATAGAAAATGTGCTGACTGCAATATGCAGTGTTATGTGTGCGATATGTTGTACTAATCAGTAAAATAATCTGATTAATGTTAGGTGATTTCATAAAAGATAAAACTAAGTTGAACAGTGTAAGCAACGCATCAGGCAAGTATCCTAACTTTGCATTTTCTTTATGCAATGGATAGAAGTGAGAAATTCAGAATTAATGTTATTATTGTACAGATTGTTAAACTTATATTATATAAGCCCATTGACTATCAACATGCTAGTATATGATAATTCAGTTATATATATTCTGTTCATTAATTTCTAGAAATGATTACACAAGTGTCCCCACTTGGATAATCATTGTATTTAAATCGCATGTTGATACGCCTTTGATATACATATATGTTGAATTATATAAGACCTTTGTTATGAAAACCCGACATGAATGAGCATCCCGATAATGGGAAAAATTTTATGCGCTACGGCGGACAAAGGATGAACGATAATATCATTCTAACAATGTAGTATTGATCAATACAGGGTACAACGGGGCTGATCACCCTCCGTGCCCGTAAGCAATGGCCGGTTTACAGATGAATTTCTGTTCAAACCCTTTCGAAAATGAAAACAATGTTCAAAGTATGTCACAGAAACCTCATGTATAGACAATACACAGTTTCAAAAATTTGAAAGAGGGTTGTTATGTTATTATTATTGGTACAGATTACTTCACAACTATTGAATAGTTGTAGAAGAATATTATAAAGAAAACATTTAAATTCTTTTAGCTTATATATATATAATACTTGTTGGGCACTCAAATGCTCATCCTTGCTTAATTTAAATGTTTTCAGCTAAGTGTGAAGAACCAGAAGGCTCATGCCGAAGCAAGGGAAAGGGAAAACTAACCAAATAAGATTTGTGGTACTATTTGTAATAGTTATAGATTATGAAGACTATGATATATATTTATTTATATTATGATATGTAATGAATGTTTAAAGGTTACGTACCTGGGAGATAGACTCTGATGTATTTATAAATTTAAGTTTAAGTTTTATATTATTGTTATTATTATTAGTAGTATTCCGCTCATAGAAATGGTATCGTGAAGTACCGAGTTCAAATTTCAAGTATCCGGGTTCGGGGACTTTACAGGATGGTATCAGAGCTATAAGGTTAGAAACCTTAGGTGGGTTAGACCTTAGGCTATAACCTTAGAACAGAGAGAAATGTTGAAAATATAAATAACTCATATAGAGTTTAAATAATGACGAATTGGATAAATTCATCATCAAACAAAATAAAAGATAATTTATAAAACCTTTATGTGTATATATTATTTGTTAATCAAGATATTTTGTGTAAGTGTTAGAAAGGAACAGAATTAGGATACCCTTAAGTCGTAAAGAATAAGTCAATCTCCATGACTGAGCCAATATCAAAGCTAATAGCTGCAATAGAGGCTCACATTGAAAGCTACCTCAAAGAGGTGGTTATTTTGGAAAGTATAGTACTGGATCAAGAAACGCTAAGTATAACTGATAGGTAAAGTATAGTTAAAGAATATGTGATCAATGTTGAGTTCTTAAACTCGTATGTTTGTGATGAGTTCTTAAACTCATAATGTGTTATAAGTTGAGATAAACTGGATATAGTTATGTGTAAATGGATATTGAGGATAACGGAAATAGATAGGTTACTAAGCAATTGCTCATTAGTGAAGGTGTAAGGAATATGTAGTATTAGTATAAGTTGAATAAGTATGATTTGAGGTGGTATATATGATAAGTATGATAAGTATGTTTGTGTAATGAAATATTTTTAACTTTTATGTTAGTCAAGGTTGTAAATCCCAACTTTTGTAATCACAAAGGGATATCAAATGTTTAAAGCACAATGTGCTAAGGCATGTTAAGTGTTATGAATATGGATCTATGTTGGATTAATGGGATAAGTTGGTACAAAGATAGTAAATATTTATCTGGTCACTGGTTATTACAGTCGATCGAGTTTTCAAAATCTAATATTTTGAGTACATGATTATGTGAATAGAAAATTTTGCGTTATATGATAAGCGTTTACGATAAGGCCTAGAATGTAATGAATAATTTACGGTAATACCGTCAAGATGAAAACAAAACTAAAGGACAGAAGAATTTGCCAACAAAGCTGGAGGACAACCAGACTCAATACAGAAACTTGTGAATATGAACGATCAAGCTGTGCAGAACGGAATACCAGCCGCGAAAGATCAATCAGATAATCGAACGTCGAACGTTAAAGACTTCAAGGCGGTCCTATCGCCGGAATTCAAAGGTACAACTGACCGTATAGAAGCCTAGATTTGGGTTAGGGAAATTAAATGGATGTTCGTGATAGCTAAGGTAGCTGAGGGGCAAAAGACCACTTTTGCCACCTACATGATGAAGGGTGAAGCAAATGTCTGGTGGGAAGTGAATCAGGTGAGGGCAGAAGCAGGTGTGGTAACATGGGATAGGTTTAAAACTTTATTTTTGAGAATTATTTTTCAGTTAATATGTAGGCTAGAATGAAGGTGAAATTTTTAGAATTGAAGCCAGGGGATATGTAAGTAGCGGAATATGTCAGTGAAATTTAATGAGTTGACTAGATTGGCTCCGCATCAAGTTGATACGGAGGTTAGAAAGGCACGAAGGTTTGAGCTGGGATTCGAACCCTAGCTCTATAACAAGATAAGAAGGAACAAGGGTAAGGTTGAGGGAACTGGGAAGGTAGAAATTAATAGTGGAAATAAAGGTGGAAACAAACAAAGGGAATAGGAGTGAAAAGAGGAAGTCGAAGAACTTTGGAAGCATACAGGTGAAGCATGAATGTGGGAAGAAGAAGCATGTAGTGTAATATGCAAAACGGTGGAAAGAACCACTCTGGGAATGTTTGAAATGGAAGTTAGTATGTTATAAGTATGGGCAGAAGGGACATGTCACTTCCGACTGTCTCAATCCAGGAATGTATAGTAGGTGTTTCAAGTGTGGATCAGTGGAGCATAAGGTGGGAGACTGTTCAAGAAGGAGAATGGAGGTAAGGAATGCGAATATGGGGAAAAAGGCAGCATGACATTGGCAGCAACGGGACCGACATCAACGATCGAACCAACGGAATCAACCACAAGCGTCTTTTATACGATCGTGCAAGATATCGTGGCAGCTGGGGATGCAACTCCAGGTATTACTCGAACCAATATTATTTTCTTAAATATTGATTTCTTATATATAGTAGATTATTGTTATAAAAAAATTTTGAGGAGGAATTTGAGTTCTTTTATAAACTAAATTTTCTGTTTAATCAGAAAGACAAGCTTTATGTGATTAGTTAAAGATCAGTTCGATCAAATTTGATCGAGATCTACTTGCGAAGAATATGTATGCAATGTACCCAGTTATGTGTAGGTTTTTAAGTGGTGATTCCGGGGACGAAATCCTTATAAGGGAGGGTGAATGTGACAACCCGATATTTTCTATATAAATAAATCATAAATTTTGCGTATAAATTTTTTTTTTATTATTATTTTAAGGATGAGGATTTGTACAAGATTATGTGTATATGTATTTATGTGATAAATAAAAATACATTTACTACAGGAATATTTACAAGTAAATTTATTGTAGAATTATTGATTATTATAAAGTGTATTTTATAATAATAAATTTTAAGATAGAAATGTTTTTATTAATTATTTTCCATGAATATATAATCATATATTATTTAAATAATATATGAAGTGATTTTTAGAATAAATATAATAATTATTTTATTATATGAATTTTGTACATATTAATAAGATAAATATTTTACCTTAATTATTAAGGTTAAATATGAAAGAATAATCAGATATGGGATCCAAACCCTAATTTTGGATTATTGTCAAGGTATGAGAATAATAATATAATATTAATTATATTTTGATTTTTCAGTGCTATGAATATGTACGGTATGACCGTATTGAAAATGGTTGGTCTATTTTGACCAAACTCAAGAATAATGTTAAACCCTAATTTGAGATCCAAATTAGAGTGCAAGATTGTTTTAAGTGTGTTAGATAATTTATGGCGTGTTTTAGATGTATTAATTAGGTAAACCCTAATTAAAATTCTGGAAACCCTAATTGCTATAATTAGTAACCCTAATTAGAAATTAGAGTTTGAGATTTGTTGGTGAGTATCAATAATGTAATTAATTCACAAGTATTACGATTATAATTATTAAATTTTAGTAACTCTAAATTATTAAACCCTAATTTAGTAATTGGAACCCTAATTGTAATTTGGTAACCCTAATTACCAACAGAATAAACCCTAATTGCTAAATTAGCAAAGTCAATGATAATTATATGATCTAAACCCTAATGTTACGGTATAAAGTAATTAGAATATTAATCTAATTAACAAACCTAAATTGTTTAATTTTAGAAACTAAAATTTAGTTATTTTATTTTATTATTATTTTTTTATTATTTTTTTAATAAACCCTAAGTTGCTAAATCTTTAAAGGTTAAATGTTAAACCCTAAGCACTAAAATGCCTAAACCCTAAACCCTAAAGTAATTTTTCTAGAAATTTAAGGAAATGACAAAAATGTCCATTTTTAGCATTAAAGAGTCTAGGTTATAGGTTTTGACATTTGGGGGAAGTGGTTCACCAAATCCAACTACCCCATGTGCTCTCTAATGCCAGCAAACCGCTCTAACTCAGCCAATTCATGCAACTTGATGGCCTATAAATAGATTGAAGAGAGAGAAAAATTATTTTGTTCACTATATTTTTGCACAAAAGCTTACTAAACTCTCTAAAACCTCTCACATCCAAAAAATTAAGCTAGATCAGTCCCTTATACCAGCCCCACGAAATCCCATACCAAAACAGCAACACAGAATCATCAATCGGTCAAGAAAGGTATAAAACCCTAGCCATGATTCTGTCCAAAAATCTGTTGTTATATGTTAGTTTTTTTGTGTTATACATGTTATATATAGTGTAAATAGATGATCTGAGTTGCTAGATGTTAGATCCATAACATCTAGAGGCTCGGATTTGATGTTCTTAAAAATCTGGAAAATTTCTATTTTTGTTCTCTGACATCGAATGTCAGAGGCTGTAGATCGTTGTGTGTTTAGTATTTTTGTTGTTTTAATGTTTGGTCTGGTAGTATGTTGTGAGATCTTTGATCTGGAACTTAAATCAGGTCCAGATCTGGTATACATTAAAAGTTATAAGTGGTCAAATAGGGTTGACCGGTCACGAAAATATTTTTCTGGGTAACCCAGAAAAATTTCCAGATTTCCAGAAATTCTACAACCATTTTAAAGCCTTTGATCTTGCTCATGTTTGATATTTAGTCCATAATGTTGATCGTCTGTGGTAATATGACACTAGAAATACACATTCATACCTTTATATTACCCATAACATTATCATGATCGAATTTAACCCTGGTCAAAGTGCGTTGACCGTTCTGTCATATGAAGATTTCTGGAAAACCCAGAACCTTCATGAGAAATTTTTCCAGTAGGGTTTGACCGGAATTTATCTTCATTATTTGTTGTTGTTTTGATGATCTGATGATATGGTATTGTTCTCTGTCGTGTACTCTATATGTATGAACCATTAGAATGAACATATCAAGCCCAGAACGGTTGAATCAAGGCTTGGAAAGTAAGTACCTCGACTGTTCTTCATTTCTGGAAAACCTAGAAATTGAAGAACAGTTCTGACACGATTTTTGGAAGGCTAGATCTTGCTGATATTTGATGTTATGGTTATGTTTATTATTTGATAATGAAGTCCTGCATTAGAACTATAATATGCAATCCCAAACATGTCAGGAAACATCACAGATTGAGATTTACGTATGGTCAAACTAGCCTACTTGGCAACTGTGTATGCAGATCTGGAAATGGTGAAGAACATGAAGAACACCTATAGCGACGGTTCTGTCGCTAAAGGTGGTCTTTAGCGACAGATTTTTTTTAAAATTTTGGAAATTAATAAAAAAATAGAAAAAAATTAGTTTTTAATTATTAAAAATACACAATAAATTATTAAAAATTATTTTAAATTCTGAAAATTAGTTTTTAATTATTTTAAATATATTTCATAAATATTTAATATTTTTGGAATATTAAAAGTAATTAATTTATTTAATTATAATATTAAATAAAATATTTAAAAATGATTTTAATATTTGAAAAATCATTTAAAATTATATTATGGTATAAGAAAATAATTTAAGTTATTTTTGATAACTTTTAATATTATGTGATAATTTTCATTAATAAATTAAATATTAATGATAATTAAGTCATTTATTAAATGAATTAAATAAATGAATTAAAAATGATTTTATTATATTAAAAATCATTTTAAATAATAATAAGGTATTTAAAAATATTTTAAGTTATAAAATATAATTTTTAATATTTAAAGGTAAATTTCATTAATTAATTATTATTAATGATATTAAAGTTATTTAATAATTATATTAAATAATTTAGTTTAAAAATGATTTTAATATTATAATAATCATTTTAAATGGAAATAAAATGTTTAAAGATATTTTAAGTTATAAAATATAACTTTTAATATTTAAAGGTTATTTCATTAATAATTTAATATTAATGATATTTAATGATTAATGATATTAAATTTATTTAATAATTATATTAAATAAATAGTTTAAAAATGATTTTATTTATTTAAAAATCATTTAAAAAGGATGTTAATGATTTAAAAATATTTTAAGTTATAATTATGACTTTTAAATATTGGGATAAATAGTTCATTAATATTTACATATTAATGATAATTATTTAATGATGATTTTAAATGTTTTAAAAATCATTTAAGGGTATTATAAATACTTTAAAAATATTTTGAGTTAATATACATAACTTTAATATTTTGGCAATGGTTTCATTAATAGTTTAATATTAATTAAATATTAATGATAATAGAATTGTTTAATATTTAAATCATTTCATAATGATTCAGATATTTCAAAAATATGTTAAATGATAATAATTATTTAATAATTATTATAAGGCCATGAAAATAGTGTGACTGAGGTTTAAGTTATCCAAAGGGATATTGAACTACGGATTAGAGTCTTAGACTCGATATTTACCCGATAAAATTGTCGGTAGACCGACATAGATCAGAAATTGATCTAGACTTAGTTAAATTGGTTAGTTAACTATTTATTTGTGATTCAATGGTTATTAAGGTTGTATGAAAATGTGATTAGGAAGGTGTTGATGTTTGATTATGAGTCAACGATTGTTGAACATGTGTGATAATGTTAATAGGAAATGTGTTGACTGCAATATGCAGTGTTATGTGTGCGATATGTTGTACTAATCAGTAAAATAATCTGATTAATGTTAGGTGATTTCATAAAAGATAAAACTAAGTTGAACAGTGTAAGCAACGCATCAGGCAAGTATCCTAACTTTGCATTTTCTTTATGCAATGGATAGAAGTGAGAAATGCAGAATTAATGTTATTATTGTACAGATTGTTAAACTTATATTATATAAGCCCATTGACTATCAACATGCTAGTATATGATAATTCAGTTATATATATTTTGTTCATTAATTTCTAGAAATGATTACACAAGTGTCCCCACTTGGATAATCATTGTATTTAAATCGCATGTTGATGCGCCTTTGATATACATATATGTTGAATTATATAAGACCTTTGTTATGAAAACCCGACATGAATGAACATCCCGATAATGGGAAAAATTTTATGCGCTACGGCGGACAAAGGATGAACGATAATATCGTTCTAACAATGTAGTATTGATCAATACAGGGTACAACGGGGCTGATCACCCTCCGTGCCCGTAAGCAATGGCCGGTTTACAGATGAATTTCTGTTCAAACCCTTTCGAAAATGAAAACAATGTTCAAAGTATGTCACAGAAACCTCATGTATAGACAATACACAGTTTCAAAAATTTGAAAGAGGGTTGTTATGTTATTATTATTGGTACAGATTACTTCACAACTATTGAATAGTTGTAGAAGAATATTATAAAGAAAACATTTAAATTCTTTTAGCTTATATATATATAATACTTGTTGGGCACTCAAATGCTCATCCTTGCTTAATTTAAATGTTTTCAGCTAAGTGTGAAGAACCAGAAGGCTCATGCCGAAGCAAGGGAAAGGGAAAACTAACCAAATAAGATTTGTGGTACTATTTGTAATAGTTATAGATTATGAAGACTATGATATATATTTATTTATATTATGATATGTAATGAATGTTTAAAGGTTACGTACCTGGGAGATAGACTCTGATGTATTTATAAATTTAAGTTTAAGTTTTATATTATTGTTATTATTATTAGTAGTATTCCGCTCATAGAAATGGTATCGTGAAGTACCGATTTCGAATTTCAAGTATCCGGGTTCGGGGACTTTACAGGATGGTATCAGAGCTATAAGGTTAGAAACCTTAGGTGGGTTAGACCTTAGGCTATAACCTTAGAACAGAGAGAAATGTTGAAAATATAAATAACTCATATAGAGTTTAAATAATGACGAATTGGATAAATTCATCATCAAACAAAATAAAAGATAATTTATAAAACCTTTATATGTATATATTATTTGTTAATCAAGATATTTTGTGTAAGTGTTAGAAAGGAACAGAATTAGGATACCCTTAAGTCGTAAAGAATAAGTCAATCTCCATGACTGAGCCAATATCAAAGCTAATAGCTGCAATAGAGGCTCACATTGAAAGCTACCTCAAAGAGGTGGTTATTTTGGAAAGTATAGTACTGGATCAAGAAACGCTAAGTATAACTGATAGGTAAAGTATAGTTAAAGAATATGTGATCAATGTTGAGTTCTTAAACTCGTATGTTTGTGATGAGTTCTTAAACTCATAATGTGTTATAAGTTGAGATAAACTGGATATAGTTATGTGTAAATGGATATTGAGGATAACGGAAATAGATAGGTTACTAAGCAATTGCTCATTAGTGAAGGTGTAAGGAATATGTAGTATTAGTATAAGTTGAATAAGTATGATTTGAGGTGGTATATATGATAAGTATGATAAGTATGTTTGTGTAATGAAATATTTTTAACTTTTATGTTAGTCAAGGTTGTAAATCCCAACTTTTGAAATCACAAAGGGATAGCAAATGTTTAAAGCACAATGTGCTAAGGCATGTTAAGTGTTATGAATATGGATCTATGTTGGATTAATGGGATAAGTTGGTACAAAGATAGTAAATATTTATCTGGTCACTGGTTATTACAGTCGATCGAGTTTTCAAAATCTAATATTTTGAGTACATGATTATGTGAATAGAAAATTTTGCGTTATATGATAAGCGTTTACGATAAGGCCTAGAATGTAATGAATAATTTACGGTAATACCGTCAAGATGAAAACAAAACTAAAGGACAGAAGAATTTGTCAACAAAGCTGGAGGACAACCAGACTCAATACAGAAACTTGTGAATATGAACGATCAAGCTGTGCAGAACGGAATACCAGCCGCGAAAGATCAATCAGATAATCGAACGTCGAACGTTAAAGACTTCAAGGCGGTCCTATCGCCGGAATTCAAAGGTACAACTGACCGTATAGAAGCCTAGATTTGGGTTAGGGAAATTAAACGGAAGTTCGTGATAGCTAAGGTAGCTGAGGGGCAAAAGACCACTTTTGCCACCTACATGATGAAGGGTGAAGCAAATGTCTGGTGGGAAGTGAATCAGGTGAGGGCAGAAGCAGGTGTGGTAACATGGGAGAGGTTTAAAACTTTATTTTTGAGAATTATTTTTCAGTTAATATGTAGGCTAGAATGAAGGTGAAATTTTTAGAATTGAAGCCAGAGGATATGTAAGTAGCGGAATATGTCAGTGAAATTTAATGAGTTGACTAGATTGGCTCCGCATCAAGTTGATACGGAGGTTAGAAAGGCACGAAGGTTTGAGCTGGGATTCGAACCCTAGCTCTATAACAAGATAAGAAGGAACAAGGGTAAGGTTGAGGGAACTGGGAAGGTAGAAATTAAAAGTGGAAATAAAGGTGGAAACAAACAAAGGGAATAGGAGTGAAAAGAGGAAGTCGAAGAACTTTGGAAGCATACAGGTGAAGCATGAATGTGGGAAGAAGAAGCATGTAGTGTAATATGCAAAACGGTGGAAAGAACCACTCTGGGAATGTTTGAAATGGAAGTTAGTATGTTATAAGTATGGGCAGAAGGGACATGTCACTTCCGACTGTCTCAATCCAGGAATGTATAGTAGGTGTTTCAAGTGTGGATCAGTGGAGCATAAGGTGGGAGACTGTTCAAGAAGGAGAATGGAGGTAAGGAATGCGAATATGGGGAAAAAGGCAGCAGGACATTGGCAGCAACGGGACCGACATCAACGATCGAACCAACGGAATCAACCGCAAGCGTCTTTTATACGATCGTGCAAGATATCGTGGCAGCTGGGGATGCAACTCCAGGTATTACTCGAACCAATATTATTTTCTTAAATATTGATTTCTTATATATAGTAGATTATTGTTATAAAAAAATTTTGAGGAGGAATTTGAGTTCTTTTATAAACTAAATTTTCTGTTTAATCAGAAAGACAAGCTTTATGTGATTAGTTAAAGATCAGTTCGATCAAATTTGATCGAGATCTACTTGCAAAGAATATGTATGCAATGTACCCAGTTATGTGTAGGTTTTTAAGTGGTGATTCCGGGGACGGAATCCTTATAAGGGAGGGTGAATGTGACAACCCGATATTTTCTATATAAATAAATCATAAATTTTGCGTATAAATTTTTTTATTATTATTATTTTAAGGATGAGGATTTGTACAAGATTATGTGTATATGTATTTATGTGGTAAATAAAAATACATTTACTACAGGAATATTTACAAGTAAATTTATTGTAGAATTATTGATTATTATAAAGTGTATTTTATAATAATAAATTTTAAGATAGAAATGTTTTTATTAATTATTTTCCATGAATATATAATCATATATTATTTAAATAATATATGAAGTGATTTTTAGAATAAATATAATAATTATTTTATTATATGAATTTTGTACATATTAATAAGATAAATATTTTACCTTAATTATTAAGGTTAAATATGAAAGAATAATCAGATATGGGATCCAAACCCTAATTTTGGATTATTGTCAAGGTATGAGAATAATAATATAATATTAATTATATTTTGATTTTTCAGTGCTATGAATATGTACGGTATGACCGTATTGAAAATGGTTGGTCTATTTTGACCAAACTCAAGAATAATGTTAAACCCTAATTTGAGATCCAAATTAGAGTGCAAGATTGTTTTAAGTGTGTTAGATAATTTATGGCGTGTTTTAGATGTATTAATTAGGTAAACCCTAATTAAAATTCTGGAAACCCTAATTGCTATAATTAGTAACCCTAATTAGAAATTAGAGTTTGAGATTTGTTGGTGAGTATCAATAATGTAATTAATTCACAAGTATTACGATTATAATTATTAAATTTTAGCAACTCTAAATTATTAAACCCTAATTTAGTAATTGCAACCCTAATTGTAATTTGGTAACCCTAATTACCAACAGAATAAATCCTAATTGCTAAATTAGCAAAGTCAATGATAATTATATGATCTAAACCCTAATGTTACGGTATAAAGTAATTAGAATATTAATCTAATTAACAAACCTAAATTGTTTAATTTTAGAAACTAAAATTTAGTTATTTTATTTTATTATTATTTTTTTATTATTTTTTTAATAAACCCTAAGTTGCTAAATCTTTAAAGGTTAAATGTTAAACCCTAAGCACTAAAATGCCTAAACCCTAAACCCTAAAGTAATTTTTCTAGAAATTTAAGGAAATGACAAAAATGTCCATTTTTAGCATTAAAGAGTCTAGGTTATAGGTTTTGACATTTGGGGGAAGTGGTTCACCAAATCCAACTACCCCATGTGCTCTCTAATGCCAGCAAACCGCTCTAACTCAGCCAATTCATGCAACTTGATGGCCTATAAATAGATTGAAGAGAGAGAAAAATTATTTTGTTCACTATATTTTTGCACAAAAGCTTACTAAACTCTCTCAAACCTCTCACATCCAAAAAATTAAGCTAGATCAGTCCCTTATACCAGCCCCACGAAATCCCATACCAAAACAGCAACACAGAATCATCAATCGGTCAAGAAAGGTATAAAACCCTAGCCATGATTCTGTCCAAAAATCTGTTGTTATATGTTAGTTTTTTTGTGTTATACATGTTATATATAGTGTAAATAGATGATCCGAGTTGCTAGATGTTAGATCCATAACATCTAGAGGCTCGGATTTGATGTTCTTAAAAATCTGGAAAATTTCTATTTTTGTTCTCTGACATCGAATGTCAGAGGCTGTAGATCGTTGTGTGTTTAGTATTTTTGTTGTTTTAATGTTTGGTCTGGTAGTATGTTGTGAGATCTTTGATCTGGAACTTAAATCAGGTCCAGATCTGGTATACATTAAAAGTTATAAGTGGTCAAATAGGGTTGACCGGTCACGAAAATATTTTTCTGGGTAACCCAGAAAAATTTCCATAATTCCAGAAATTCTGACAACCATTTTAAAGCCTTTGATCTTGCTCATGTTTGATATTTAGTCCATAATGTTGATCGTCTGTGGTAATATGACACTAGAACTACACATTCATACCTTTATATTACCCATAACATTATCATGATCTAATTTAACCCTGGTCAAAGTGCGTTGACCGTTCTGTCATATGAAGATTTCTGGAAAACCCAGAACCTTCATGAGAAATTTTTCCAGTAGGATTTGACCGGAATTTATCATCATTATTTGTTGTTGTTTTGATGATCTGATGATATGGTATTGTTCTCTGTCGTGTACTCTATATGTATGAACCATTAGAATGAACATATCAAGCCCAGAACGGTTGAATCAAGGCTTGGAAAGTAAGTACCTCGACTGTTCTTCATTTCTGGAAAACCTAGAAATTGAAGAATAGTTCTGACACGATTTTTGGAGGGCTAGATCTTGCTGATATTTGATGTTATGGTTATGTTTATTATTTGATAATGAAGTCCTGCATTAGAACTATAATATGCAATCCCAAACATGTCAGGAAACATCACAGATTGAGATTTACGTATGGTCAAACTAGCCTACTTGGCAACTGTGTATGCAGATCTGGAAATGGTGAAGAACATGAAGAACACCTATAGCGACGGTTCTGTCGCTAAAGGTGGTCTTTAGCGGCAGATTTTTTTTAAAATTTTTGGAAATTAATAAAAAAATAGAAAAAATTAGTTTTTAATTATTAAAAATACACAATAAATTATTAAAAATTATTTTAAATTCTGAAAATTAGTTTTTAATTATTTTAAATATATTTCATAAATATTTAATATTTTTGGAATATTAAAAGTAATTAATTTATTTAATTATAATATTAAATAAATTATTTAAAAATGATTTTAATATTTGAAAAATCATTTAAAATTATATTATGGTATAAGAAAATAATTTAAGTTATTTTTGATAACTTTTAATATTATGTGATAATTTTCATTAATAAATTAAATATTAATGATAATTAAGTCATTTATTAAATGAATTAAATAAATGAATTAAAAATGATTTTATTATATTAAAAATCATTTTAAATAATAATAAGGTATTTAAAAATATTTTAAGTTATAAAATATAATTTTTAATATTTAAAGGTAAATTTCATTAATTAATTATTATTAATGATATTAAAGTTATTTAATAATTATATTAAATAATTTAGTTTAAAAATGATTTTAATATTATAATAATCATTTTAAATGGAAATAAAATGTTTAAAGATATTTTAAGTTATAAAATATAACTTTTAATATTTAAAGGTTATTTCATTAATAATTTAATATTAATGATATTTAATGATTAATGATATTAAATTTATTTAATAATTATATTAAATAAATAGTTTAAAAATGATTTTATTTATTTAAAAATCATTTAAAAAGGATGTTAATGATTTAAAAATATTTTAAGTTATAATTATGACTTTTAAATATTGGGATAAATAGTTCATTAATATTTACATATTAATGGTAATTATTTAATGATGATTTTAAATGTTTTAAAAATCATTTAAGGGTATTATAAATACTTTAAAAATATTTTGAGTTAATATACATAACTTTAATATTTTGACAAAGGTTTCATTAATAGTTTAATATTAATTAAATATTAATGATAATAGAATTGTTTAATATTTAAATCATTTCATAATGATTCAGATATTTCAAAAATATGTTAAATGATAATAATTATTTAATAATTATTATAAGGCCATGAAAATAGTGTGACTGAGGTTTAAGTTATCCAAAGGGATATTGAACTACGGATTAGAGTCTTAGACTCGATATTTACCCGATAAAATTGTCGGTAGACCGACATAGATCAGAAATTGATCTAGACTTAGTTAAATTGGTTAGTTAACTATTTATTTGTGATTCAATGGTTATTAAGGTTGTATGAAAATGTGATTAGGAAGGTGTTGATGTTTGATTATGAGTCAACGATTGTTGAACATGTGTGATAATGTTAATAGGAAATGTGTTGACTGCAATATGCAGTGTTATGTGTGCGATATGTTGTACTAATCAGTAAAATAATCTGATTAATGTTAGGTAATTTCATAAAAGATAAAACTAAGTTGAACAGTGTAAGCAACGCATCAGACAAGTATCCTAACTTTGCATTTTCTTTATGCAATGGATAGAAGTGAGAAATGCAGAATTAATGTTATTATTGTACAGATTGTTAAACTTATATTATATAAGCCCATTGACTATCAACATGCTAGTATATGATAATTCAGTTATATATATTCTGTTCATTAATTTCTAGAAATGATTACACAAGTGTCCCCACTTGGATAATCATTGTATTTAAATCGCATATTGATGCGCCTTTGATATACATATATGTTGAATTATATAAGACCTTTGTTATGAAAACCCGACATGAATGAACATCCCGATAATGGGAAAAATTTTATGCGCTACGGCGGACAAAGGATGAACGATAATATCGTTCTAACAATGTAGTATTGATCAATACAGGGTACAACGGGGCTGATCACCCTCCGTGCCCGTAAGCAATGGCCGGTTTACAGATGAATTTCTGTTCAAACCCTTTCGAAAATGAAAACAATGTTCAAAGTATGTCACAGAAACCTCATGTATAGACAATACACAGTTTCAAAAATTTGAAAGAGGGTTGTTATGTTATTATTATTGGTACAGATTACTTCACAACTACTGACTAGTTGTAGAAGAATATTATAAAGAAAACATTTAAATTCTTTCAGCTTATATATATATAATACTTGTTGGGCACTCAAATGCTCATCCTTGCTTAATTTAAATGTTTTCAGCTAAGTGTGAAGAACCAGAAGGCTCATGCCGAAGCAAGGGAAAGGGAAAACTAACCAAATAAGATTTGTGGTACTGTTTGTAATAGTTATAGATTATGAAGACTATGATATATATTTATTTATATTATGATATGTAATGAATGTTTAAAGGTTACGTACCTGGGAGATAGACTCTGATGTATTTATAAATTTAAGTTTAAGTTTTATATTATTGTTATTATTATTAGTAGTATTCCGCTCATAGAAATGGTATCGTGAAGTACCGAGTTCGGATTTCAAGTATCCTGGTTCGTGGACTTTACAAATTATGTCATTCACCTGGGAACTTTCACTTTGCAGGATTTGAGAAAAGCTTGTAATATATTAGCTTCCAATAATAATAACCGTACGGTAAAAATAATCTGTAGATTACCAGCCATCACTGGGACCATCGCATATCCCATTATTTTTGTTGCCACTGAATCCGTGGTTAGTCATTACAGGGGATTCACAATATAATCTGATTCCGCAGAAAGCATGTTACCAATATACATATTATGACTCGCGAATGGAGATCGCTTCGCCAATTACACGGATCAAACAGATTAACCACGGGCTCAAAAATAATAATATCAGAATTCGCAATTTTTTTTATATAAAATAATTTTATACAATAAATTATGCCCAATTAAATTGTTCTAAACACATATCAATATACATATCAAATCTGAACAATTAATAATTCGCATAAAGGTTTGGCTCAGATGCCACTGTTAGGTTTGTAATATTCATGAACGTAATCAAATTGCACAAAATTAGCGAAAACGTATAAAATCATAGTTTAAAAAATTTACAAACCATATACCCAGATCACCCTTTATGCACAATTATTAATTAGACGAAAAAGAAAGAATAAAGATTCATACCCTTGAAGATCCGAGCTTCCTCAGGTACAAGTTCACCTCCATTCTTTTTCGCGTTCAACTTGAATCCACCGGGTTTGGTTCCTTCCTTTGATCAACGTTAGCCACCCAAGTGTTTGGCCTCTAGAGGTGATCCACCAAGGAAGATGAAGAATTCAAGAAGATGGGTATTTTGCTCAAACCCTAGTTTTCTATCTCTATTGAAAAAGGGGCGTACTCTCCAACAATTGGAATAACGTATATATATTTTTGATATCTGATATAAGGCTCCTCTTATAAAGATATCAAGTAACCCTATTAAAATAAGGTATTATTTATTTAATTAAACTCTTTTAATTAAATGGGCTCCCTAATTTTATTAGGGATAATTAATTAAACTCCTTTAACTAATTTTTCCTCCTAATCCTATTAGGAATAAATGAGAGTACTTATATTAAATTAATTCCTAAACTCTTTTAGAAATTAAAATAATAATTGTAATAATATTAATAAGACTCCTCTTATTAATTTATATTTAATATTTCTAAAATATTAAATAATAAATATTCAGCTATTTAATTTATTCTATCACCATAGATTAAATTAAATATACTTAACATATTATTACGATTATGCCATTAACTTCTTAAATAATTATTCCTCCTTTTATGGTGTGACCCTTTAGGTTCTCCATATTAAACCGGTTGTGAATAAATCAATTAGAACAATTCTAATCTTATTTAAATAAATAAATTAAATTATTAATTTATTTAAATAAATAATATTTATTCTACAATAGGGATAAGCCTCCCTAGCGATCAACGATTTTCCAGATAATATAGATTTCAACATTAATCATAAAAGAACCTTTAAGTAAATAGTTACCGTACAATTCAATCCTTCCACCATACAATGTCCTAATTAAATATAAGACATGGAATTACTGTCAAGTCTTATTTTATTCAATTATATGTATTTCGATCCTTAAATGCACAACTCCAAATAATGCAAATTAGAAACTCCTTTCTAATTTCATTCTGCCTTGGCCAAGGACTACTGGGTTGTCATTTATCGAATCACATAGGACATTTCTCTTCTTTTACTAGAAGTGGTAGATTCTTTATTGATCATACATTATCTCCATGTATAACTTATTATACCCAAGCATATCCTTTGATATACCCTAAGGGTCTTAAGGAATAAGCTAAAGTATAACTCATCATACACAAGATACTATGATGATCTCAAGTCCAAGTATCACTTGTACTACTATCACTACATGAATTCCTATTGACATGCAAGTAAACTCCATTAGGTATTCCTTAGCGAGTCACGTTCAGTGAACTTATTCTCTAATAAGTACCTACATACTTGCTTTAGTGTCTCCACACAAATGATCATGGGATCAATCATCCTCATCCAATGAGCAAGCAACGTATGTACCAATCTATCCGGATTCACTAATCCCCAATTTAGTAATCCAACGATTGGGAACTATTTTAGTTTTAAGCTTTCTAAGAATTTAGATCTCATTAGAATGATCATCATCATTATTCTAAAAGCATTGCTTAAAACTATGGGTTTATCACATATTATAAAATAGCATCATGTAGATAATTAAAAGCCTTTAATAAATTAATACTTTTTATTAATAAATGAATAAGATTGTTTACAAAGTATATGCTTTATCATCAAACATGATTGGCTTGTGTGCATACTACTTTCAAAATGTACGAGTAGAACTGACTTTAATCGATAAAGTTAAAGTTGCTCAAGCTACAGACCTGGAGCTGATGCGTATGAGGAAGAAAGTACAAGAAGGTGCTATTTTGGAAGCAAGAATAAATGAAGAAGGAATACTTCGAGTTAACTCCAGACTTTGTGTTCGTAATGATTTTGACTTGAAGTATAAAATCATGATGGAGGCAGACAACACACCGTTCGCAATCCATCCTGGGAGTACCAAAATGTATCGTATTCTTCGACATACATTTTGGTGGAGCAATATAAAGAGAGAGATAACGGGGTTTATCTAAAGGTGTCTAACTTGTCAACGAGTCAAGGCGGAGCATCAAGTGCCAAAAGGTCCATTGGAACCACTTGAAATTCCAGAATGGAAGTGGGAGCACATTACCATGGATTTTGTTACTGGTCTTCCCAAGGTTTCTCAAGCCACAGATGTGATTTGGGTCATTGTTGATAGATGACGAAGTCTACCCATTCCATACCGATACGAGAAACTTATACACTTGAACGTCTTACTCGTATGTATATAAACGAGATTGTAAGATTGTATGGTATGCCAGTATCCATAGTTTCTGATCGAGACCCAAGATTCATTTCATGATTTTGGGTTAGTTTGCAAAAAGCTATGGGCACGGATTTACGATTTAGTTTGGCATATCATCCTCAAACGGACGGGCAGTCGAAGAGGACTATTGAAACTCATGAAGATTTATTAAGACTCTGTGTCCTTGACTTCAAAGGAAGTTGGGACAATTTCTTACCATTGGTGGAGTTTTCCTACAACAACAGTTATCAAACAAGTATTGGTATGGCTCCTTTTGAGGCGTTGTATGGAAGAAAGTGTCGTTCTACAATATGCTGGGATGAGGTGGGTGAAGCAACGTTGTTGGGACTGGAGTTGGTACGTATGACTACAGAAAAGATTCAAATGATCCGACAACGTATAAAAACCTCACAAGATCGACAAAAGAGTTATGCTGATCTTCATCGAAAGGACGTGGAATTTAATATTGGAGATCATGTGTTGTTACGTGTTGCTCCATGGAAAGGAGTTACGAGATTTGGAAATAGAGGAAAGCTCAATCCTCGATTTATTGGGTAATTTATAATCCTCGATCGAGTAGGAACTGTGGCCTATAGACTCATCTTACTGCCAAGTATGTCTCATGTTCATAACGTTTTTTACATATCTATGTTATGTAAATATGTGAAAGACCCGAACCACATTATTGAATTAGAACCTAACGAGATAGCGGAAGATTTAACGTATGAAGAGTTACATGTTAAAATCTTGTATAAGAAAGATCATATTCTACGCTCCAAGGTTATACCTTAAGTCAAATTTTTGTGGAGAAACCACAATGTTTAGGAAATAACCTGGGAGTTAGAATCTGAAATGAAGTTAAGATATCCTCACCTTTTCAATATACTAGGTACGCACCCTAATATCGAGGACAAAATTTTATAAAAAGGAGAGGTTGTAAGACCCCAACTTTTATGAATAAAGATTAATTTTTCTCGAATTATATTTTTGAATATTATGGCATGGATTTGATCTAATGTTATAGTTATGGGTAATATTTACAAATTTTGCAAAGTAACCAAGTGGTTATAAAATATTCGATTGGTCCGGGAATATTCGTTTTAACATGGAATTTTTATACGACGGCACAATCATTAGTGGACCCCGCAATGGAAGTATTGTCGTAATTAGAAAACGTCAGAATTATCTTTGTATAAAAATAACAGCGAAAGTTTTACCGTTAAACTGTTAAAATACTCGATGGTAAAAGAACAGTAATACGCGTGGTTTCATAGTAGCACACGGTATTGATTATTGATGCTTACGTGAGAAGTCACTCAATTATTGCTACAGTAATTGTTACATAGTATCTCACGTTATTTGATTCAATTATTGTCACAGTATCATCTGCATAATATTTTATATTACTAAATCAATAATTGAGACGACATAGTTATTCATATTATTATTTACAATTTTGATGATGTCTAGAAAGTTCTGTCGAGGAGAGGTTTGGTCACCTAATTGTGCGCCAATAGCGAGAAATCCTTATCAGAAAGCCCCCTCTTTCCTGGGAATGATCTGGTTTTTAAATATTGTGAGTTATAAGATTAATGATGAATAATTGTTAATAGATTAAAAATGTGTTTATTAAATATAAGTGATTTTTGGTAAATATGTATTCAATTTGTGATATAAATAGAGGGGTTTGTTATGAGGCATTTGTTATAAGTTTGTCTTATTATTCCATGAGGAGATGTGCTAATTTTTCAGACTGTTGGTTGAAGTTATAATAGTAAATCAACATGGATCGTTGGTTTAAAGTTTTAATAGTAAATCAGTATGGATCGTTGTTTTAAGTTTTAATAGTAAATCAATATGGACCGTCCGTTTAAAAGTGAATTAATCTGGGTCGTTCATGAATTAGTTACTATTCAATCCTTTTTCCTATAAATAGAAGCTCATCCCTTCATTATTTCTTACGAATTCACTAAAACTATAGAGAGAAAGAAGAAGAGTACTCTGTTACTACCCTACTTCAGTATTCAATCTTTTATTAAGGTAAGGGGTATTATTTCTTTCGTATTCATGAAGAGAGTTATTTTATTTCAATACTCGTAAGGGTTGTTATTTCATTCTTTATTATTCTGTGGGAATAACCTGTCTACGCGGACTACCACATGCATGGTGAAATCTTTTGTTATTCCATTCTTTATTATTTTGTGGGAATAACCTATCTACGCGGACTACCGCATGCCTGGTCAATAACCCTTCGTATTCAATTATTATTAAAATGTGGAAATGGTCTGTCTACGCGGACTACCGCATGACAGGTGAAAATTCAATTTTAGTTTCGTATATTATTTATTTTCATATTCTTAAATCTAAACTTACTATGGTAAGTATTTCTTCTATAATTCCTGAAATTAGTGGAATATCCTTGAGTTTTGCGCTTCATCCAGTATCGTTTCATTGGAATATTGATCTGAACTTTACTATTAAGTATCAATATTTTCACCCAGGGTACTATTCACGTGTTACTATTCACTTGATTACTATTCATTCAAATATTATTCACCTGAGGATTCGGGGTACTTTTCATACAGAGTTACTATTCATGGGGTACTATTCACTCATGTACTATTCACCTAGGGTACTATTCATGATAACAAAAATTAATTTCTTTTCGGTCCAAATCATTTTTGATACAATATTATTCTTGAATTTTAGTCCACAAAGCATTATCATGTTGACCATTTGGACATTATTGAATTATGAATAAATTAAATTATAAATCTTTAAAAATTTCTCCTTTTCTTTCTTTTAATTGAATTCTTATATCATTGTCATCATTCTCATGCTTATATTGTGATAAAGGTCCTATGTAGCTTACGTGCATAGATGTACTATTGATTGGTATGATTATGATCAGGGATTATTCGGTATAATCATGACCGTAATGTTACAAATGATGTGGTAAAAGTCCTCATTGGCCCGTAGTGCATTGATGGACAGTTGTTTATTTGATCATGACCATTGATGATTACATGAATTTATTTGGCCCGTAGTGCAGGGATGATTCGATGATGTGATTTATTTATTAAGCTGAGTCTCAGCGATAGAGTTGATGAAAATATTTTTGAATCATAGAAGATAGTAGATATCATGCTCTACTTAACTCTTCTAATGGATTGATTGTTCCGCTGCAGTTAAACTCGATGTTTATTGTATTTTATCAGTTTAACACTATTGAAAGCTAACGATAATTTATCCTGCATTATCTTAGTCATAATATTTCTTACTGGGCTAGTTAAGCTCACCCTTCTGCTTTTATTGTTCTCTTCAAGAAATGAGAACATAGCCGGGACTAGTCGGGGAACAGAGTAACGGTCCTAGATTGTGGCTATAGTAGTCCTCACTATTCTATGAAATTGTTTGATAATAAATGTAATGAGGACTTCATTTGAGTTTGAATACTGTCTATGAGACAATATTCACGTAAAAACTCTAAGCTACGCTGTTGTCGTATTGTATAAAAGAAGTTTGTATTTGATTTATGTACCATGTATTTGGCAACTCAGAATGAGTGATGTATATCTATTTTGGGGGCGTCACACTAAGGACCAAGTAGGACTTTCAGCACATTATTTGTTTGTAACATTACAGGTCATGATTATACCAATACAAAATTTCTAGTCATAATTATACCAAGCAACAGTCCATCTATGCACTACGGGCCATAAATGACTTTCACCACAATATAAGCATGAGGATGAAGACAATGATATAAGAAATCAATAAAGTGAGATCAAGGATAAATATTAAAGATTTATAACTCAATTTATCCAGAGTTCAAGAATGTCCAAATTGTCAACATGATAACTAATTATGGAGTAAAAATTAAGAATGATATATGTCAACGTCGGGATTTTTATTTGTCCCTTTTCATTACTTATTCTTTGGTGTTCTCATGTTAGGTGAGATTTGTTTGAAAAAATAAGTGAAAAAGGTTCGACATCTATAATGTCGACGATGGACTATTAAGAGTCACCAATTGGTTATTTATATGGTTGTACCAACACAACTGAGATTCATTAAGGTCCTGGGGCTTGATTATGCGGAGGAAAGGTATTAGGCACCTATCGACATCTGTGTTACCACGGTGACCGTCACTTTTCAAGAAATTGTTAGATGAATGTGTGTGTGTGGGTCAATGTGTTGTTATTTAGAAGTAGTGTGAGGCCTCGTTCGCACCTATATACACAAGGTTTAAATTTGTGTAAAAATTCAGTTTTAAATAAGATAAGGCAGTGATGTTTTATAAAAGAGGTTTTTCAAACCCTTGTGCTCAATAGTAATTGAGGCCTTTTACACTCCCATTTTTATCAAGTGTTCGGCTAGATTGCTTTTAATTTTCGAGATGCGAAACATCTTCGAGAAAATAATGCACAAAGCAGTGTCGAACTCCTCGTGGACATGAAAACCATTTGAGGAAATCTAAACACCGTGGATAAATTTACAAGCTGCTTACAGAAGAAAATGTCCATCACGGAAACCAAATCTATATCCAGTAGACTGAATCTATGATCACATGATTCCTAGGCTCACATGATGCCGCAATTGATTAAAAAGCAGTAAGCATATATATATATATATATATATATATATAAGCTGTAAATATATATATATATATATATATACAGACATGATTAGCCACCACGAAGCACCTCTATGAGGGATCAGAAATGTAAATGGAGCTATAAAAGCAATCAACCGCCACAGAGTAAACTCCAAGCGTGACGAAAAAGTAAATAAAGCTGTAAAGACGATTGATAAGTAGGTTTATACCTACTTATCCAGTATTTGTTACTTGAATTAGTTACTTAATCTCATGTTTCTTAGTTAATTTTCATGCATTTTGTGTTCGTTTTGTAGATTATATGCTTGGGAGCTGAAATCATAAAGAATTGGTATAAAATCGTAAAGAAAAGCAATTTGAACTTCATTTGGGCTTTCATGTTTATTTCATGTTCTTGGCTTGGAACTTGGATTATATTGTAGAGCTTCTTCTTAGCTTTCCGGAATATCTTGAATCATTCCAATCGGAGTTCGGATGCAAGAGTTATGATCTTTGTACCATTGGACGTCGAACGTCACTATTTTTGGGTAGCCATTTGCATAGTAGTCACTTCCAGCCAATTTCGACCTTAATCCGTCAGTTATTTCAAATATTTTAAAAATTGAAAGTTTTAGATATCTTCGATTTGATAGGTGGCAGGCCTCGTAACTCATCTCAGATCAAAGGTTATGGCCATTTTCCCAAAGGACGTCAAAGCAGAAAAGGTACCCCTGCCGGGGCGGTCGCTTTACAAGCATAAACCCTCGCCGGGGCGGGGGTATGGCAAAAAATATGAATTTTGGTCTAATTTGAGTCCGGGAAGGATTGTTTTAATCCGATTGACTCAAGGACTTCCAAGAGTACTTAAAGACATATAAAGAGGCATATAAAAGGAGGAGAATCACAAGGATTAGAGGGGATATTAGATTAGAGAAAGGATTCCATTAGATTATATTAGAGTAAATTATATCAAAACCCTAGTTCTTATGAGATTTGGGATTGAAGCAACTTGGAGACCAATGAAGATTCAAAGTAGGAGAAAGGAGGGAGCATCAAATCTACAAACAATAGATTATATCTTCTCATCTTCTTTTATCTTTGTCTTTTATTGTTTATTCAATTGTGGATTCTTAGTTTTAATTCAATAATCATGAACTAATTCTTTGTTTGAGATTACAATAGATCTTATTGTGTAATTTATTTTAATATGTTTCGCTATCAATTATTATGTTTTATCGTGAGGATTGTCTATTATGATTTGGACTTAATTGCCTAGCTAACAATTACTGTGATAATCTATATGAACTCGAGAGATGAAGTTTAGATTTAGATCTGATCATGATAGCATGTGTTTGTGATTTCTACATAGATGGAATTCATGATTTGTGTTTAGGATAGAGATATGGATTTACGCCATATGTAATATTATAGAGAACTTGTGCTTTAAATCCTTTTTAATTGTAATTCACATAGAGATATAGTGGATTAGTTAATTAGGATGTCTTGTTTAATTCTATCATTTGTGGATTTAAGTAAGTATGAGTATTATGCATCGAGAGGTGGTTTTATCTGCTTTAGTGTTCTTGATTAACAATTCAGGATAGAGAATAATTGATGAGAAGTGTGTTAACTTAAATGAAGAAATAAGTGAAGTTGTAATTTTAAATCTCCGTAATCTTAATTTAACTAGTGGTAATTAGAATTAGTTTATTTATATAATTTGAAATTCCTTCGTTTAAATAAGATTGAGTTGGTTACGTGTTAGTACTTGGTGATTTTTATTACACAATTCCTCATGGGAACGATACTCTACTTTCACTTTATTACTTGTTGACCACGTATACTTGCGTGGTGTGCGTAATTAGATTTTACCCAACAAGTTTTTGGCGCCGCTGCCGGGGAATTAGTTAATATATTTTTGCCAATATTAGCTTTAATCAAATTAGTCTTAATTTAAACATTTTTTAAATTTAATTCTCTTCCTATTTTTCTTTATTTTCACGTACCATAGCAGAATTTAATTATCAATTGCCGTATACGAGAATGACTCAGCCAAGGGGAGCTAGGATGGATGATCTCAATGCATTTTCTGCATTATCAACGCAGCTTGAGACACTTTCGAGGAGGTTGGACGTTGTTGCAGTCCAACGTAATCGAAGGATAGCAGTTAATTGTAATTATTGTGCTGGTAATCATCCGAGTCATCAATGCATCGTTAGTTTTCGGCCGGGACAACACGATGCTGAATACCTCAATGATTATACATAAGCTAATTATCATCAAGTTTGGGGGTATCACCCGGATTCGTCATGGAGCTACATTTATGATTACCAATACTACGCTCCAAAGCCATCATACACACCAAAATTTTCATGTCCACCTCCATTGCTACAAGAAGAAAAGCCAAATCTGAGGGAAGTAATATTGAAGGGCATATCAAACCTAGAGGAGATGAGGATTAACCAAGATCTGTCAACCCAAAATTTCAATAATCGGATGGAACAACTCGTCACTACCTCAACTAATGGTCTTCAATACATGGCTTCCGAGACTGAAACAGAAAATTCAAGGCTGGGGGAATTATTGTCCAAGTTCATAGCATCAAATAAAGAGGGGGGGATTAATCAAGAGCGGTCAATTCAGAATCAAGAGATATCAATTCAAAATCTGCAGAACCAGATGGATCAAATGCTCAAAGCCATGAACAACTGTCCTCAAAACATTTGGTGTTATAACAAGGATTCCGAGATTGATGAAGTGCCCGAGCCAAATCTACAACTGGATGAGCCACGTGATGTTGAAAAAGAGGAGACAAGTGGGGATAATAAAAATAAGGTCGGTGAAGAACTAACTATGTGTACTAATGAGGATGAGCTGATGTTATTAATGCCTCAAGTGCCTTCTCCACCAAAGTTTAAGGATTCGGTTTGATTTGCAAAACCTTGTCCGCTAGGTAGTCATGTCGTTGGCAATACTCCTTGTGACATAAAAGCGAGTACAACTTCGAAGCCATGACGTGATGAGCTGGAGAAGATAGAAGAAGAGATTGTTGTGTCTGACAAGCTTCAATGCCAGAATCTATTTGCAAACACAATGGAGAAAACACCTAGATGTTGGACGTTCTTGAATGTGATCTTATCTAAACAAAGCATGCTAGGTGACTTTAATGCAATGGCTATCACAAATGGGAACCTACCAAAAGCTACATTATTTCCTATGGATGGAGGGTTCCTCAACTTTCGAAGAGGAATTGGATAGCGTTGACCAGACAAAGTCAGGCTGAAAGACTGTAAATCAAGCGCTGACTGGGAGGCAACCCATGAATTTTTATATTTATATGTTTTACTAGTTTAATTAGTGTCGTTAGTATGTCAAAAATTTAGAAGTTAATTTGCTTATTAAGTTCTCTTATAATCTAATCCATGTTGTCTCTCTTCATTGTAGGTATTGGAGGTTCAATGGATAGGAAAATGATAGTCGTCGCTAACGCCACCATCACCACAAGCTTAAATGATTATAGGGAAGTCCTCGTCCACTTCATGCTTTATTTTACAATGAGGACATTGTAATTATTAAGTTTGGGGAAGTTAATTAGTTTAATTTTGCATGTTTAATGTAGTTGTTTTAGTTTTGCATAAGTTGTCATGTTTGTTTAGGTTAGGATTATTATATGTTTGCATTCATGTAGTGTAAGTGCATAATAGTTTGCATAGTAAAGTAGTTGTAAATAGTTTTTATTTATGTCTATAAAAAAAGTCAAAAATATTAGTTAGTACTATGTTCATTTACATGAATTTAGTTGTTAGATATTTTAAGTTTATTTTGGCCAATGATGAGATTGGAATTAGGTAGACAAGTATAGTACTGACTATTAGAGCTTTGATGTGATTTCTTGTTCTGAATTGAGTTTTTTTGTTTAAAACTAGTATAATAAGGATAACACAGTAAAAACAACTTGTTGATTGATTGAGTTTAAATTAATACATAATGGGAATCAAAAGGACAATGCTAGTTTGAATGAAAGAATGACAAGAATAAGTAGTGATGGCTAAAGTTAGACAAGAACCTAAGTTTGGGGGAATATTTGGGGTATAGAAGCTATAAAAAAGAAAAAAAAAGGAAAAAATGAATAAACACCGTGGCGTGCTTATCTAGTTTTGTGGCCTTTGTTACTTGAGTAAGTAATCCCGAGGGGATTGTGTTTACACCTAGCGCCCTAAGGTCTTAATGGTCTGGAAGTCGTTGGTCGAAAGCTCGTTAAGGTAGCATTGAAAAGCCTAAGGGAATAAGACATTGTATAGCTATGTGTATATAAACCAAAAGAAAAAAAATGAATAAAACGGGAAATAAGAGCAAAAAGCCCTCGTAGATGAAAAATAAAGCATAAGTATCCCATGTTGACCCTCGATATTGGTAATTGTTTGATTTTAGTTGGATCTAGCTTGTTTTTGGAATTCTTGAGTTTACATTGTATGATGCCTTCGAAGAGACTTGTTATGTGTTAAATTTGATTTTATATCAATTAACATTGTTGTGGAGCACACACACACACACACACTATATTAGTGATAACAGACTAAGATTTGATGATTGATTGGGAATTTAATGATTTATTTTGATATGATGTATTATCATGTTTACTTGATTTCTCTAAGACCGGTTCAATAGACTTGTTTCTGTCATTACTATTGGATTCGTAGGCATGTAGATTAGTTGCATTGCATAGCATTATTGTTTTGTGTTTTTGCTTTAGGACAAGCAAAGGTTTAAGTTTTGGGGTATTTGATAAGTAGGTTTTATACCTACTTATCTGGTATTTGTTACTTGAATTAGTTGCTTAACCTCATGTTTCTTAGTTACTTTTCATGCATTTTGTGTTCGTTTTGTAGATTATATGCTTGGGAGCTGATATCACAAAGAATTGGTATGAAAGCGTAAAGAAAAGCAATCCGGACTTCATTTGGGCTTTCATGTTTATTTCATGTTCTTGGCTTGGAACTTGGATTATATTGTAGAGCTTCTTCTTAGCTTTCCGGAACATTTTGAATCATTCCAATCGGAGTTCGGATACAAGAGTTATGATCTTTGTACCAACGGACGTCGAGCGTCACTATTTTGGGTGGCCATTTGCATAGCAGTCACTTCCAGCCCAATTTCAACCTTCATCCCTCCATTATTTTTAAAATCTTAGAGACTGAAAGTTGTAGATCTCGTCAATATCATCGATTTGATAGGTGGAAGGCCTCGTAACTCATCTCAGATCAAAAGTTATGTCCGTTTTCCAAAGGACGTCAGAGCAGAAAAGGTACCCTCGTCGGGGCAGACATATCAGTTGCAAAACAGGCCCGTAGCCCACCGGGGCGGGTCCTTTACAAGTATAAACTGCCGTTGGGGTGGGGGTACGGGAGAAAAGACGAAATTTGGTCCAATTTGAGTCCGGGAAGGATTGTTTCGATCCGGTTGACTCAAGGACTTCCAAGAGGACTTAAAGACATGTAAAGAGGCATATAAAAGGAGGAGAATCACAAGGATTAGAGGGGAGATTAGATTAGAGAAAGGATTCCATTAGATTAGATAAGAGTAAATTATATCAAAACCCTAGTTCTTATGAGATTTTGAGATAGAAGCAACTTGGAGACCATTGAAGATTCAAAGTAGGAGAAAGGAGGGAGCATCAAATCTACAGACAATAGATTATATCTTCTCATCTTCTTCTATCTTTGTCTATTATTGTTTATTAAATTGTGGATTCTTAGTTTTAATTCAATAATCATGAACTAATTCTTTGTTTGAGATTACAATGGATCTTATTGTGTAGTTTATTTTAATATGTTTCGCTATCAATTATTATGTTTTATCGTGAGGATTGTCTATTGTGATTTGGACTTAATTGCTTAATTGCCTAGCTAACAATTACTGTGATAATCTATATGAACTCGAGAGATGAAGTTTAGATTTAGATCTGATCATGATAGCATGTGTTTGTGATTTCTGTATAGATGGAATTCATGATTTGTGTTTAGGATAAAGATATGCCTTTACGCCATATGTAATATTATAGAGAACTAGTGCTTTAAATCCTTTTTAATTGTAATTCACATAGAGATATAGTGGATTAATTAATTAGGATGTCTTGCTTAATTCTATCATTTATGGATTTAAGTAAGTATGTGTATTATGCATCGAGAGGTGGTTTTATCTGCTTTAGTGTTCTTGATTAACAATTCAGGATAGAGAATAATTGATGAGAAGTGTGTTAACTTAAATGAAGAAATAAGTGAAGTTGTGATTTTAAATCTCCGTAATCTTAATTTAACTAGTGGTAATTAGAATTAGTTTATTTATATAATTTGAAATTCATTCGTTTAAATAAGATTGAGTTGGTTACTGGTTAGTACTTGGTGATTTTTATTACACAATTCCTCGTAGGAACGATACTCTACTTTCACTTTATTACTTGATGACCACGTATACTTGCGTGTTGTGCGTAATTAGATTTTACCCAACAACCGTCACGAAGTAAACTCCAGGCGGGATTATATATATTATATATATATATATATATATATATATATATATATATATATATATATATACAGGATCAAGAGTAGACCTCTTAAGTAGTAGAACTCTCTTAAATAATAGAACTTTATCAAAACGACGTAGTTTTGATAATATGCGGTGCCATTTTTGTAAATACCATGCCACCACGTATTTACAAAAATGCCACCGCGTCTTATCAAAACTACGTCGTTTTGATAAAATTCTATTATTTAAGGCATATATATATATATATATATATAAGCAAGTAAACGCTCCAGATCAAAGTCTAGGCTCAATCGAGGTATAACTCGATAATGTTAGTCCATATATAAAATATATATAAGTATATATATATATATATACAAACTGAAATGAAACCACAGACCGAAGTCAGGGCATACACACGCAACATGACTCTCAACGTGAAGAATAATGTGTGCAAAGATGAAGAGAAAGGCTTTAAAGTGTGTGAGAAGGTTTACAGTGGACTGCCAAAGAAGACTTCAATAACTTTAAATGGATGAACACTAGGCTCCCGCTGGTAGAAATATGACAGAATATAAGCTCAAAAGTGTTTGAAATAAGAAAACACTCAGTTTATAGTGTGCACAGAGCAAATTGGACAGGGTTTCTCGCTATTTCTCTTCCAAATAAGGCCACCCCAAGCCCTCTATATATAGAGGGGGGTGCCACAGGTCTACCTATAGATTCCTGGGATGCACAAAATGCTCACCAATATGGGTCCCGCAGTGTCAAAATACCTACACTCGGACAACACGATGTTCGCTCGGTCCTTCAAAACTTTCAATCCGAGAGTCCAATGTAAGCGTGTCATACCATTCTGGAAAGCTCTTTCCGAGAGCTACACAATGTCATAGGATTTGTCCTTTTTTGATTCTAGGAAGATGGGTCCATGACCAAAATAGCATTTCTAGGTTTCTGTCAAGAAATTCGGTGAGCTGTTTTGCGTAGTTTGCGCTCCGAAGTTAAGATATGGTTCTTGTGGAACTTCTTTTGAAGCAATTTGAGTTGAAATGAGTGAATTTGATTTGAAGTGAAGTTGAGTTAGAAAAATGACCATTTTGCCCCTCTTGGGGTTATCTCTGGTGTTCGCGCAATTGAAGCAGTCTTTTCTCAAGGTTATCTCTGAGGTTGTCATGCTATTGACTCTGAATGTCCTCATGGTTATCTCTGATGTTGGCTTCATGTTGTGGTCCTCCAGGGTTACCTCTAGAGTGTGAAAAAGGCACTTTTGCCCTCCTGCATAGTTAGTAATAGGAAAAAAAAATTAAGTGTCTATAGATGCCCCTCTTTATCATGTTCATGCAATGCAATTGAATGAACATGATAAAGATTAGTAGACACTTGAAATATGATAAGGTATTTTCAATGATGCAAATCATAATGTAATTAATGTTATGATGAATGTTAAAATGTTTTCGCAAATCACAGCTCGCAAATAACACATCGTATTTCGCACTTCACTTTTTGCATTTGGCCAATCGCATTTCAAAACTCGCACATCGCATTTCGCATATCGTAAATTGTAAATCACAAATCATAAATTGCAATGTAATGAATATTATGATGAATGCTAAAATGTTTTCGCAGATCGTTTTACCTTTACTGATCATTGTTGATGCCTATACTTGTGTTGACTCCAACAATTTATCTTTTTGTCGGTGTCGCCGATGCTTATTTGATGAAGGGAAATCGAGATGACGTTCTGAAATCACCAAATCTTCCCGATGTATACGCTGGTAGTTTATAATGGTGCCTACCCTGATGGTATTTTGACAACGGATCCTACCCTTCTAGTAGTTGAATACGTTGTCATTGCTAACCTGTTTCAGTTCCCACTCGAATAGTGGTATACAAAGCTTTCATCGCTAAACTGTCTTGATATTGTGCTGAGTTGATGCTATTAGTTTAGAATATCGGATCCTCCGATACCTTCGCTGAAGTAATATTCAAAGGTTTGCTTCACCAAACTCTGTCTTAATAGAGATGTACGTTGATGTAGCACCTTTGCACATGTGTAGATCATGCATAATGTAATGCTCAAGATTTCCTTAGGAGTCTGATGTCCTAGGTTGATGCAGATTATAAATTATACGGAGTAGAATTTTACCTCACCCTTTTTGAGGTAACTTGGAGTCTCCTTTCGTTGTTGGGTACTTTTGCCCCATTTCCTTGAGCGTTTGATTCGTAATCCTGCTGAACTGATGACCTGAATGCTTGTAACATCCTTGGAGGGGGGCAACTCATTCTTTCGCTGTCCAGATTTGAACTTCAGTGCAGAGGTCTCGACTTATGAGAATTTGACGCCGGTTGACACATTTGATGATATGGATTTCATTTGCTAGACCTTTTGTCATTGGGCTCCTACTTTTGAGTTAATGACTTTCTTGAGAATTTTCCCCTTCTTTTGTAGGGGCAAGCTAAAGTCGCTATAATTTTTTTTAATAGTTCTCCCCTTGATTTTGCTGAGACACTTGATCCTGCATTAAGATCCTTCCATTTATTGGAATTTGGATAATGCCCCTGTCCTTTAACATTTTGATGCTGAGGGTTCATACGAGAAACTCTCTTTGTTAATGAAGTCGCAATTGAGTAATATCCAAATCGCCAGTGAGATGATGTGAGGGAAGCTCTGATGATGATGTACCATGCTGATTGTTCTGACTAGCGCATTTTCCTCTTTAGGATGGTGGATAAATGCCCCAGTGTTGAGTTGTCGATGTTCTTGAGATTGCCCCAGTCTTGTTGTAAGAGTTCCAATATTGGGTTGTCGCCAATTTTGAAATTTCCCCAACCTTGCTTATTGTCTGGGATAGTTGCTTTGACAGATGAGCTGATAAGACGCTGAGATCGCAAGAGTCTTTTACTTCTGTACCAGATGGTGAACATGTAGTGGATTTGGGCTTTGATGCCCTCAATCATTGTTCTTGACTTGTTCTCGCAATCGGCATTGATGGTTTTGTTCTGATTTGATGAAGACTTGTGATTAAGGGTGTCGACTCTTTGAAGGTCCTTGTTGCCGGTTGTCTTAGTGTATCGTTGTTTCTTCCTTTCTGGGATTTGTGCCAGATTCGATAGAATGACATTAAAGTGTTGTTGGGTCTTCTCGACATGGGTCACTGACTTGGAGGGTTATTTGGGTTTGGATGTTTCTTTTGAGTGTCAGACCGCACCACTAATGGATGTCTACCTACTCCTGTTTATGTGGTAGATTAGGTCAACGTAGTTCTTGCTTGATAAAATAAACGGTTTGAGAAGTGACTGTTTGAGAATTGTTTGTTTGGGTTTTTGTTTGGTTTGATCTCACAATAAATGACTGCCTACATACTCCCATTAATGAGGGAAGATCAGGTCTTTTGTAGTTCAGGCTTGATGAGCTGAAACCTGACTAATTTGATTTTTTTTTCTTTTTTCTCTCTTTTTTTCCTTTTTTGTATTTTTCTCTTTTTCCTTTCTTTTTTCTTTTCTTTCTTCTTTTTTCTTTATTTTTTCTTTTTTTATTTATATTTATGGAAAATAAAAGGCATAATACGAAGAAAGTGAAACCGTCCCAACATTTTCTAGAACTCGTAACTTTATCCCCTAGATCTACATCTTCTTGGCTAGTTGAGTCTTGATAGTCCAGTTGTCAATGGTTATGTTGCCTTCAAAGCTCGCGATAGAGGTTACGTCTTGGTTCTGAATGTCTTCACTTATGGCCATAACTTGATCGCCTCCTGATTTATTACATTCCTTAGGGACGCTTGAACTGGACGCATAGCAAAAAGGTATGAACTCCTTATTTTTTAATGAGTTGGTTTCCCCGATAACCTCACCACATTTTCCTTCATTTGTTCCTCCATCTTTTTCTTGGGCTTGAGAGGATTCAACCATGAAATCTCCCTCGATCTGTTGTCGCATTTCTTGCAAGGAACTTTCCTTTTTAGTTTTTTCTTCCTTGGAAAGGATTAGTATTTCCCCTGCATCATCCAAGGTTATAAGATCTGGAATGTGGTTGCTACCTTTGGACCACAGGATATTGGATGTTAGCGGAGGAATCTGCTTTGGGGATTCCCTTGTCTCCTCTGTCACTTCCTGCATTAAGGTCATTCTATCTTGTGTTCTTCCAGGATTATCGCTCATAGCCTTCACCTCATTTGAACTGTCTGTCTCGAGTGGACATCTTAAGCTTTTTATTTCTTTTTTGCCTTTTTGGTCATGGGAAATTCTATCTCTAACTCTCCATTTTCAATGAGATCCTGGATTTTATGTCGCAAAGACCAGCATTCCTCAGTCGTATGTCCAAGTGAGTTAGAAGGGTAGAGACATATCTTGGTGGAATCATAACTCTTTATCTTGGGATTTATAGGAGGTAGCAACTCAGTAATATTTCCTTCGCTTATCAGAACGCGTAGCATTTCTTCATTTGATTTGTTCAAAGGGGTGAATTTTTGGACTCTTGTGGAGCTTTTTTGATCTTTCTTCTTTGATAGTTCGCATTCCCCCAAGCGATTTTTCCGTTGGCGAGATCTTCTAGCAATTTTATCATCCCCCTTTTCTTGGCCTTCTGATAGTTGAGTGAAAAATTGTCTCGTATCCTGATGTTGGCGTTGTTGGGTTTCGACATAGAAACGCAGTGGAAATAAACCAATTAAAGGCAATTCCGAAACCTTAAAATAGGATCCATGCGAAAAATTCAATTACTTCAGAGGTTAGAAATTATACCGATGGTTAAAGTTAGAATCGATGCGATCGAATCTCCAACACAATTCAAATGGACTGCGTCTCTATGGTATCCACACGAACGCTTCAAACGAATCATCCTACGATCTGCAGAAGAAGGAAACGCAGTACTAGCCACCAAGGATGCGGATTTTCTGAAACTATTTTCTCTCTAGTCTCTCTCTAAGGGTTTTGGTTAATGAATAATACCTAAAAATGGCTGCTCCATATCATATATATAGCGATTAAAAGGAATTATTCAAAACCTAATTTAATAAAATCTGAATTTATATATATATCTTAATTAAGTCTTACTTAAATAATATACCTATATATAAATTATACTATCAATTTAAATTTGTAATTTAAATACTATTAATCATATTGACATATTTAAATCTTTATAATTTAAATTAATTCCCTTTTAATTACGTTCTATGCGTGTGACCCTATAGGTTATTATTACGTTGGCAATAATTTTAAAATCATATTATAAAATTATAAACAGTGAGCGGCATCTAGTAATGCATCACTGCTACCCAAGTAATAATAAGATCGATGATTCGATGCAACCTTTTAGTGACCAATGTTTCAATATAATTTAATCCTTTTAACCTTAATATCCTAGATTAAACTCGAGTCATGAAATGTGTCATACTCTTCATAATTTAATCTGAGTTTTTCTTGATCAATGAGTAGACTATATGAAACAAATCACTATTTAAGCATGGCCATGCATTTCATAGTCCTACTCAATTAAGAGGCCTATGGATATCACCCCTAATACATAGGAGGGTTAAATTCCATCTAGATCACTAATATTCCTCACACGATTAATGATGTATCCAATAATCACCTTTATAGTCCACCCTATTAAAGGTGACATTTGATGATATCAAGTACATAAATTCCTGTGAAGAAATATAGTGATTTCAGGTCGAAGGACCATTACATCATTGTCACTATGAGAATTGCTAATGACACTTCGCATAATGCTCCACATAGAATTCTCATGGTGGGTCTGTCCAGTACATCATTCTCTAACATGTACCTATGCATTGACTTAATATCTCATATATTTATGACCAATGAGATTTGGTCATCAGCCAATCTACATACTAGTCTTAATGCATTATTGTTGTCCCATCAACAATGATACTCGACTAGGGACATTTAAGAACAATGATACTAGTTGTAAATATATAATCTCATGTTCAAGTCACATACTTGAAACTATATAATTTGTATCAATATTCTAAGGATTTTTATTATGTTAATATTTATATAACGCAGTAAATAAAACCTTAATAAAATCATTCATTTATTCAATCAAATATAATATTAAAGCGTTAAGCAATTATATCAAATAATTTGCCTCTAGGGCATAAACTCTAACAGACGCACTATCAGCTTAGCTATCAAATTTACTTGATTCTGGATTGTCTCTAATTTTTGCATTACTATCATACCCTCCTCCGAGTTTTCCCACTTTTTGACATTTGATCTATGCCTTTGAGGGTATTCTTCTGTCCTTCGTATGCACTTACAAATTGGATACATTTTTGCGCTTCCTGACCCGATCATGTTTACTTCCTCTATATCATGTTGTACCGGAAGGTTGGTGTTAACATTTTGTTGGTCAGGTTGTTGGACCACAATACTGCCACTTTTGATCAGATTTTGAATTTTATGCTTTAAGGACCAACAATCTTGTGTATCGTGTCCTGGAGATCCTGAGTGGTAAGCACATCTTTGGCTTGGATTGTATCTTTTGCTCCCTGGTTCCATAGGTGGGGCTTATTCGATAATTTTCTTGTGATCCATTAATATCGCCAATACATGTTCAAAGGAATCGCCAAGTGAAGTGATTACCCGATTTTTCGTTCTTTCAAATTTTCCTTTCCTGTCTAGGCATTGGTTGAATATAGCCTGTTGTTGAGATGGCATATTGTCTTGCATTTTCCAAATGGGGGAACTGTATGTTGGTCTTTTAGCTTGCCCCTGTACAACAAGGGATACATCTTCAATGCCTTTATAGGGTACACCCTTAGGATCTCTCGCATACTTGCCAGTCTGTATATGCTTGGTGACTACTTCCAAGGCAGCAAATCTTTAATCTTGTTTATCTTCATGCCCATCTCTGCCATTTCGTCGTGTTTTATTATTTTTGAGAATGGCTTCCCTATGCATGCTAGGATCCTCTCGTAGTACGGAGCCTCTTGGATGTCAATAAACGTCATTACCATCTCAGTTTCTGTCATTGATGGAATGACATGCGCTGCTAGATGTCTCTACCTTTGGGCATATTCTCAAAAAGATTCAGTACTTTGCTTTTTGACTTTAGTCATTTGGTATCGATCTGGCGCCATTTGTGACTGAAAACTGTACTGATTTAGAATGGCATGGGCCAATTCTTCCCAGTTGTAGATTCTAGAATTGTCAAGTCGGGCATACCATGCTTTAGCCTCTC